>CM053786.1:405775544-406375544 GCA_028749045.1 Cupressus sempervirens
CGAAAAGTAATCCAACAATACTGATCAATGACTCAGAATGGTTAATCAGGTATCTCATAGCATACATCCCGTTATCCCACAAAGATACTGAAACATGGTAACCAACAAAATAAACATACTCATCATAAGCATACCATCACATACATGGTTGAGCAATAATGATCGAGATCAAGTCAACATGATACCACACTCACAAAACCCCAGAGCCTCTGGTAGACGTCCTATAATTGGTCAACAATCTAGTCAACCCCAAAAACCCAAAACACAGATAGCATGAAGAAAACAAGATATAAATACATGTTTGGGTTTGCTTTTACAATCACATTGTTAAGTCAAATATGAGTTTTCAGTTTTCATTTCAGAGTTGTAATCACATAAGATAAATCCTCCCTTATCATATAATTAATTCCAGTATTTGTTTAAGAAAAATATAGATTTACCCCACAATTAAAAATCATTTTTTTCTAAATTTACTAAAGGGTAAATATTACATTTATTCCAAGTTTGCTAACATCATAGCTCTACTAAAGTCGAAATAATCCTCTTAAAATTTTCCCTATCTTGCTAATTAATACTCATATTTAATTAAATTTTATTTGGTAAGCTAATGTTTATTTATCAATATTTAATTAATATTTATTAAATTTAATTTAAATAAAAAACTATACTAAATGTTATTTATTATTCAAAAATAATAATGATTCTATTAATTAACATATTATTTAAAATACATTATAATTACATATTAAAATAACTTTTTAAAAAATATATATAAAAAAAAATTTATAAAAAAACAAATCACGTGTTTTAATAAGCCCGTCGACTTAATTTAAAAAGGCTTGCGGCCATACTACGACATAGGGACTATTGTCGCAGTCGTCTTGTGTTAGCAGTCGCCTACTGTGCATAGAGACATGACAAGGGGGTAGGGGGTGGTTTAATCCGCCCCTCCCCATTAATTTAATTTAATTTTTTTTTTTGAAAACATTTTTTCAATACAACTATAACATTTTTTTTTTGAACATTTACTATATATATATATATATATATATTTATTGTTTAAAACTTTTTTCCCAATAACGTTTTATGTGTGTGTGTGTGTGTGTGTGTGTGTAATTTGAATTTTCATTCCTATCAATAAATACAATTTTAGAATTTCAATTTTAGATTTACACTTCCTATAAGTTTTCTCAATCTAAAATCTACTGGAGAAAATTTATATTGAACAATTTAAAACATTCCATGTACAGAATAATTTTCCAATATCCAGAAACCACGACATGATATATATATATATATATATATATATATATATATATATATATATATATATATATATTCTTCACCAGAATTATCCAGACAATCATCTAACAAACACGAAGAAGACAAGAATTAAAAGAACATATTTAAATTATGCAAATTTTCACAAGCATCTACCTGGACACTGATGCTAATTTGCTACGCTCCAAAAATCTGTAGAGAACAATTCCCCTTTCAGAACTTTCTCCTTCTCTAAAAATTTTCTTCTTCTCTTTCAAAAATTCCCAGCCCTTTGAAAAATGAACCCCCAAATTGTGAAAAGGAGTTCTTTCCCTAAAATTAGGGCACTAATTGTGCGTTCACCCTAGAGAACTCTTTGCTCACAACTTTTTAACTCTTTATTAACTTTTATTTGTCTTTCTTTTATCTTTTCCATGCACATACAATATTCCATTAAATTACTTTATTTAATTTTTACTTGACCTCTTTTAAAATTGATTTATTTAATCTAGTCTCATGCACGTATTATGCAATCATGAAACTTTTAATAAATTAATTTCTTTTCCCACTTCTATTTTTTTTTTGAACATTCATTTTGATAACTATCTATTAATTTAAATAATATTATTATTTAGGATTTATTTAAAAATGCACTCCAAAAGGAATATATTATTATTAAATTAACTAAAAATTATCACGTTCAAATTAAAACTTATAGATTTATACTCAAATTCAATACTTTTATTTGACTCTTTTATATAATTAATTTCTCAATTAATTATATAATATATAAACATAACATATAATTTTCCATTAAATTAAATAATTAATTAAATCTTTTTAATTAGACTTAATTAACAAAAAATTCACCAAAAACTCATAAAGTAAAATACGAAAACCCATCATAGTAAAGCACATACAAAATCAAACTAAGGGTTTAAAATCACGAATTAACGTCATCCGATGCATTCAGTAGGTACACGACTCAGATAATTGTCCTAATTGTCAATTAAGACAAATGGCTCAAAGGTTTACGATTTGGAGTTAAGAATTTATCTCCCCTCTCTTACCATTGAAATAATGTGATAGGGTATGCTCATCCTGGCAATTCAGGGAAGTCGATACCCGGTACCTGCAACCTACATAAAATCCATGCATGTACATACACAATATATACTAAGCTAACAGGCAATGGCAGGAAGTGGTGCATTCTGTAGATCCCAACTAGCAGGTGACTATGACTCCCTTCCTTAACCACATCATAAACACCATACATAAAGAAAGAAAACATGCACACCATACACATGCAGTATGGGGTAAGTATCCATAAGAAAACACATAGGATAATCCATCTAACTAAACATCATCAATAATTTAACAACATTGTAATAATCATCATGCACACATGAAGTATAGAGTACCAAGTAATCTCATCATATATCAACTAAGTCTAAAACAATATCTAATAATCTCAAGATAATGCTACTAATCATCAACATAAAATTGGCCTAAAAGAGTTTGGCAATAATAGAAGAAATGTAAACTAGGGGCAGGCACTACATCCACCCCCCTAGGATTAGGCTTACTCTTGGAAGCCTATAAACAAATAGGGATATAAATCTCGTAATCTAGATGCATCCTCCCATGTAGCTGAAGAGTCATCAATAGGGTCCCATTAGACCCTAACATGCTCTATGGTTCGATCCCTGAAGGTCAACTCCCGCTGCTCCAGAATGCGAATCGGCTCCAAAGCCAGCTGCCCATCCTCTACCTACATCGCATTCCAATCAAGAATATGTACAACATTAGGGATATATTATCTAAGTAGTAAAACATGGAAAACATCATTAATGTGAGCTAGGCTGGGCGGTAAAGCAAGACGATAGGCAACTGGACCAATCCTCTCAAGAATCTCAAATGGTCCCACAAAGCGAGGTGCTAGCTTCAAGCCCTTTCCATAATGGATTAGACTCTTCCGCGAATGCACTCTCAAGAAAACCTTTTCTCCCATAGCAAAATGCTTATCTGTCCTATGTGCATCAGTATATTTTTTTTGCCTATCCTGTGCCATAGTCAAGTACTCTCGGATACGCACAACTTGTTGCTCCATATCATGAAGCATCTCAAGACCCAATAGGATGTGATCTTCAAGAATGTCCCAACTCAAAGGTGTATGAAAAAGATGTCCATATAAGGCTTGGAAAGGTGTCATGCCAATAGAACTGTGATACCCATTTTTGTAAGCGAACTCCACTAGGTAGAGATAGTCCTCCCAATGAGTTTGCCTATCTATCACATACATCCTCAACATATCCTCTAGAACCTAATTCTCTCTCTCTCTCTCTCTCTCTCTCTCTCTCTCTCTCTCTCTATGGGTGATATGCCGAACTAAAATTCAACTACGCTCCAAGATCACGCTATAGTGATGTCCAAAATGCAAAAGTGAACATAGGATCCCTATCCGAAATGATATTTCAGGGAATACCTTATAGTCTCACGATGTCACGCATGAAGACATTAGCTACAGAAGCTACAGTGTAGGAAGACCTGATTAGTGAAAAATGTGCCACCTTAGTCAACTGTTCAACAATGATTAAATCCTCTAACAGGGTCACACCTAACAATGTGTTTTGTAACTTTTAATAGGGTTGACTCCTAACAGGGCTAACCTCAAAAGAGTGAAAATTAGTAACTAGTTGCAATTGATGGTTTTTCTCAAATTAAATTCCCATGTTAAATCTTGGTGTCACTTGTATTCATGCTATTTCTTTCATGTGTATGCAACTAAGTTAAGTAAGGTTAATTACATATAATATCTTAAGATTTACATGTTAAGCACTTGCTGAGTTACAATTACTATTTTAGTGCTTACCGAGTTACAACATTTACTAGTGTAAATCGAGTGCTAGTGTGTTTACTGAGCATCAATATTTTTAGTATAGTTTATGTTCTGTGTTGACATCTAAGGGATCTGGGATTTATTTTAGTGGTAACTGATTCACCCCTTCCCTCTCAGGTACTCCTCTTATATTTCCAACACTAATTTGTGTAGGTCCATTAATACTAATTACAAATCGGTTTAATATTTACAAGAATAAAAGGTATTTAATAACAAATAGAAAAGAGAATGGAGACAGTATAAAAGAATATGAGTAGCATGATTATTTCAATACTAAGGTTATGCATAGGAGCGTGGATCATTATAATAAGATGTAAACATCCTTAATCAAGGATTAGGGAAGTTTGACCTCTTGTTTCCTTTTTTTATTTATGTCATCTTGTATTATTGGATTTGTTTCTATTCAAACATTCCATGTTATCATAATGTCCCCAAATTAATGGATTGAAAAACTAATTAGGTGATTACAAAATTTAAGTAATATTGTACAGATCTATTTATCTGATTGACCAATTAAAAGGGACCAAGTAATAAAATAATAAATAAAGTTTGTTGGTTATTTTGTAGCCATTTGGGAAACTTATTGGAGCTCTTTATAAGGCCATGGTTGGCATTCTAGAAAGACATCGTGGAGTTATATTTTCTTGTGTATTTGTGATTCCCAATGGAATTGAGTTTTTTTTTGCAATTTCAAAGGTGTAAGACCCTCCCTAGTTTGTAGTTACAATTTGGTGGGAGTGATTCCTCACCAAAGTGTCATTGGAAATATAACTTCAGATATTGTACCTTGTACTTTATTGCCAAATTTATGAGTTTTCTTAATAACCGAAGATATCTTCTGAAATTCCAATAGTTCTAATGGCATTAATTCATTGGTGTTATATTTCCTATGGATTGATTAATTGGTAATAACAAATCTCATCTTTCAAAATGATAGTTTAAGTCATTGTATAGTGTGAGTAAAAATACCACTATATATTATAGAGTGGAATTTATTGATATGCATGAATATCTTGGGAAAAGGGTGGAGTTATCGATCAAAGCATTGAGTTTTTTGTATAGAAGAAAGAGGGTTTCTGTTAACAACATCATTTGTGTTTCCATCAAGCATGGGTAAGAGCACAAAGTTAAGTCTCAAGTGTGCGAAAGTCAATAGATTGGAATGATATTTCTTCATAAATGGGCACTTGATCTTTAAAACCAATCACTGAATTAGGTTCGGGCAGCTAATCCATATTTAAAACTTGGGCCAATTTTTGAAAGTGGGTGCCCGATTTGTTGGATTCCCAAAGCAAACCAGGAGCTCAATTTTGAACAAATCAGGCACCTGATTGCTAAAAGTATTAAAACTGACTTTTAACCCATTTTTGCTCATTTTATTATGAGAAAAAATGAGATTACAATTTGAGGAGGATGGGAGCCTAATTTTTGCAACCCTACTGAAACCCCCTCCAACTTTTTTCTTGACATACCAGGTATGTTTACTTATTTTTTATTATTCTATTTCATTATTTTTTGTTAAGAAATTAGATTTATTATATTATTTTTGTTTGTCATTAATTACTTTTATTATTAATAATTAGAATTTTCTCGCATTTACTTTTAAAATTATTATTTTTATATAAATTTAGTATATAAAACACATAATAGAAAAACTATTAACAAAAATGTAAATTATAGGTTCAATTAATACTCAAAACATAAATTATAGGCTACTTGAAGGCATAAACTATAAGTATAATACAAAAACGTAAATTGTAGGAAGAAACAAAAATATTAACATTAGATAAAACAATAAAAAAAATCTCATCACACAAAAAAACCTAAATTATAAATTAGGTAAACTTAGAAAATATAAAAATTCTTGTTCCTTCCCTCTCATCCTTGAGCTCCTCCATTTCTCTCTTTTTCCGTCCCCTTTTATCATTTTCTCTTTCTCTCCCCTCTCTTTCTCTCTTATCCCTTTGTCTTTATGTCTTCTCTCTTTCTCTCTCTACTCTTCCTCTCTCCTTTCTTCCTCATCCTCTCTCCTCTCTTTCTCTCTCCTCAAGCTTCCTCATTCATTGCTTTCACTTTCTCTCTCCTCTCTTCCTCTTTCTCTCTCCTCTCTTCCTCTCTCCTTCCTTCATCTTTCTCTATCCTCTCTTATTTTCTTGTCTCTTTCTCTCTCCTCTCTTTCTCTTTCATTTCTTTATCTTTCTCTCTCCTCCCTTCATCTTTCCCTCTCCTCTAGGCTCTATTTCTCTCTCCTACCTTCCTCTTTCTCTCTCCTCCCTCTCTCATTCTCTCTTTACTCTTCCTCTCTCCTCTCTTTCTCTCTCCTCCCTTTTCTGATATTTAGATGGTCATTTAATTTTTTAAATTTTTATATGTTCATTTAAATTAATTTTTTAGATGTATTTAATTTATATGTCACATTTAATTATAGTTAAAGTGATGGATGATTAGATGCATTAGATGTTTAGATTGTTTAAAGATGTATTTATATCCATGTTTTAGATTTATTTTAAGTAAATAGAAATAGTAAAATTTTATGTTATACATATTAAAAATAATAGGGTTAGGGTTTATTTAAACCCTATACTTGAACCTACACTTTACACTTATGTATGGTTATGTAATGTTTCTCTAACCCTAATATATTAAAACATTACCCTAATTCTAGTCCTAATTCAATTGTAATCCAGATCCTAGGTATAAATTAACCCATGAATTTAATAATTAAACTCTAACCATAATCTTGTACCATAACTATAATTCACTTGTTGACCTTAACTCTAACTAAAACATTTCCCTCTACTTGAACCCTTACTTTACTCTAGATTTTTAAGTCAACCATAAGAATAATCAACTATATAACTTTATCAAAGTTCTAACCCTAACCACAATCTAATCCCAACTAGAGCCAAAGTAACACTAACCCTAGAATCCTAAAAGTATTTCTAAACCTCAAATGCCTAACAATAATAAGTTCAATTTCATACCTTATTCCTAACCACACTTCTAAATATAATAAGAATCCTAATCTATACCCTAACCATAATCTTAATTCTAACCATAATTTTAACCATACCACAATTATACTAATGTAAACCATAGGTTAATAATAAGTGATTTTGTAACTTTAATCGAGCTCTTCTCTCCCCTTTTTAATATGTTTGTAGTTAAAAATGTATTAGATGTTTAGATGGTTTTAAAGATATAATTATATTTATGTTTTAGATTTAAAGATGAATTCAATAACTCTATCCTAGTTTGAACCCTAATCATTATTCATAGCTAAATAGAGCCACAATAACCATATACCCTATTATTTGCACCCTAACCAAACCTTAACTAATGCATTATCTCAAACCCCTACCCTAATCCTAAAACTAACACTAAACCTCAAATGCCTAACTAGCTAATAACTTAAATTTCAAACCTTATATTCCTAACACTATCATAGATGCTAAATTCTAAATATAAATGTAAACCATTATCTAAACCCATATCAATACCCTAACATGAAATGTGTGTTTGTAGTTAAAGTCATGGATTAGATGTTTAGATTGTTTTAAAGATGTAATTATATTTAGATTTTAGATTTTTTAAATTAAATAGTAATTATGAATTTCTATGTTGTGTGTGTGTGCATGTGGCTCTCTCTCTCTCTCTCTCTCTCTCTCTCTCTCTCTCTCTCTCTCTCTCTCTCTCTCTCTCTCTCTCTCCCTTCTATCTCCGTGCCTACCTCCACCTCTACACCTTCCATCCCCACCCTCAACTCAAAAACCACCTACTCCTCCACCACCCACACTCAAGGATCTTAGAGAGAGCATAAGGTGTAACATGCACACTCTCATACAAGACACTATCACTCTGAAGCATGATCCACATCCCTATCCTTAGCTACTTCACCTTGCAGATAGTACGCAATACATTGTAGAGCTGGTTCAGTCCTTGGATAGTGAGATAGATAACTTCCCTTTATAGAGGCAATCTATAGAGGAATTTTATTCAAACAATCTCTCTTATAAAGAGGTCAATGACTTGAAAATATCCAAAAATGATTCAAAAAGATATTTTATGAATTCGAAGACAAGTGAAAACATAACTAAAAAGAAGCCCCACATATCTATTAGATGGCATTGACACCCATAAATATCTAAGCATTTTTTGGAGTGGTGGTGGATGGCATTTGACCATCCACCGCATGTTAATCATGAGGTGCCCATGTACTTTCTTAAGAAATAATGGGCAAACTTTGAATTGGGTTTAAAACCCAATTATTTTGACATAAAATCATTTCAGGGGGTTAGTGGAGATATGCCTCCAGCCAAGCCTAGGGCAAACCATAGTGGTAATACTAGGGATTATTAGTGCCCACAACCTCTTGTTTCACTTCTTGCACTGGTTGTTCACATGCATGTCCATCATCAAGTGGTGTGATCCACTCTTAGTGTTAAGTGCCCTTTTGGGAAATTTATTAGAGCAATTGATGTAGGTGAGGGTTGTTCCTAGCATTGGGCACATTTATATGAGTTTTGGGGATTATGCAAGCCCCCCAAAGTGATCCAAACTTTGCACATGCTACCTAGGGTGGTGATGTTGATGATGATGATGCTTATGCTTCTCATGATGGTGATGATGATTTTGATATGTCATCACATGCTGACCTTCTTTGTGTTGAGGATGTTTTGCCCCACTTTTCATCCTCTAACTAATTAGTAAAAGTAAATACTTGTGTTATAGTAAGTTTCTAGTTGTGTTTGGGTCTAGGTCTAAGCCTTCTTAGGTGAAACAAATATCCATCAGATTTCTCCATTTCTCCTTCTCTGCATTTCATAGTTGGGTGGTTCTCCATTTTGTCAAAGGGATTATTTGGGTAGGTTAGTGCCTGGTTTGATGGAGATTCATGCTGCTCTTACAAAGATCATTTACAAAGTTATATCTGCTTGTGGTCTATCACTTTCTCAATAAAAATAGAAGCTTGCCAAAATCTGAAATTCATCTTCTCCTAGGCGAGTTTCTAACCCAGGAAGACGATTTGCTAGAAAGAGCACAAAATGATGCATATGGATTAAAGCAAGAAAATATCAAAGTGCCCTATGTTGAATCCATGTTTCCTTTACAATTATTTACTTTAGAAAATGTTTAGGATTTGTTGCATCTCTCATAATCATTCCAAACAAAAAATTCAAAACCAACTTCTTGGTAGGCTTTCAACCCGTGAAGTTGGTTTTCCGCAAAAGATGATTTTGAAGGAAAAGAAACAATAAGTGGTCACCTACATAATTTTTGCACCTCACTTAGACATTTCTAAACCCAAAAAGGACAATGATCTAAAGGTTAATTAAAAGGGAAGTGTTGGCAGAAAAACATAAATTGTCTTCTCCTCAACAGGTTTTCAACCCATGAAGACAAATTCCCAAATTTTAAAGAAAATGAAGCTAATAAGTAGATTGGACCCATAATTTTTGCATTAAATGTCTCAAGAGGATAATAGAAAGAATCTAACTATTATGAGAAAGAGTTAATGAGTAGAATTCAACCCAACATATATTTTCCTATGGAGTACTCCATTGGTAACTTCCTGAAACTTAAAGGAAAACATGAAAGTAAGTATAGGTAGAATGTTACTGTTGAGCCAATGTAATAGCGAAAAGACCCTGAAATATTTTCTAAAACTATGCATTTACTATTTCAAAAAATCTCTCCTTCAATTCATTCATGTGGTGCGAATTCTAAAGATCAACAGATGAATTGAGGCTCCCATATATATGGAAACATGAATAGCTGAACAAACTACCACTCTTTTTCTTGAACTATTATTCTGTTAATGTGCATAACTTATTCAAAAAGCTAGTATCTATTGCATTAGTTATTCTTCTCATTTTCTTAATTCAAAATTCATTTTCAAAAGAATGGCAACTAGATTTACAAGTTTCCATGTTTTGAACTGAATAAAATCTCAATTGCAAAACTTCATAGATACCTCCCTTCATTTTTATGACATGGAGGATTTCCAAAAGAGAGTGAAGTCAGAGTGGATTCATCCCATCATTAAGAAGCTCCAAGGATGTGGGTTGGTTGAGGCAGCTAGTTTTTTTATCATAGTTCAGGTCCTAGAGTTGATCTATGAGTTCATAAATCATTACAACCTAGACACAAGGTAAATTCTGATACCAGATGACATGGTGTTGATCTTGATATATTGATTGGGCTCATGAGGTAAGTGAGATTCTATCAAATGCTCTTTTTGCTGTAAAGTTCTACAACACATTCTATATGTCCTCTTTCCTCATTTACATGTTAGCTTCTTTACAATAATGGCCTAGCCTCCCAAGGGTGGAAAATTTTCCTGATGATGTGAAATTTTATGAGTTTTACCCATGCTTACAATTGAAAAATAACTATGTAGAGTATGTGAAAGTTAATGATGCATTCGCTATGAGAATTTGCAGGAAGCTATAGGGATGTCCAAAGAGGAGATTTAGTCCTATAACCATAGTAACCATTAGCCAATTTGGAAGTTGTTTCATCCAATTCTCATCCTTTTCTTATTTACATCTCGTAGCTTTTAATGGTTTTCCCTTGAAGTTGTCGAAGTATCCTAGTGAGATGATCGTGTTGATCGAGATTGTGCAGCAAGCTATTCAAGTGAATGTGCTAAGTGGGAACCTAAAGAGGAAAGGGTATGAATTCCCTATAAACATGGGAGCTTTTAGTTGTGAAACTCATTCTAATGCCAAGAACATGCTAAAGGTGTTTGAAATGAAGTACAAGTTAGAGATGTATGAAGTCTTGAGGTTCATGTTTGATCTGAATGGGTATGCAAGGGACGTGTTGTAGATCAACAGTGTAATCAAACACATCACCACCATTGAAGACTATTGGGCAAATTGCAAGGACAAGTTTGAGATCCATGATGGTGCTTTTGTCAGGCTAATAGTTGATCAAGTAAAAATGTATAAAGTTAAGATTGATATAGGAGTAGTCGAAGATGATGGTTAGAACATGTATAGTAACACTTATTTGACCAAGATAAGAGGCACTATGATAAGCTTGAAACCTTATGAAGATGCAGGAGAAGAGCTAGATATAATGATGGATTGGATTATCAAAAGGACCAAGAAGTGGGTCGAATGGACCACAACCAAAAGGAGTCAGAGCAAGAGTACAACCACTCAAGCTTCCCTAATAGTTGTAGCTGCTTCCTCTTCCCAAGGGCCATCACAACCATTAGATGGAGATGATCAACCTCCTAACAAGAGTATTCCCTTGGCTAAGACTTGTTAGGATGACTCCCTCCTAGTGATTGGAACTCCATCAAAAGATGAGAACCAAAAGATGGTGTGGTCACTCTAGCCCTCTCACCTCATAGAAGTCCAATTCCATCTGTAAGTACTGCACTTCTCCTGCCAAGCAGTCCTCAAGTGCAAGTAGTGGATTTAGGAGATGGAGAAAGTAGTGATAGTGAGTCTACTAAATTTGATGAGGCAATTGAGAAAACTTTAGAGGTAGATAAGGGCCCGAATTCTTCAAAGCTTTCTTTGCAAGCCCTGAAGAATCCTTTCTCTTTAGTTGTGAAGACACTCACTCCGACCAAGAGAAAGATGTTTAGTATAGATGCTCTTGGGACTTCCTCCAAGGTGATAGGCACAAATTCATTGCTAGAGGAAACTCTAGATAGAAAGACAAAGAGGAGAGATGAAGGAGCTCTGAAAAAGGATACCTTATCTCTTACTATCCACTTTGGATCAGCACTAAGTAAGGTAAAAAAGAAAAAGACCTTGTCCATTCTTGGACAAGATCCTGAAACATGGTATCTAACAATGGAGATTGCAAAGCCTACCAAAGAAGGAAGAATTGAGGATATGTCTACAAATGATTTTTCCTTACATTATGCAGATCTTGGGGAAGCCGAACATGCACCAAGGTTGGCTTATGGAAGTCGACAAATGAGGTGATTGAAGGATAGCTGGAAAGTCTTAAATTATCAAAGGTTGGGATGAAGGCGAAAACCCATGAACTGAATGGCTTCATTAGGCAATTGGTCACCCCATTGGCAAGCATTTCTAGAATGCCTATCACTAGTTATCCTACTACTTTTGATGTCCAAGCACTCGTCTCCCAGCTTCAAGAAGATAAACACTTAAGGAAAATCGGTAGAGAGTAGAGTAAGAAACTCAAATTGGAGGGACTCACCATTATAGAATATATTGGCAATGCCATACTAAGGCTGGAAATAGAGGACAACATCTTAGCTAATAGAGCTACCTTAGCAACAGAAAAGGTTAAGAGTGAAGATTGTGTCTCTTTACTAGAGATGGTTATCCACATGAAGGCTAAGGAGCCTGTTGAAGCGAAGATCTTGCCCAAAGGAGATGAGCCATTATTTGAGTGGCTTCAAAATACGCAATTCAAGTTTGAGATGATCATGGTGGTAGAGGAAGGGCTTAAGGAAATAGAAGCAAAGGTGAAGAAGGATCAAGATAGAGACTTTGACTCCTAAGAGGTCTACATATAGATTCCCAAACTAGTGGACAAGAGAAGGGAATCATTAGGATAACTATCATGCAAACAAACTTCTCCAATTACATAGATAGTTTGACTGGGATATCTTCCAACCACCAGAATAGAGTTTCTAAGCTCTAGAAACTTGGCAAGTGTGTACACATGGCCATGGAGGAAATATAAGATTGGTTAAGTGATGTCAAAGATTTGGCCAGAGAGCATTTTAAATTTCTCTTAAGATACACTAATGTACATGTAGATAGGCATGAGGAATTGATTCCAATTATTGTTACTGCTAAGGCCTATAGGGAAAAATTAGAAAACGGAAAGAAGGTAAAGTGATTCATATTCTACCCCTTTCATATTTTGATTTAATCATTGTAATGGACAAACTAGCTCCTTGTCATTTGTAATTTTTGAAGAGATGAACTAATTTAAATTCATTTGTAATGATCATCTCAAAATCCTATATGTATTAGAATGAAAGATTAATAAAAGGTCGGCTAATTTTTGGTGTGAAATACTTGATGTTGCATAGGCAATTGAATGGTATTTTGAGTCAATTATTTTCTATTGAATTCTATTTTATGTTAATTGTATGTTTTCTCTTTCATCTGAATTAAAACAAGGAACAGACAAAGATTCATTCTCCTATTTTGAAATAGCAAACAAAATATGATAGTATTGTCATCATAGGTTCAAGAGAAATCCCTTTTGTGATTTCTTTCAAGTTAGTCTTTCTTTCTCAGTAGTTAGTTTCATGTTGAATCAGTTTAGTATTAATTAGTATGCATTACTGAATCATTAAGGCTAGTGGGTTCATAAGATGTGTGAATTAAAAGACTTAATCAATTTTGAAATAATAATTCTTGCCTAAGTTAGTTCCTATTTAGGCCTAGCTTGGGTTTACCTCTCCTGTTCTTGGGTTAAGAACATACCTCATTTTAGATTTAGAAAAAAACATAATTCATTGCAAATCATATCGCAATAGGGAGCTATATGTAAGAATTCAGTGGAAGGTTAGTCTTTTCAGAAGCAAATTTCCAACTATTGTAATCAGTTATTGTTCACAAATTTGGGCATATAAGAGATAAATAAAAAAGAACAATCTATTTACCAATAGATTTTTGGTGACTTTGTTGGGGATAGAAATAGTCACTTGACTAAAAAACTTGTAACATGAGGGAAAATGGTACTACCTCATGAGAACATAGTCCCAGTGCTCCAACCTAATCTTGGATTCCAAGATGACCAAGAAGATATAAACTCATACCTTAACACATTTGTTTGGAGAAATCATAGGGACACAAAACACTACAAAAATGCTAGTCGGGTATTGGAAGAAGAAGAATTTAGGGTTGAAACTTTAGAAAGAGTTGTTTAGAGGAGAGAAATCCAAAGAGTATAAAGATGAGTAGAATGGGAAGCCCGAAGGTGAAATTAATCTAACATCCTATAACAAGTAAGGTTGCTCAAAAGTACCAAAGAACAAGGTGGGCAAGACCCTATTTTTGAAAAGATTCCAGAACTTAGTTTCACCATGCTAGACACTCCTAGATGAAAAGGTGACAAGAAAGTTCAGAGTAGACCACCTTCACCTATTAGAAATCAAAGTTCGTCACATACTACTTGCCAGGTATTAGCCTTACACAGAGTAACTACTCTTCTAGTATTTAATTTTCTGCCATACCTTGCTAGAATAATCATGGCTACTCCCTAGGCTACGACACCAGGTCTGTTAGCACTGAAACATTGTCACCCATTCCCATCTAGTTCAAGGAAGAATTTCCCTAAGTTTTTAGGTGATGAGAAAGTTACTACTGACAAACATATTAATGTCTTTTTCACAGCTACTCATATCTTAGAAATATCTCATGAAGATGTAGCTATAAGGCTATTTGTAGAAACTCTGACAGAAAATGCGATGGATTGGTTTTATCATTTAGATGATGGCTCAATCACAAATTGGGACACAATGAGGATGACTTTTGAAACAAGATTTAAAATGGTGGAAGATGAGCACGTCCTATTGGCACAATTGACATCTATTAAAAAGAAACCTGCCATGAGTATGAGGGATTTCATTACAACTTTCAATAAGATTATTAGTAGGATCCCCACTATTGATAGGCCCACTACTGGCAATCTAAAAACATTCTTCATAAGTGTGATGTCACTAGATATCAATTATGATTTGAGGAGGGCCTATCCCATAGATTTAGTAGATGCACAAAAGAAGGTGGTCAAATTTGAAGATGACTTGAGCTCCACTAGAAAATGGAAATGAGAACTTCAAACCAAGGGAAGTTCTAGCAATACTACTTCATTTGATGAAATGATCCAAAAGTTGTCAAATGAGTTGGTGGCTATAAAGAGGCAATTACCTAGATTTAATCACTCTTAGCAATGGAACTATCAAAATTTGATAGGGAGGAACAATGATGGAAATTTTTTGTAGCTTACAGATTCACAATCAATGTAGGCATTTGAAGTGGCACCTAAGAAAGGAAATATGTGCCTGTTTCTTTTGACAAAAAATTCATGATAGTGAAAGTGGTCCGAAAATGGCTTGTACGATGTAGTTGTTATCCACTAATGAGTTGAATACTACAATTCCTTGCTTTGAGTCAAATTTGCACTCAAATGGTAACTTTAGAAATTTATTTTTAGAGTATGAGTTAGACTATGAGCCAAAGGGAAAATGCTATGCAACTATTGAAGGAACTTCATACACAATCTTAACTCGAAGCCACAAGCACAAAAATCAATCTTCTAGTCATATTCTAGGAAATGCTCCCACCTCTTCATCAAATCCCATTCACATCGATCAAGGAGCACCAATATCTCAAATAGGTAAGGACAAGAAGATTCTACTGTCTTAGCAACATTTCCCAGGCAAAAACCTGATCCATTCTACATCTTACTTTACATCAATGGATGTAAATTAAGTAATTGCATAATAGATTCGGGCATGTTAGATAATGTAATGCCTTTTTCTCTAGCTAAAGCCCTGGGCCTCACCCTCACTAAAGTTCATGGAAGATGTTATTCAATAGATGCTAAACAAGTCCTATTACTTGGACAAATCAAAGATGCTCAGGTAGCCCTAGCATCTCATCTAAAAAAGAAATTATTGTTGACTATCTTAGCTGTGGATATTCCCGCAAGCTATGGCCTACTCTTAAGCAGAAGTTTTTGTAGAGATCTAGGGGATAAATAAAATGAGACTGGTCTCAAGGAGTCATACATATAGGAAGTAAAAAGGTTAAGTTGGAACTTGAAGAGAAAGCTAAATTTACTATCTTAAAGTTAGATGTTCCTAAAGCCCAGATTCTCTATCAAGAACTAGAGTTCAACAACTACATATTGTTTACTAAAGATACTCTGAATGAGCAAGAAATCAAAGACCTAGGAATGAAAATCCTCAGTGAAGAAGAGTAGTCATCCTCTATATGGACATTGGAGTTTGATAAAAGTTTCTCTTCATCAAGGTATTGGTTTAGGCATAGTATTGATACCTCCTAAAGGAGAACTTGAACCCATCACTTTCAAATTGGAGTTTGGGAATGCAAATAATATTGCAGAGTATGAAGCTATGTTACTTGGGATAATAGCTGCAAAGGAAAATGGAATAAATATCCTAAGAGCTCAAGGTGATGCAAAACTCATTGTGAGACAATTTAAGGGGCGGTACCCTGTGAAGAACCATAAGTTAAAAAATTACAGAAATAGGGTTTGGGATGAAATAGAAGGCCTTGATGCATTTTCTATTAAATCAATACCAAGAGAGATCAATACTAAAGAAGATTCAATGGATGTTTCCACCTCTTTATTGCTTCCTCACCCAGAATTCAAAGATAAAAAATATCAAGTGGAAATTGTATATCAAGCCTATGTTCCTGACAATGCAGAATTCTAGCAACTTTTGATAGATGACAAGAGTTTGTAGTTGTTCTTAGGAAACGAAAAAGCTACTTGTAAACACCAATCCAATGAAGACAATCAAGAAGACCCTAACCATTAGAGAAAAGAAGATTAAACTAATGAAGTCCAATTACGAGGTAATATCATTCTCCCATACTTTGTATCTTTGGAAAAACTATTTAATAGGAATGATGCCTACATAAAGAAAAAGAGGATAGAAAAGGGTCCTACTACTAGAGAATAGGAAGGGGTGAATATTGGAGACACACAAATCCCTAAGATGATCAATATTGGAAAGTGTTGTTCACCTGAAGAGAAAGAAGCTACTAAGCAACTTTTTATAGAATATCAAGATGTTTTTACCTAGAGTTATGAAGATTTGAAAAGAAACTTAATGTAGTTCCTTTTTGACAAAAGAAGAGGAATTATAATCCTAAAGTAGTAGATGCTATATTCTAGGAAGTAGACAACATGCTGAAAGTGAGGATCATTTATGACTTTCACTACTCCTTGGGGCACGTTCACATATCATAGAATACCCTTAGAGCTCATCAATGTCAGTGCCATGTTTCAAAGGTGTATGAGTAAATCTTGAGAAATTATATGACCAAGTAGCTTTCCCTTTGTTACACAGAAAATGGATTTTTTAGGATTTAGTGAGATTTTGTGTTCTCGGCATCTTTGCAATACCTTCTTCAAATCTTCTATGTGGTTTATCCTCTTCTTTGAAAACATAGTGAGATCATCCAGATATATAGTAATAATCCAATCATTTAGATCAACAAAAGAAATAGGAGTTAAATCATTCTTCGTGCAAGTGAATTTCCTTAGGAGGTTCATACTAGATTTTGCAGAAACTACTAAGTGTATTCTGAACATGATGAAGGGAAAATCAAATTTTAAATGGAATGAAGTTGGGAAACAAGCATTCTATAATATAAAGATTGGTATTGCTAATGCTCTAGTACTATGTCATCTAGACTATAAATTGGATTTCATTATTTATTGTTATGCCTTTGAACACACCTTATTAGCTATCCTTATGTAGGATAACAAAAAAGGGATACAAGCCCCTATCACCTTCATGAGCATACCTCTGAAAAGTCATGAGTTGAAATGTTCTCAAACTAAAAAATATGCCTTCATGGTAGTCATGCCACTAAATAATTTTAGGTTTTATATCTTGTACTCACATTCTGCGGTTTATGCCCCTAATGTAGTAGTAAAAGGTGTGTTAATCAACAAGATATAGGGTGCAACACCAGAATAACGTGGATAGAAAAAATGCAAGAGTAAAACATTAGAATCAAGCCTACTAAACTAGTGAGGGGTAATGCCTTGTGCAAGGAAATTGCAAAAAATGGAATCTCTGAAAAACCAGAGGAGTTGGGAGAGAAACATTTAGTTTTGGTAGTAGGCCTGTAGGACTCTTGGTTCCAGAACATTACCTATCTATTGATGGATGGAGAATGTATTGAAGGCATGATGACAAAACAAAGAAGAGATCTCAAGCTAAAAGCTACCAAATACGTAATTTGGGATGACAAATTTCTTAAGAGACCTATAGATGGTACTTTCCTAAGATGTGTAGATAAATAATAACATGAAAAGTTGTTGAGGACATTCCATGATGAAGCATGTGGTGGACATTTCTCATCCTCGATCAGAGCTTTCAAAATATTATGACAGTGTTACTATTGGCTCGACATGTTTAGGGATGCCTACTCCTCGGTGTCAAAATGTGAAAAATGTAAGATGTTCATAGGTAGACCCCAACTTGCCGCTCTACCTCTTAGACCTGTCATCATTGAAGGTCCTTTCCAACAATGGGGCCTTGACTTCATTGGTCCTATTAATCCAACATCCAACGCTAGTCATGAATATGTTATAACTATGATTGATTACTTCACCAAGTGGGTGGAGGCCAAAGCAACCAAGAAAATTGCTTCCAAAGCAGTTTGTGAATTCATCAAGGAAACCATACTAGTTAGATTTGGTGTGCCCATAAAAATGGTAATGGATAATGTGGCATACTTTTCTTTGATTGAGATCACTAAGTTTTGTTTTGAGCATGGAATCACAGTCAATCATTCATCTAACTATTTCCCGCAAGGAAATGGTCAAGTAGAATCTAGTAACAAGAATTTAATAAATATTGGCAAGAAATTAGTGTTAGATAATTAGAAAACTTGGCACAAGAAGACTCATGAGGCATTGTGGGCAGATAGGGTGACCCCCAAGAAGGAAATCAATATCTCTCCTTTTGAATTGGTATATGGGACTAAAGTTAATCTTCCATTACCCTTGGAATTGGCTACGAGCAAACTGAGAATAGTAATTGAAGACAATATCTATAGAGATGGACTAGAGAAGAGGATTTTGTACTTTAGCAAAATCAAAGAGGAAAGAGAAGAAATCATGGATCACATCATGTGACACCAGATATGTGTGAAGAGCCTATTTGATAAAAGGGTGAGACCATGGAAGTTCATGGTAGGAGATAGTGTACTACTATGGGATAAGCAAATAGCACTAAAGGGTATGCACAAGAAATTTGATACTTTGTGGAAAGGCCCATTCACTGTTCATCATGCATTCAATAACAACTCATTTAAATTGGCATATCCAGATGGTGAAGTGGTACCCTTGACATACAATAGTCAAGATTTGAAGCTCTATCAAATTTCAAATTGAAAGCAAGTAACCCCTGTATTGTACTATAGTTATGTTTAGTTCCCTTTCTTATTTTCTTAGTTAGGTTTCCCTTGTTTCCCTCTTTCCCTTATTTTTTCCTTGCTTTAGTTTTTTTGTGTAGCCACCTTTTGATTTTGTGAAACTAGATATTTTGGATTCCTCACTTGGACATGGATTATCCAATTCCCCAAAAAGAGCCAACTGTTGCCCCACTTTTCGTCCTCTAGCCAATTAGTAAAAGTGAATACTTGTGTTATAGTGAGTTTTTGGTTGTGTTTGGGTCTAGGTCTAAGCCTTCTTAGGTGAAACAAATCTCCATCAGATTTCTCCATTTCTCCTTCTCTGCATTTCATAGCCAAGTGGTTCTCCATTTTTCAAAGGGATTGTATGGGTAGTTTAGTGCCTAGTCTGATGGAGATTCATGAATCATGTTGCTCTTACAAAGATCATTTATAATGTTATATCAGTTTGCAGTCTATCACTTTCTCAATAAAAACAAAAGATTGCAGAAATCCATAATTCATCTTCTCTTTGATAGGTTTCTAACCCATGAAGATGATTTCTCGCAAAGGCCAACAAATGATGGATATGGATTAAAGCAAGAAAATAGAAAAGTACCCTATGGAGAATCCATGTTTCCTTTATGATTATTTAACTCAGAAAATGTTTAGGATTTTTCATAGCTCTCATAATCATTCTAGGTGGAAAACTCAAAACCAACTTCTCCTTGGTGGACTTTCAACCCATGAAGTTGGTTTTCTGCAAAAGGTGATTCTGAAGGAAAAGAAAAAATAAGTGGACCCCTACAGAATTTTCTCACCTCACTTAGAAATTTTTGAACACAAAAAGGACAATGGTCTAAAGGTTTCTTAAAAGGAAATGTTGGTGGAAAAACACAAATTATCTTCTCCTCGGTGGATTTTCAACCCATGAAGACAATTTCCTAAATTTTAAAGAAAATCAAGCTGATAATTAGATTGGAGCCACAATTTTTGCATAAAATTTCTCAAGATAATAATAGAAAGAATCTAACTATTATGGGAAAGAGTTAATGACCATAATTCAGCCTAGCGGATATTTTCTGATGGATTACTCTATTGGTAACTTCCCAAAACTTAAAGGAAAATAGGAAAGTAAATATGGGTAGATAGAATGTTACTGTTGAGCCAATGGAATAGTGAAAATACCCTAAAATATCCATTAAAACCACACATTTACTGTTTCAATAGATCTCTCCTTCAATTCTTTCATGTGGCATGAATTCTAAATATCAACAGATGAATTGAGACTTCCATATATATGGAAACATGAACAACTAAACAGACTACCACTCTTTTTCTTGAACTGTTATTCTATTAATGTGCATAACTTATTCAAAAAGCCAGTATCTATTGCATTAGCTATTCTTCTCATTTTCTTAATTCAAAATTCATTTTTGAAAGAATGGCAACTAGATTTACATGTTTTCATGGTTTAAATAGAATCAAATCTCAATTCCAAAACTTTACAGATACCTCCCTTCATTTTTATGACATGGAGGGTTTCCAAAAGAGAGTGAAGTTAGAGTGAATTCATCCCATCACTAAGAAGCTCTGAGGATGTGGGTTAGTTGAGGTAGCTAGTTTTTTTTATCATAATTTAGGTCCTAGAGTTGATCAATGAGTGCATAAATCATTACAACCTAGACATAAGGCAAATTGTGCTACCAGATGACACAGTGTTGATCTTAATCAATAGGCAAACTATGGTGAATTGCTTGTGAGTTTCAAAATAAGAAGAATTCATAGATTTGACATTTGGAGGAGCCATTTCTGAGTTCTCTACAAAGAAGATGATCTAGAGGAAGGAAATCATGTAGACTTGGTTCTAGAAACCACGAAGTGCCAAGAGTAAGGTTCCTAAGACTATTTCGGACTAATATCAAACTTGAGATTATCAATATCTTGGTCCTCTTACATAGATTCAAAGGTGAAGTAGAAGCTTTGAATTTTGATGAGCAATATTTCTTTCTAGTGCAAGTTATCTACTCTGACACCCAATATATTGATTGGGCTCATGAGGTAAGCAAGATTCTATCCAATGCTCTTTGTGCCACAAAGTTCTACAACACATTCTATATGTCCTCTTTCCTCATTTACATGTTAGCTTCTTTACAATTATGGCTAGGCCTCCCAAGGGTGGAAAATTTCCCTGATGATGTTAAATCTTATGAGTTTTACCCATGCTTATAATTGAAAAATAGCTATTTAGAGTATGTGAAAGTTAATGATGCATTTACTATGAAAATTTGTAGTGAGCTATAGGGATGTCTAGAGAGGAGATTCAATCCTGAAGCCATGGTAGCCATTAGCCAATTTGGAAGTTGTTTCACTCAATTCTCATCCTTTTCTTATTTATGTCTTGCAACTTTTGATGGTTTCCCCTTGAAGTTGTTGAGGTATCCCAGTGATATGATCATGCTGATCAAGATTATGCAACAAGCTATTCAAGTAAACATGCTAAGTGGGATTCTAAAGAAGAAAGGGTACAAATTTCCTATGAAGGTGGGAGCTTTTAGTTATGAAACCCATTCTGATGCCAAGAACATGCTAAAGGTGTTTGAAATGAAGTATAAGCTAGAGATGTATGAATTCTTGAGGGCCCATGTTTGATCCAAATGGGCATGCAAGGGAGGTGTTGTAGATTGGAAGAGTAATCAAACACATTGCCACCATTGAAGACTATTGGGCCAATTGTAAGAACGAGTTCGAGAGTTGTGATCATGCTTTCACTAGGCTGATAGTTGATCCAATAAAAATGTATAAAGTTAATATTGATGTAGAAGGAGTAGAAGATGATGGTTAGAACATGTATAGTGACACTTATTTGACCAAGCTAAGAGGCACTCTGATAAGCTCAGAACCTTATGAAGATGTAGAAGAAGAGCTAGATATAATGATGACCTAAATTATCAAAAGGATCAAGAAGTGGGGTAAATGGACCACAGCTAGAAGGATTCAAAGCAAGAGTACAACCACTCAAGCTTCCCCAACAGTTGCAGTGACTTCCTCTCCCCAAGGGGGCACATCAAGTGCAACCTTGGCCATTACCTAAGGGCCAACACAACCATTATATGGAGGTGGTCAACCTACTACCAAGAGTATTCCCTTGGCTAAAACTTGTCAGGAAGACTCCCTTACAATGGTCAAAATTCCATCAAAAGCTAAGAAGAAGAAGGTGAAGGAACCAAAAGATGTTGCAGTCACTCTGGCCCTCTCACTTCATAGCAATCTAGTTCCATCTATAGGTGTTGCACTTCTCCTACCAAGTAGTCCTCAAGTACAAGTAGTGGATTTAGGAGATGGATGAAGCAGTGATAATGAGTCTACTAAATCTGATGAGGCAACAAAGAAAACTTTAGAGGTAGATAAGGCCCCAAAATCTTCAAAGCTCATTTCATAGGCCCTAAAGAATCCTTTCTCTTCAGTTGCAAAGACACTCACTCCAACCAAGAGAAAGATGTTTAGTATAAATGCTCTTGGGATTGCTTCCAAGGTGATAGACATAGATTCATGGCTAGAGGACATCCTAGATAGAAAGAGAAAGAGGAGAGATCAAGGACCTCCCAATAAGGATACCTTATATCTTGCTATCCACTCTAGATTAGCACTAAGTAAGGTTAAAAAGGAGAAGACCTAGTCCATCCTTTGACAAGATCCTAAAATAGGGTATTTGACAATTGAGATAGTAAATCCTACCAAAGGAGGAAGAATCAAGGATATTTCTGCATATAACTTTTCCTTACACTCTGTGGATCTTGGGGAAGCTAGACATGACACCAAGGTTAGCTTATGGAAGTCAAGAAATGAGGTGATTGAAGGATAGCTAGAAAGTCTTAAATTATCAAAGGTTAGGATGAAGGTAGAAATCCATGAATTGAATGGCTTCATCAAGGAACTGGTCACCCCATTGGCAAGCATTTCCAAAATGCCTATCACTAGTGATCCTATTATTGTCAATGTCTAAGCACTCATCTCCTAGCTTCAAGCAGATAAACAATTCTAGAAAATTGGTAGAGAGTGGAGTGAGAAACTTAGATTGGAGGGACTTGTCATTATAGAATAGATTAGTAATTCCATACCGAGGCTAGAAATAGAGAAGGATAATATCTCAGCTAATATAGCTACCTTGGCAACAAAAAAGGTTAAGAGTGAAGATTGTCACTCTTTACTGAAGATTATTATCCACATGAAGGATAAGGAGGTTGTCAAAGTGAAGATCTTGTCCAAAGGAGATGAGCCTTTATTTGAGTGGCTTTAGAGCATATGGTTCAAGTCCGAGATGATCATGGTGGTAGAGTAAGGGCTTAAGGAAATAGAAGTAGAGGTGAATAAGAATCAAGATGGAGACTATGAACTCCTAGAGGTCTACATACAAATTCCTAGACTAGTGGACAAGGGAAGGGAATCATTTGGGTAGCTATCATGCAAACATACTTCTCCAATTACATAGATAGTTTGACTAGGATATCTTCTAGCCACTAGATTAGAGTTTTCAAGCTCCAAAAACTTGGCAGGTGTGTACATGTGGCCATGGAGGTAATACAAGACCGGTTAAGTGCTGTCAAAGATTTGGCTAGAGACCATTATAAATGGCTCTTAAGTACACTAATGTACATATACATAGGCATGAGGAATTGATTCCAATTATTGTTGCTGCTAAGGCCTATAGGGTAATATCAGAAAAAGGAAAGAAGGCGAAGTGATTCATATTCTACCCCTTTCATATTTTGATGTGATCATTGTAATGGATAAACTAGCTCCGTTCCATTTGTCATTTTTGAAAAGATGAGCTGATTTAAATTCCTTTGTAATGGTCATCTCAAAATCCTATATGTATTAAAATGAATGATTAAGAAAAGGTCAGCTAATTTTTGGTGTGAAATACTTGATGTTGTAGAGACAATTGAATGGTATTTTATGTCAATTATTTTCTATTACATTTTTTTTAATGCCAATTGTATGTTTTCTCTTTCATCTGAATTAAAACAAGGAATGAACAAAGCTTCATTCCCCTATTTTGAGGTAGTCAACTGAATATGATAGTATTGTCATCATAGGTTCAAGAGAAATCCCTTTTGTGTTTTCCTTCAAGTTAGTCTTTCTTTCTTAGTAGTTAGTTTCCTACTAAATCAATTTAGTATTAGTTAGTATGCATTACTGAATCATTAAGCCTGATGGGTTCATAAGATGTTTGAATTCAAAGACTTAATCAATTTGTAAATACCAATTCTTGCCTAAGTTAGTTCCTATTTAAGCCTAGGTTGGTTTACCTCTCTTTTTCTCGGGTTAAGAACATACCTCATTTTAGATTTAGTAAAAAACATAATTCATTGCAAATCATACCACAATAGGGAGCTATACTTAAGAATTCAGAGGAAGGTTAGTCTTTTCAAAAGCAACTTTTCAACTGTTGTAATCAGTTATTGTTCAAAAATTTGGGCATCTAATCGTTAAATAAAAAGAACAATTTGTTTACCAATAGGATGATAATCAGGAGCATGTACAAACTTAATTATAATAGAGTATATAATTATTTACATTCTACATATATAATTGTATGAGTCATAATATCTTGATTTAGTGAACAAAAGATGGATGATACTATTCCTTCTAAGCCTTAGTATAACCTTTCTTTGAGACCTACAAGTGTTGGAATTCCTTATACAGTATGCACTTTGATTTAGATAAATATTGAATTGCATTTAAAATAATGTACCTTGGAACTCAAATTCAATAACATGTGCTAATTTATTCTTTTTGTTTGATTTTTTAGAGATTTTCATCTATTATAGAGTTAGGTAGTTCTGTAGGTGTCAATCTTTTCACTACCAAGGCTCATCCTCAAATACCTATTGTATGAACTTTTCAAGAAAAATATTTTTTATTGTTTATATGTATATGTTTACTAACTTATCTACAAATCTGGTTCATGGATAATGACATGTTGATTTTATGAATAAACGATGAATGATGTTATTCCTTTAGACCTTAGTATAGCCTTTTTTTGAGATCTATAGGTGTTGAAATCCATTATACAGTATGCACTTTGATTTAGATACATTGAATTAAAATTAAAATAATATAAATTGGAACATGAATTTAATAACATGTGCTAATATTTTCCTTTTATCTATTTTTGCTGGGTTTTCTGTTTGGTACAGAGTTAGGCACTTATGCAAGTGTCAGTCCATTTGTTATTGAGGCTCAACCTTAAATACTTATTGTATGAACTTTTCAATAACATTTTTTTACTATTTGAATGTACATGCTTACTAACTTATATCTACAACTTTGATTCATCTCTATTTATTACAATTTTAGGTCATTAGAGTATGTGATGATCATGCTACACACATATACCTAGACCCATTTGTGATAGTGGTCAGTAGTCAAGTATGATATATATGGTTTTATTTCATAATTTTTTAGTCTAAATTATGTACTTTATAATTTATGTACATACAATTTTGACTCATGGTTTATATAGTCATGATTTTTAGGAGAATACCACCATGAGTGTTGGTGGGAGTATAGGACTGAGCCAAATGGAGCTACGCACATCATCCTTTGAGGTCAATATTGCGTCATTTACATGTACATTTCTTTTATACTATGATCTTTATCAAAATTTTATAGTTTGTTTATTTGTATGTAGGTCTTGACCACTATTACATTTGGTGGCCATGAGAGTGTGCCTCCTGTCACTGAGGGCAGTCACAGTCACATGGTAAAATTTTAAACAAGTTCATTATTTAATTTTTTTTGAACTAGATTATACAAATCATTTCAATTAAACATGTACATTTTGTCTTCTCATATTATTTTTTAATAATATATAAGAGGGTGGAAAATATGCCACATAGGATGATCCATCTCAATCCTCTTCACGTGGAGTGAAGTGGACTATAGATAAGATAGATTAGCTTTTCTTAATTTCTAGTTTCATGTCTTAGATTTTCATGTTAGGACTTGTTATTAGAACACTTATATATTGCATTTTTATGACACATTTTATTTATTATGATAGACTTTGTATTAGGACACTTATCTCTATTATAAATTTATGACTTGTTATCATGTTAGTATATATTATTTATAATGTTATGTTAGATAACATTTGATCATCTTAAGTTGTTATATCATGTTAGATTGAATGTTATGTTGAATGTTATGATACATTAGACCATGTTATATTATGTTTGTACAACATATTTCATAAATAGTATGATGAAAATTTTAATTTTATACATTATGGACCATTGTTTACACTTTTCAAAAGATCTTTGACTATTGCTAATAGTTAACACCTTATCATCTGATTTTTTTTTTACCAGTTCCATTTGAGTCATGTCTTAGAGGTGTTTAGGACATGGATCACATATTTTAAAGCCAACTCTCAATTTAAAACATCTCTTGAATTAGGTGATACTCTTGTATTATTATGCCAAAAAAATTCAATCAAAGTTTTGACGTCACTCATA
The DNA here is from genome assembly GCA_028749045.1 of Cupressus sempervirens. Lineage (NCBI taxonomy): Eukaryota > Viridiplantae > Streptophyta > Pinopsida > Cupressales > Cupressaceae > Cupressus > Cupressus sempervirens. The sequence continues at coordinate 405,802,340 of CM053786.1, forward strand.
AGTTTAATTTCAAATCTCAAGAGTCTATCGCTAGAAGTCCACAAACTATTTGTTGGATCACATTGAAAATTAACCCTTCTCTTTACAACTCTTTCTAAAGTTTTATGACTCACATTAAGATATCCACTTATGTTACTAATCATTCTTTTATTAGAAGTTGATTTGTTAACTAAAGTTGTTGCTATTTCTCGTTGTGTTGCATTCTTATCTTAAGAGCAACTTTTCTATCCAATAACATCAAAGGCACTAGAAACAGTGGATACAACTTATTTAAAAAACTTATCTTTATTATTTGGTTTTACAAAAGTTCCTAAAATTTTCATCACTTTTCACATTTTAGAAATTTTAATTACTTGCAACATTAATTTACATTGAAACCCAAATTTCTTATTATAAAAAAATTATCTATATAATCAACTAGTATGTGTTCTTATCTATCTCCATGAAACCAATCCACGAAGATTAGCTAGCACATCAGTAGAAAAATAAAAATGTTCATGTACTTCATTTTCATTGTAACGTGTTTTTTTTGGTCCCAACCAGTACTGAGAGGGGGGTGAATCAATACCTTCTCTAATATTGGTTACTCTCGTAACCCTTCTAAACAAATTGAACAATAGTCTCTTAGTAGTTAAAGCAATAATAAATACGATAAAGTAGAAGCATGTAAACTTGCACACAAAATCATTCATCAAAAGACACAAAGATTTGTACATGGAAACCCCCAATGTGAGGGTGAAAACCACAATGGTAGTAATATACCTACTAGTCTTTCATTGCAAGTAAAAATGGTTCCTATTAAAGGCTTACAAGAGTTCCTTCTAAGAACTCATCCTGTTAGGAATGTACATAATCTATTAAGATTATAATGGCCTATTAAAACTTCCTCATTAGAGGATTTTGATCTCTTTCATAGAGATACATTTTTAGAGGATTTAAAGGACTTATTACAAGTCTTCTATATTAAAGGCTTACAATAGTTGTACTAGTAAAGAAAAAAACTAGAGATTAGATGTAAAGAAGTGGCAAAATTTACCTTGTAGATCCACTATGGTGTTTCACAAAGATACTTTGATCTCCTTTCTCTATTTTGTCTTATCTCAATTGACACACTTTGTTCACTTCCTCCTTTTCATGCTTGAGCACCAATCTGTTGTCATACATTGTTCTCTATTCTCATCTGTATTCCACAAATCTCTAATCAAGACAACTACAATGACCTCAATGACAACTTTAAGATGAGGTTTGAGTGACCTTAGATTCACTCGTCCAATCTATGGGTAAAGCCTTATAAATTATCCAATTCAAAATATGAATTTGAAATTTTGAAATGCATAGCAAGCATTGTCATAGAACATTCATGACTAGCTATATGAAGGTTCATATACATGTAGACCTACATGTTCACCAGTAAGTCTACATATAGACTCAAGTCCTTGATTTCTTTTGTCACTTCTCTCTGCATGCATGTCATGTCACAATCATATCTTCTCCTAGTTTTATCATATCAAAGGTGACTCAGCTATGACCGTCAAACTTACACACCTACTTGTCATGAGCTTACCATCCTTTTCACCTTTATTAAGACCAATATGCTAGTCTACCAGTGGTTGATCTCACTTGCAACACTTCATTCTTCTTTTTAACTAGTTTCTAATCAATGGAAAAACTTCAATACTTACTTAATGCTTGATTTCACTTCTCACCATTTTAGCGATCAACCATGCCACTGTAGTTTGGTCCAACAATCTCCCCCTTTGACATTGATAGAAAAACCTCTATACTATTATTTACCTAGAAATAACCCTACAAGTTAACATAACTTACATTTCTACACAAGTTTAAACTTGCATGTCCCTTATGTGCTTGTCTATTGTCTTAGACTTTATTTAGCTCATTTTTTTTACATACTTTACAATATTCCCTCTGCATGAGATTTCCATAGTATTTGTAGACTCCCCCTTTGTGTTATCTCTTCTTCTTATGGTTATCTCTTTCCATGTTATTTTATTTATCACCTCCCCTTCTAGGTTGTCTCCTCTTGTAGCTGGTTATCTTTCTCTTTTTCTCCCGAGTTCTTTTTCTTCCCGAGTTGTATCCTTCTTTATGTCATCAATGAAAATGGGTATAAAGTGTTACCAAATATACTCCCCTTTTCTCTTTTTTTTTTTGTCTTGGGGATTACACCTTATAAAAAGTGTCATTGTAGTGTTCCCTTAGTGTATTCAATAGAGTCTCAAGTGACTCTTTCAAATGAGTGAGAGAAAAAGTGGCACTCCTCAATTTTGTTAATTTCATATATAGTGCTTAATATGTCTCTATAGGTGGCTTGGCTACCAGAGCACCCGAATCCTTTAGATGTTCACTGATGATCTCAGTCAATGGGCTGAGGATAAGAAAATTGAAGTTCCACCAATTGGATTTCTCATTTCTCATCCCTTCTTGTAGCCGATGTACTAAGTACATGGTATCTTGGACCTTTGCAATATGCTTCAAGGTGGATCCAGTCATGGATCAAATGCCTATGTTGGTTCATCAAGCTCTTGCTAAGAATTCTCTTTCTACTACTCTAGATCATCGATTAGGGTGTGTGATGTGCTCAAATTTTGAAATATGGTGGTTATATCCTTGAGTTCCTCTGACATCTCACATATTAATGATGTCAATTCTCCTTACATATTTTTAACAAGACTTATTTTCTTATCAAAATTTATCATTGGAACCTATTGTTCCAAGACCTATGTAATCTCCTTAAGTTTTCCATAAAGATTATCAATAAAACCTTTGATTTGGCTTATCAAATCAACTTCTTTATTATATTGGGAATTTGGTGCCATTTGTTTGAAATTTTTAAGGGCCTTTACCAATATAGTGTTGGCTCCCAATTTAATAGTGTTTGAATAACTAGGCAACTAAAACAAAATACATCTAAGGGTAGTTAATTCCTATGATGGATACATTTGAATAGAATTGTTCACACAAGAGTCTACACCCTTTCTTGAGGATCTACATCTTAGGTGACCTTGTGTAACATGGAAATGGCCTCCAAGTGTAGGACTTGCACTCTGAGGTTGAATCTCCAGAGAAGGCCAACTTTTTTACTATTAGGGTGCACCTAAACTACTATTTGAGAGGAAAAGGGAGAAGGGAACATAAATAATAAATGTTGAAGGGAAAAGGCGTGATGCACCAAGATAGAAATATGGTTACAACCCTACCTTTAACTATACTAAACATCAATGAAAGCACCAGAATACACTAGTCTTGGCTCTATTCTATCTCCAAGAAACCACATGTAGGTTTGGAACTAGTTGAAGTGCTGAAAGAAAAGGAACTTCACTATACAACAACCGATAACAAACTTAACACAACATATGAATCAATAAAATGGAAAACAAACATTCACTATAAGGCAAATATATGCACTAGTAAATAGAATGACAAGAACAGGTAAGGAACATATATTTCATTAATGGAAGGCAAAAAATGCAAAGCATAATACTGCTACAAAATACAAATGGAGAAGAACCTAGAAAATTTATTTACGACTTGCCTTTATAGATTTGGCATAACTCAAATTTAACTATGAAGTTCTAACCCAAACCAAAGTGGAGTTGAGTTGCAAAGAGCAATAAATGAATATCAAAGCTAAATCTGATCATGAAATTAATTTTTTGTAATGAAGTGATAGGAAGGGCAAAAAAAATGCACCAAACCATAAGAAATCAAATCCCATGAGATTTGATTATTAAAATCAATAAAGAGGTATGGAGATGTAGAGATGTCATACAAATAGGGCCAAAGAATGTCATTTAGCATTAAAGAATAGTCCTTGTAAAATGTGATGGCCGCAAAAAATAAATCTCCGCCGTTGTCAAAAAAATGTGGGATGGGATAACACATAAGTTAAATTGCTACAAAAATTATATAATTGACCTGCATGGAATAAATTTGATTTACCCCCAAAAGGAGTGAAATGTTGATGTAGATCTTCATTTGAATACAGACAACCCAAATGTTGCAAAAAATCTCCCCAACAGATGAATAAAAGCCAACCATAGATCCAAGTCTCCACATAACCCCGAATGACTGAGATGCATCTGTAAATATCCAAAGATGCTTCTAGATCCAATGATCATTGTATCTTTACAAGAGAAAAGGGTAGCAATGCAAAAATGCAAGAACCGTCTAATTAATAGAAGCCCAACAAAAAGAAGCCCAACACAAGAAGAATCTTCCATGTGGCATGAAACTATTGGTCAAAACATTTCTTGAATGTTTGGTTGAAGAGGTAGTAGTGATTTCACAATTTTGGAAAGAGCAACAAAGTCATTCTCCAAAATGTTGAAAATGGTTAATGCAAAATGTTAACCCTAGAGAAAATGTGCGTTAACCTGCAACTTGACACATGAAGGAAACATGACCCAACTTGGTCAATAAAGGAACTGAACTAGCTCAGCACATGAAGGAACTAAGCCAACTCATGTCATAAAGAGACTGAGTTAACACGAGATGCTAACCTAACCAAATACGTGTTAACCCACATCAAAGAATCTAACCCATTGAAGATCTCTTAGATTGGTTATCAGTGATGGGATGAATGGGGGGCAAAAATAGCCAACATTCTTGGCAACTCAAAGGGGATGCTTGCCTGCTAAGCATAGACTAGTGGTCTTAAGAAATCCATTGGGCATAGAGTCACTACCAAGAATGACATGTTATCCCACCGAAAACTTCACAAAAAATTTCAACCAGCAAAAAAAAAATCTCCAAGGAGCTTTGAAAAAGGAGAAAATGTGCTCGTGCATTTCTTAGAAAGTAGAAAGCTCCTACTCTACTATGTACAAGTCTTTACAACACAAAAAATCAAACAAATCTATTGACTGGCTTGTTGAAATAGCTTCCCTTCCTCACCAGATGGTTTCTTATTCCATGTATAAGGGTAGTCAAGTGAATCAGCAAGCATGACAAGCATATTGCTACATGGAACGCCTTCCTCCAATGCTGAAAATAATGAAGCTTTCTAGCACTGATGCAATACCTTGTAGAGTAAAAAAATACTTGCTCCTCTTTGTGATCTTCTTCCTCATGCTCTAGAATGAGCATGACCAGGGGCAACTTGCTGATTTTTTGTAGAGCTAGATACTTTATGGGGCATCCTCTTGATGGCTTCAAGTCTGGACAATCAGCCTCGACCATGTTGTGCTTTGCAATGGTAGCATGAAACTGATTTTGAAGAAGCTCCTCCTCTTCTTGTGAAGAAATAATCTCTACATCTCCTTCATTTTTCTCATGAACCACCTCCTTGGGAGCTATTGGTATGGTGTGACTCTCCTCTTATTGTTGCAACCATGTTGTGCTCTACAATGGTAGTATCCAATTAATTTGGAAGCGACTTCTCCTCTTCTTGTGAAGAAATAAGCTCCACATCTCCTTCATGTTGCTCATGAACTACCTCCTTGGGAGCTACTAGTATGGTGTGTCTCTCCTCTTATTGTTGCTAAAGAACATGTTCTTCATGTGTAAGAGATGATGATTCAACATCTATGGAAGAGTAGATAGAATCAAACTCATCCAAAAGATCATCCTCATTATTGGTCTCCTCCATTATAGTTGTAATAACATGCATAGGTTGAGGAGAAACCTCATGCATGTTAGCATATTCTTCCTCAAGGATAGAGATATCCTTGTGACTCTCTTCTCCATCCTCCACATCATGGAGGATTTTCTACTATAGAAAATGGTTCTCTTCTTGCTTAGCTTGTAGCAGATCCTCATCTTTTGGTAAAGGCTCAAAAGCCATGATTTGTTCCTCAAGAGAAGGAAAAACCTTTTCTTCTTCCTCAAGAAAGGAGGGAAGCTCTTGAGATAAGAGGATTGAATCCTCTTGCTTCTTCTCAACTGCTACCTCTTTGTGCTCCTTAGTAGGCTATAACTCCTCCCATTGAAGCTTTGTGGGCTAGTTTTCACTCTCCCAAAACTCCTTATTTGGATCATCAAGAGTCCATACAATCGGTCCAACCTAAAAGAGTGAAATGGTGATAGGCCTAGGAGGTTCATGACCAAGAAAATTTTCTTGCACATGGAGTGGAGAAGTTGCAGCAGTAGGCTCTTATAATAGAGGGGACTTCTTAAAGCTTGGGATGACATATTTTGGAGGAGTTATCTCTGCTTCCTTTATCTAAATATGAGCCAATTATAGCCTCATTTCTTCCTCTCTTGCTACAACAACTTGCCTTGCAAGATTCTCCTCAAAATGTCTTTGTCTCTCCCTCTCTTTTTCTTGTTGTTGGAGATAGGCCTAGTATGCCATCTGCTCTTGCTATCTCTTTATCTCTTTTTGCCTTGCAACCTCATCAAGCTGCCTATCACAAGCCAACAATTTCTCATCTTGTTCATGTAACCTCTATTCTATCTTTCTACTACTCTTTTGGAACTTGTAGTGAATCTACCTTTCAAACTCCAACATCATATCTTTTAGCTTCTCATATGAGGATGTTGGGATAGATGGAGCAAGAGTAAGACAATATGAATAACCTTGAGCATACTGGCTATAAATAGCTTGCGGCTGAGATTGGAATTGGCAATATGAGGGTCGAGGACTAAAATTGTCATGATATGGGGAGGAATAGTAGCTATTTCTATGAAATGGGTCTATTGTTAGAGCTTCATAAAAGTTGCAATTTCATAGAAATATTTGAAAATCACAAAACATCAAGAATGATCTTTACATACCAGCACTGTTTCATTTTGAAACTAGTAGATGTGCACTAGAGTCACCATGGTGTTTGATTGAATGCCTCCAAAGGTTGATTTCATTGAATAACACCCAAATTCTCAATGCATGAAGATTGGATTGGCTTCCAGTGGGCTTATGCAACTTAAATTGTTTGTCCCATCGAGCATGCCAAAAAATGTTGACACAAGAGTCTGCATCCTTGCCTAAGATACTACATCTCAGGTGACCTTGTGTAACATGGAAATGACCTCCAAGAGTGGGACTTGCACTTTGAGGTTGAATATTTGGAGAAAGCTGGCTTCCTTACTATCATGGTACACCTAAAGTACTATTAGAGAGGAAAAGGGAGAAGGGAACAACAACAAAAAATGCCAAAGGGAAAAGGGATGATGCACCAAGATAGAAATATGGTTACAACCCTACTTGTAACTATACTACACATCAATGAAAGTACCAGAATACACTAGTCTTGGCTCTATTCTATCTCCAAGAAACTACATGTAGGTTTGGAACTAGTTGAAATACCAAAAGGAAAGGAAATTCACTATACAAAAACTACTAATAGACTTAACACAACATATGAATCAAGAAAATGGAAAAGAAACATTCACTACAAGGAAAATACATGCACTAGTAAATAGAATGGAAAAAAAGGTAAGGAGAGTAGATTTCATTAATGAAAGGAAAAAAAATGCAAAGCATAATTCTGCTACAAAATGCAAATGGAGAAGAACCTAGAAAAATATTTATAGCTTGCCTTTATAGATTAGGCATAACTTAGATTTGACTTTGAAGTTTGAACCCCAACCAAAGTGGAGTTGAGTTGCAGAGAGTAATAAATGAATATTAGAGCTAAATCTGATCATGAGATCAATCTACTATAATGCGGTGATAGGAAGGGCAAAACAAATGCACCCAGCCATAAGAAATCAAATCCCATGAGATTTGATCATTAAAATCAATAAAGACACATGGAGATGCAAATATTTAATGCAAACAAGGCCAAATAATGTCATTCAACATTAAAGAATAGTCCCTGTAATGTGTCATGGCTGCAACAAATAAATCCACACCACCGTAAAAAAAATGTGGGATAGAATAACATGCAACTTAACCCACCACAAAAATTATAGAATTGACCTACATGGAATGAATTTGATTTTCCTCCAAAAGGTGTGAAGCATTGATGTAGATCTTCATTTGAATACAGATGGCCCAGATGCTTCAAAAAACTCCCCAATAGATGAATAAAACCCAACCATAGATCCAAGATCTCCACATAACCATGGACGACTGAGATGCATCTATAAATATCCAAAGATGCTTCTAGATCCAATGACCATCATATCCTCACAAGAGCAAAGGATAGCAACATGAAAATATGAAAACCGTTCGATTAAAAGAAGCCCAACACAAGAAGAATCTACCACATGGCATGAAACTATTAGTCAACACATTTCTTGAATGTTTAGTTGAAGAGGCATTGGTGATTTCATGATTTTAGAAAGAGCAGCAAAGTCATTCTTCAAAATGGTGAAAATGGTTAATGCAAAATGTTAACCCTAGAGAAAATGTGCGTTAACCTACAACTTGACACTTGAAGGAAAAATGGGCCAGCTCGGTACATGAAGGAACCGAGCCAACTCGACTCATGAAGAGACCAAGTTAACACGAGATGTTAACCTGACCAAAAGCATGTTAACCCACATCAAAGAATCCAACCCATTGAAGATCTCTCAGATTAGTTATCAATGATGGGATGAATGGGGGGAAAAAATGGCCAACAAGAACTTGGGCCAACTATAAGGAAACTATCCTTCTACTCTTCAGGCTCATCAAGACCTAGGTAGGTAGACCTTGGATTCATCAATATCACAAATGCAAGAACATAGATCTAATCCAAACAAAGCAACTATAACCCTTAATCTTCTAAACTCATGAAATACAATAGGTATATAAAGAAAAGGGAAATGGTCACTTTGATAAACCATTGTAGCAAGATCCATGAATGAAACAAGAAGAAAATGCAAAGTTCATGCAACTGAGATCAATGCTTTATCTATTGGGAATTTGAGTCATCAAAGATACAAAAAAGAAAAAAAACTTGTGAAATAGCTTAAAATTTGTGAAGTGTTGCCTTAAAACCCTTTATGACAATGATTTCAACATATCCTTCTTATGAAATCCACCTGTAAAATCAATGAAACAAAAATATCCATCAAGAAATTTTAATCCATCCTTTGGATTGAAGCCTAAGAGATGAATCATGTACCTCACAACAAGACACTAAAAGTTTATTTTTCTTTCAGTCAAATCTCACTAATTTACAAAATGGAGAGAACAAAGATGAAGTCCTTTTCATTAAAACTTGATGATATCCTTGATTTAAAATGAAATAAGATTCATAAAACTCAAACCCACAAAGATCCAACACAAATTCATCTATTGTGCTCTATAAGAAACTAAAATAGTGTTGTTCATATACTAGAAAATGCTAAGAATGGTGGAAACATGACTTTAGAACTTGCTCAATCAGCTAAAACCAAGCCTATAGAATGAGAAAGTAGAATAATGGAGATGGGTTGGATCTGATCTAATGATGTCATGTGTTCTCTTTATTCTTCACTTCCGTTGAAGCTAAAACCTCTCTACTTTGTCCTCAGTTGAAAACTTGATCAACTCTCATCATTGTTGCAACAAACACACAAATATCTTCAACAAATGATGATGAGAAACCCTCTTGGAGAAAATCAAATCTCTCTTGAACCACTACCAATAGTCCCTCCAAACTGTCACAACAACAAAATAACAATGCTAGGATGATCTTCACCAATTTTGGCCCATTACCAAATAACAGATATGCCAAATGATGCCTCTAACTACCATGAGAGAGCCATAAACAACCAAGAGAATATAGTTGAGAAAAATGAAATTTCTTGAAAAATGTTGGAATAAATCTTCACCATTAATAGATGCACTTTTTTTGTCTCTAAAATCAGAAATTTATTTTCAAGAGCTTTCCATCGGTATATGATACTGCTGAGTTTGGATCAAAGACATGCCTCTGGCACTCAGTTGATGTTGTAGGTTTGCATAATGAACGAAACCTTCAAACAATTTAAAAATATTTCCATTTGATCTATAGTTCAAACTATATAATAAGATCATTTCCAAAAAGAAATTAAAATACAAAAAAAAAGGTGCTAAGTGGGTCCCATTTATCTTTATATGCATAATCCTTTATAATTTTTCTACAATGTGTGCACAATGTTTTTAATTAATATTTCAATATGTAGAGTATTCAACTTTATTTTCCCTCCAAATTGCACCTAATAAAACCTGAAAGTGAGATGTGTCACCCTATAATTGGCCCATCAAATCCTATCATCACTTCGTCAGAAGACCATGTCATCCTCAACCATGTTACTACCATGTAGCACTATCTAATTGGCTTGATCTAGATATGTCATCACCACCTCATTGAAGGTCATTGTGGTGCCCTTGACACATATCACATTCTCATGTTTTTGGGTGATTTGGTGTCAGTCTCCCAAAAACCTGAGATGTTGACACTTGTCCTCCTATTGATGTCATCTCTAGCACGTCTTGTCGCTACATGTGAGATTCCACTTTGCTAGACCCGCCACATGATCTGCCACTGGATGCCACATCACCACCTCCACTTGTTATGCTTACTAGGTCTACCATAAAATGTGGTGGCCTATCTTTTTTTGGGGAGGCCTGACACCTAGTCTCATGATAATGCAAGATTGGGCCACATGTGCACTTTTCTCCATCACTCCTGTCGGGTCTAGCTTCCATGCAATGTTTTTTTGTGTTTTCACATTACTTCTGCAAGGTCTACCAAGAATACAAATTTTTAACATTTTTTTTGTTTTTTTTGTTCAACTTGCTTAGAATGCATGCCACATAGTGAGTGTGTTAGATATAAGAAATACATATGGGGGGATGGGGGGGGTGGGGAGGGGGGTGGGGCGGTGAATTAGTATTTTACAAACTTTATCCCAACTAGATATCCTTAACAATCTTATAACTTGCATATGAAAGTAAACTAACTATGCTGAATAGTAAACATAACCATGCAATAAGATAACTCAGAACACCATATTTTGTTAACTAGGGAAACCCTAGCCAAGGAAAAATCCTGGTGGGGGTAGTACCCACAAAATGATACACTAATCAAAAGTATCTTGTGAAAGATATTGACCCAATTAAGAGTCTATTGCATTTGTATAATCTCTCAATCCTTGTTAGAGGACTAGGCCTTTTTAGAAGCCTCAACCCTATTAGGAGTTGGTATATACAAATACAAAATGTATGCAAGATGAGCCCACTACCCAAACATGGAATATACAATGTAGTCGCTCAATACAAAAAGATAGATACAAAAACCTCCTTACATTGTTGTTGATATCTTCAATATTTGATATTGTCTTTTTTGCTCATCACAAAACTTTATCTCAGTTCACAATCCTTTGACCATACATCAAAATTCACATATCAATAATACCACACACTGCACAAAACTTCACATATAACAATCTTTCCTTTATACCTTGCTAATTACAAATGACTGCCCAATCGACCTTTATGTCTTTATAGTCTTTACAAAACATAAAATTAACTTTCGCTCACTTAGGATTAACATCTAAGATTTCATCCCTAATTAGTTAAATAATAATTTTATAAATAAAATAATTCCTTAACCCAAAATACTCATTTCCCTATCTTTCTTTGTTATGCTTATATATTTTTATGATTGATAATCTATCTATCACTTTATCGGTATTGTCTATACTGACCTATGGACTTGAACATAACTACCTTAGGTATCTATACCTAACTTCACATGTATCTATGTTGCCTCTGTGAATCATGGTGATCTAAAATCTATTTGTTCTGCTAGATAAGCTAAGTAATACTTAAACAATTTTCTAAGTACAACTTTCATAACTCAATATTCATGACCTATCTTCTTCACATAGATGATATATTGTCATAAATGAGAACATCAAGTATGTAAACTAGCCAAATTTCCAACAATCTCCCCCTTTGTCATTGATCACAACATATGGAGAATTTGGCTTAGTCCCAAAATACAATCTTCAAGATTTGGCATTTACAAAATTTTACAAAGTTACAAAACTATGGATCATTATATTTTAACCATCTTTCCTTATATCTCCTAATTACATTATAACTCTCTCTTTGACTATGATACTTAACTTCTAGATTTACTCTCACATTTATTTATATATTTATATATCCTTATCTCTCCCCTTTTCACATATATATTTATACAATTTCCCTTACTCTTCTTGCCCTTTGACATCAATGACGAAGGTGCCAAAACTTATATATAAGTCAAAATTGTGCTAACTATCCTCATCCAGACTTTATTATTCTAGAAACATGGTTTGTAAAGCTTGTCTTCAAACTTTCAAACTCCTACTAGGTGTCCTTGATTGCATCTAATATGCTTATAAGTGTGCATAGGCCATAGGATGCCACCTCAACTACATTCAAGTTAGAATATATAAATTTCTCATATGAGGTCTTTGCTACAAGACATTCATCAAGTTGCTTTTATACATGGCCAATCTTCAAAGTCAGATGTTCTCTTAACAAAGAGAACTTCTTTATCACTCTTTCCTTCCTGAATTCAATGATCTTGATCTCATCATGAATCTATGCTATTGCTGCCTCAAAATCTTCAATCTTTGTATTTGGATGTTGTAGCCTACTTGCCAAAACATGAAACTCATTCATCTATGTATTTAGTTCATCATTAATATCTTTTGTTAGAATTCTTTAGAATAATCAAGAGGGGGGATGAATCAGTTGTTCAAGGTCCAATGATGTCTAATACAACTTTTTCTATAAATCCTTAATGGCACATAACTGAAATTATCATGAAAAGTAAACATGCATCACATCATAACACAAATGATTTTGATGACCCAGAAACCCTCCAAGAATAAAAAGGTAAAACTGGAGTGGGGATGATACCCACAAAATAACTGCACAATTGATTTCAACCACTTCTGATTGTCTGCCCTATTAAAGGCCTGCCCTGTTAAAGGCTACACCACATTGTTAAATGTGACCCTATTAAAGGATTTAAGAACATTCAACTTAGGATGTCACCCTATTAAAGGATTTACATAGACCTGTTAGGCTCACCCAAGTCCATGGGATTTATAGTCACCTTCTCAAAAGAATCTTTCATCCCTCTCTAAGGATCTCCTATCCTCCTCCTAAGGATCTCTTTATCCTTCTCCTAAGGATCTCTTATCCTTCTCCTGGGGATCTTCTATCCTTTTCTTGAGACTTATCCACCTAGCTGTTAAGCTAACCTAGCAATGTAGGGTTTCAATGTCTAATACAATGGTAAGAAAGTATTAGAGGGGTTTTGACTTGATACAGATTGCAACCCTAACTGTGCAGATTTTAGATCACTCTTTAGTCCCTTTCTTTGCTTGGCTTCTCTCCCTTGGAGTGCTGACAACTTGTTCACCCTTCAAGATCTATCTCCTTGAGTTATTCCACTCGTTAGGCCAATGCACTCTATGGTCACTTTATCAATCTCAGAGTCTTGATGCTCTATTCTTACTCCTCTTGGCTTCTTCACATGACCACACTTATGATCAATTCCTTCTCATACATGTGCACTTGATCTCTGACCTATAGCTCCTTATAAAAAAATTATGTTCTTCATTTTTCGCTCAAATCTTTGAGAAAATAGTATTGTTTTCCCTCCAAATTGTTTCTTCTAGAAACTTCATGTTAAATCTATTAGCATTCACCTTGAATTGGTTTGCATGGATTACATAGAATTCTATGACATCTACTCATCATCCTTATCATCCAACTAATTCACAAAATTCAATGTAACAACCTTATTGTTGCTGATCTAATGAATATTTGACTTAACAAATAATGTAGCAACTCGGCATCATTGGTTTACTGATGCTCGGCTTCTTCTATGTTACTCGGCTTCTATTGTTATTTTACTAGTGCTCATCACCTATGGAATTTTTGCTTTGCTCAGCACTTGAAGACTTACTCGACATCCATTATCTTTTTCTACTACTTAGCACCTGAAGGATTCTGTGTTACTCGGCATTTGAATAATCACTCGACTTACATTGAAGTTGAACTTGCTCAGCTTCAACTAGGAATCTACTCGGCTCTCTCCAATGAACTTAGTTAGTCTTTACAAATGACTTAGTTAAACCTTACATCTTTGTTATATCTTAGTGTGTCCATCCTCTTAGAGTATGTCATCAATACATTATTTCATCAATGGCTTAGCTGATCCTTATACTTCATTACAACATCATAACTTCAACCTTTCTCTAGGTACTCTAGTTACATCTTATTGATTGCCACCTCCTTATCAATCAACCAATTGATAGTATTTGGATCACTTAAGCAATTGTCATTCTTGCAAGTAGCAAGTTTGACATCAATGACAAAACAATGATTGAAAACATTCTTTACCAGTTCCATTATTCTTCATTCATGATCTTTTCAATCATTTCCAACAATCTTTATTGTGATTGTATGTCAGTGTGCACTATCCATACAATTTCCTTCCTTAATTTTCCAAACATCTTCTGAATTCCTTGATGCAAGCATCAAGTGCATGCAAATAATTTTTGACATTGTCACAAAGTTTCCTAAATAATTATGCATCATGTAGAGTTTGAGCCTTTACTGCTACTACATCAGAAAAATTTGTAAATTCTGCATCAAAAGCTTGAACAACAACTTTTTCTTTGTCCTATTGATCTGATTCAGTCATTCTAATTGATATGGTATTTTTCAATCTATCTGTTACCTCAATTAGAGTATTCTATAGACTCTTCACTTTGTTGTTCTTCTCAATTATTTTGCTAAGTGATGAGATCAATTTAGTTTGACCATCATCATCTGATCCAATAAGAGTTGATAGTGCAAGGGGTGTCCTGGAAGAACTAGGTACACTTGCTTGCTTCTCATCTTCCTCCTTATTTTCTTCTTCCTCTTTTCTCTTCTTCTCCTCTTCCTCATTTTTCTTTACTTCTGCTATCTTTTTATCTTGTTCTTCTTTCTTTTTCTTTTCTTCCTCCTTCTTCTTTAATTCCTCTTCCTCTCTTTTCTTGTTTTCCTCTTCTTCCTGACTCTTTTTCTTTTCATTTTCATTTCATCTTCCTCCAACTTCTTCTTTCTTTCTTCTTCTAACTTTCTTTCCTCCTCTAGCTTTTCTTTTTCTATCTTCTTCTTCTCTTCTTCTTCTTTCCTTTCCTTTTCTTCTTCTCTTTACTTCCTTTCTTTTACTCTCTTCCTCTTCTATGCTTCCTTCATTATTTCTTCCTCCTCTTCGTTACTCTTTTTCTCTTCCTCATCTTTAGAGGTGGTGTAGCTAACCAAATTTCCAACAATAGATTGCCCATAATCCATAACAGGGTCTTCTTCTTCTTCTGTATCAAGAGTAATCTTAGTACTATCCACTTGCATGGTATCAATACTAATAATTACTTGCGGTGTTGTCTCAATCACTATTATATCTTTTCCAACCTTTGTAACTGATGCAACTACTATTGTAGTCCTTACAGATGGCTTTGGTAGTAATGTTTTTGTTGGGGCTTAGTTGATGGTGTCTTTTCTATCATCATAGGGATTACTCCCCCTAAATCTTTTCTTGTTTGTACACTATTGGGTGTAGAGGTCATAAACTTAACAATTGCTTATTCAGTTTCCTTGTTTACTTCTTCATGGTTTTCACCCATATGAAGTATTGCTCTTCTCTTATTTTTCAACAAGGGCTAAATACACTTCAATATCCTTTCTAGGTCTTCATCATTGTTTACTTCCCATAGATTTCTAATTTGATTTTCTCTAATGCCTTTATCCTCATCTATTACTCTTCTTTTTCTATTAATTGATTTTTGATTCAAGTCTTTTGGTATTTTCTTCTATATATTTGCAAACCCCTTATTTGCCAAAATCATGTGTCTAACAGTTGCATTTTGTAATTGTAACCTATACATATTATTATACAAATCATAAAATTTTGTAAAATGTACAAAATTACTATTATCAATAATTTGAACATTCAAGGTTTCAACATTTGGTTTCCAAGGTTTCCTACCAGATGATTTATTTACCTTTGTTTCTTCCTTCTCTACTTGTCTTACCTTTATTTCTTCTTCCTCCGATTCATTAGATTCAACTATTTTTAGAGTTTTCCTTCTTTTGCCTAGTCCACTTGACATTTGTTTTGTCCTTTTCTTTGTAGAAGACTCTACTTGTTCTTATTTAACTACAGTTAACCTTGCACACCTTCTAGTGCTAGGTGGGGTAATTATTTGGACTTTAGTAATACTAATTTATTCTTCATCATTTCCCTTCTGTGCATGTTGTACAACTTTAGGTTGCACTTGAGAAACCACATCATAAGGTGCACTAACTAATGGTTCTGCTATAGTAATACCTTTTGATGCTCCAACATCTTCTGCTAATGGTTTTTCCATTAACACTTCTTCTTGTCCACTAACTCTCATCTCCATAGCAATTCCCATTGCTTCCTTATATTCTTGTCTTGTTATTCTAGATTCTTTCAGAATTGCATCTATTTTCTTCTCCACTTTCTTCTTGATTTCTTTGCTGTGAAGTTCACTATGAACTTCCTTAACCTTTTCCTCATAGGTGCCCCATCTAGGACACTCCTCATCTCTATCAAATTTTAGGATTATCTTTGCATAACCATCTATCAACTTCTTAATCATTTAATATCCCATAGGGTCAATAAACTTGACTCTAGGTTCAAATTTTTCCATACATGTAACATCTATTTCTACCATAAAGAAAATGTCACCCTTTTATTTCTCAACCAAAGATGCTGGGATTCTGAATCTCTATTTCATAGCTGATTGAAATATTTTCATCATTCTTATGATGTCATTTACCATTCTATCCTCTGATTGTTTCTTGTAATAACATGTTATCATACTCATTGTACACTTGTCACTAACTCATTCATAGTTAGGAATACTTGGGAAACTTTTGATTACTTGGAAAAATAAATGTGTCAGTATTGATTCAAATTTGAACATTGTACTCTTTGTTTTGTTCAATCTATCATTGTTGTCTTCCAATCTCACACATATTAACCTTCTCTCTCTTCTTAATCATTAGGTAAGCTACATGGATGAATCTAAAAGGAACCAAATTCAGTTTAGAGCTATAATTCATCTTGTAGCCAATAATTTTGTTGATTAGCCTTACATCTATCTTGGTTATCAAGTCAAGTCTCATGTTTCTTTCATCAGATATTTTCTTAAGGTTAGTCTTAACCAATTTCTTTATATTCTTCTCATTGATTTGATTACAACCTTCATTACTAAGACCAATAAGCTTATGAATAAACTGATTATTAATCATGACTGGAATATCTCTTACCCAAAACATGTCCTCATGAATTCTTGCTCAATTTTTTTTGCTTCACTCATGGTTATCAAATTCCATGTAGGATCTATGCTTAACTATGTTCAAACCACTCAAATGTTCAAACACTTGTTTCAAAGAAAAATCACCATTGCAAACTAGGTCTACATCCTTGTGAAAATCACTATCACTAATACTCTCAAATTTGCAATGTATTTATGCTCTAATGTCCTTGATGTGTAAAAAATTGTGTGGAACTTGTGAAATGGCTCCTAGGGGAACATCTTCCAAAGATATGTATGGATGCTTCTTAAACTTGCATCTAGGCCTCTCACTCAGATCAGGAACTGTAGGATTTTTCATATTTCAAACTAATACTTCAAATAACAATTGTGTACATGATAAATACTTTATTTGCATGGAATTTTATATTTATTTTATTAGCACTTGAAAAATCTTTCAAATTTGGCTTAAATTTGCTCCACAATTCTCCTTCAACTCTTGCACAATCAAATGATACTCCATAGCTCAATTTTCATCCTTAAATTGCTTTCAATTGATCACTGCATTAATTGTGCAAGTACACAATCAACAAAAAGTTGTTTATGATTACCAAATAACTTGATTTCCTTTGCACACTTACATACAAATTTTAAAATATGTATGCACTTAACCACAACTTCAACTTATTATGTTCTACCTCATATTAACTTTGCATACCTTAACTCATTCTTTGTCATCACTTCTACATTTCTAATGCTCGATCTCTTATAGAAAGTACTTAATTCAAATAAGATGAATAAAATACAATTTTTTTGACTTCAATTCACTTCCAAATTATTCATTTGACTATTCCTCTAACACTACATGTGAACTGGACGGATCTTTAGCTTTGATAAATACATCTTTGAATTCTTCTACATGTTCTTTTATATTGTCTTTATGACTGTCATTGTTGCTATAAATCCTTATGGAATTTCTATTTATACTCCTTCTAAATTTTGGATTCCTTGTATTGTGTCTCATATCCATGCTACAAAATCTTGCTATATGACCAAAGTTGTTACACAACTAGCATACTGGTGTAATGTTTCCAAATCTAGGTCTAGACTGATTTACAGGTGCTTTGCAATTTCTAGCAATATCTCCTAAGTTGTTGCACTTATAGCACACAATGTTTCTTCTCATTCTATTGTATCCTTCTTCATATCTTCTTCTTGCAGGGTTAGTGCCTAACATTCTACTATTGGTATTACTATTATCAAATTTAGGTTTCTTACAATTAACTTCTCTATGACCAAAACCATGGCAATTAGAACAATAAAAATTAGTGACTGGTCTAAATGACTTACTTGTGCAATCCCTATTCATATGACCAAGTTCATTACATGCATACCATATACCTTTGAATACATATCTCACTTCTTTAGGTGATTCAATTTTCTCATGTTTCATAGGTTCGTTAACTTGTTCAGGTTGCTTGACTTTCTCAACCTCTTTAGGTGCATTATCAAATTGATTTAACTCAATCTTATTCAAATATTCTTTATCTTTCATAGGCTAATGAATTTCATGATTAGGCTCTTTTCTAGATTCAAATTTCTTAGCTAACTTTTCTCTTATGAAATATCCAAGACCGGTCTTATCATAAGGTCTCTGGAAATACATTTTTTCACCAATCTTCTCACTACTAGAATATAGCTTCTCAATTTGTTTCTTAGACTGGGTTAACTCTCCTTTCACAATGATATTGTACTTTTTGAGTTTTGCATATGGTAACTTAGTAGATTCAAGCTTAGATGTAACTTTTGTAAGGTTAGATCTCAAAATTTCATTTTCAGATTTGAGATCTGATTCAACTTTGTTATCATGTTTCTTTAGGCTCAGTTTTAGATCAATAATCTTCAATTCATACTTTAGGATCTTGTTTTATTTCTTCAATCTTGACACTTCATCACTATCCTTGATTTGATCTTTAGGCTCTTTCTTGGATTTGAGGTAATCAATCTTATCTTTCAACATTACAATGTAGTATTTAACATCTTTATATCTTTGTTTCCAAGCATCTCCTTCTTTAGTAAGAATATCAATATGCTCAAGAGCTTCTTCTAGGTTCTTCTATAACCATTCCATATCCATAAGGATCTTACTCAAAGTATTATGTGTCTTTGAGTAATTGTGATATGATACAAATTGTTAAAAATAGGAAAAAAGAAGAAGAGGAGGGGCGAATTGTTATTTTACAAACTTTAGCCCAAAATTGGATATCATTAACAATCTTATAACTTGCCTATGAAAGTAAATAAACTATGCTGGACAGTAAACATAACCATGCAATAAGAGAACTCATTACACCATATTTTGTTAACTAGGGGAACCCTGGCCAATTGAAAACCTCATTAGGGATGGTCCCCACAAAATGATCCACTAATCAAAAGTATCTTGTAAAACACATTGACTCGGTTAAGAGTATATTACATCTGTAGAGTTTCTTGATCCTTGTTAGAGGACCTGGCCTTGTTAGAAGCCTCAACCCTTTTAGAAGTTGGTATATACAATGAAAAAATGTATGCAAGATGAGTCCACTGCCCAAACATGCAATATCTAATGTAGTTCTTCAATACGAAGAGATAGATACAAAAATCTCTTTACACTATTGTTGATATCTTCAATATTTGATATTTTCTTTGTTTCTCATCACAAAAATTTATCTAGGTACACATTCCTTGTATCATATATCAAAATTTACATATCAATAATGCCACAAACTTCACTAAACTTTGCATATAATAATCTTTCCTTTATATCTTGCTAATTACAAATTACTACCTAGTTGACCTTTATGTCTTTGAGTACACTTTACAAAACATAAAATTAACTTTCAATTATTTAGGGTTAACATATATGATGTCATTCCTAATTAGTTAAATAATTATTTTGTAAACAAAATACTTCCTTAACCCAAAACACCCATTTCTCTATTTTTCTTTGTTCTACCTATATACTATTGTGACTGGTAATATGTCCATAACTTTATCTGTATTGACCTACAAACTTGAACATGTCATCCTAACTATAGATATTCATACCTAACTTCACATGTGTCCATGTTGCCTCTATAAACCGTATTGATCAATACTTTATTTGTTCTACTAGATAAGATAAGTGAAACCTAGACAATTTTCTAAGTACAAGTGTCATAACTTAATCTTCATCTAAGTGATACCTAAACAATTTTCTAAGTACAATTTTCATAACTCAATCTTCATGTTTTGAATCTTTATCTAAGTGATACCTAGACAATTCTCTAAGTACAACTGTCATAACTCAATCTTCATGATTTGCCTTCTTCATATGATATGTTGCCATAAATGACAACATCAAATATCCTAACCTAGCCAAATTGCTAATTGAGTGCTTATTGGTCCCTTCTGGTCGATCAAAATATATCATATGTTTAGCCAACTAACACTCTAGGCCTTGTACATGAGGCTGGCACTCAAGTCATAAGGGGCATGCCTTAATAAAATTTGCAGTCAAGTATTTCTCAATAAAAACACATAAAATCTTTTCTACCCATGAATATGGATAATACATTTAGTCCATCTCTATATGGCAGATCTCTATGGGATGTCCATCTTTACATCCTTTGTGTACATGCTAGAAAATTAGGGAGAGAACTTGACAATGAGGGCTCTTAAAGTTAAACACATCGCCTCTAGATCTAGTTTCCATTGCACTAGTTCAAAGCTCATAACACATTGCTGATGAAAATAAGTTTATGTTGTTTCTTAGAAAAAAACACTATTGGAGAGGATACCATCACATGTAAGCTATGGGAATCCATTAGCTTCATATAATCCCCTCCAAATCAGTGCCCCTTTTTTCATAAATGAAATCTCATATGTAGATCACATACTATCTGGTGAATTTACACCACATGTCTCCCTTTTACTAGATCGCTGCCAATCATTAATTTGCTTCTCTCCATCACAACAATGACATTTAGACATCAACTCTTATTTGGGAGAGCAACACAAAATCTCTCTATCTAGTGGTTTTCTTGTGCTTTGTAGGCAACTTTGAAGAAAACTAGATAGTGGAGATTCTCAATTTTAACTTGTACCTTCTTCATATGCATCAAATTTGTCATGTCCTATCTTGCAACATTCATTGTTTTTGCCTAGGTGGAAATTATGTGACAACTTTGTTATTTTCAACTTGGTCAAACCTTGTTATAAAATTGGATTAATTAATTAGTATGATTTAATGGGTAATTAATGGTATTGAAAAATCTTGGCTATGTCATTTATAATGTTTTATGTTATGATGAATTTCATTTAAGATGTTAATGTAATGACTTATGTTTTAGATTAAGGTAAAAGCAGGTTTTGAAGTGGCCCCGAAACCCTTTACATCAAAAAGAAAGATATACCATGAAGCTCTACCAGGTTTTAAATGGACCTGAAACTAGCAGTACAATTAAACCAGGTCAAGCAAGGACATGAAACCAACAAAAGTGTTCAGAAAAAGAAACCAGTGACAACACTGGAACCTGGAAAAATAGACTGGAAAGCAAGACACCCAGAGAAACCTCCCAGACCAGGAAAATGACTTATGTTACATGATGATCTTGTATGGTAGATATTGATGCATATGTTATTAAATCTATGTTATGATGTCAAATCGGTTATCACATTTATGGATAATAACTTCTATTTTGGTTGTGAGTGTTTGAGTGATTTGTAGGTCGTCAAGATGAGGGTGTGGTTGAGGTAGGGAAGGTTAGCCTTCTGGAAGGGGATGGACAAATTATCTTGTGTAGCCCACACACACACATCATTTATTAAATAAGTGTTAATTCATAAATTTTCATATGTATGTTGTGTTATTTTCATACTTAGAAATCACCTTTAAATTTCTAGTCTTCTTTAGAAATGTGATCAAAGAACATGAAGATGTTGATCAAGTTTTTATTAAAGTCACCATCATGTTTGGAAATTTTTATCATTAATTGGGCACAATATGGAAAATGGTTTTGTTATGTTTTTTCACAATTTTTCCATAATAAGTTAGAGAGATTGGAGAGGGAGTGAAAATGTGCATCGATGGTTAGTTATGATTTGGGGGGGAAATAAAATAGTAGGAGGCGTTATTCTTTTAGGACATCAATGGCTGGAGAGCAACTGGACAAATGATTTGAGTAGGTTCTCTCTTTTTGTCTTTTGAATAATGAAAATCTAGTTTGTTTTGATGTATGGAAGCTTGAAATAGGTAGTTGTTGTCATATTCTAAATTGGAAGCTTGGCGTATGTGGTTAATACTTATATCTTGATTTCCATGCAACCTCCTGAACAAAACTTTCTAACAAGATGGTCAAAGCTTGGGAAAAGTAGACCTGTGAGCCGTAACATGGGCTATCCACCAGTTTTGTTTACTTTCAGCAAAACATTTTAATGCTAGTTGCCTTTTTGGTGCCACTAGAATCATAACAAAATACTTTTATTCAAAACCCCAACTATAGTAATGAATAAATTACATATACGAATTGTTGTAGGTAACCTTTTGAAAGCCCAAATAGTTAACTGTAGAAATAGTTTAAAGAATCATTCTTCACCCAAAACAATCTAGTGGTGTGCCTGAATGCTTGTAGGTGTAAACATTTCTGCCATTAAAACCATAACCTGGGCATCACAACTATTGCTTCCACACGGGATTAGTAGGGTGATTTTATGGAAACACTATTATAACATGGTGATTTTCATTAGGAACTCTGCTGACTCCAGAATTCGTGAACTAGAATGGCTATAACCACACCTTCTCTTAATGGGTTAATCGTCGCAAAATTATTATTTCTTTTTAAAAAAAAATATGTCTTTTAACTAAAAAACTTGTGATTCAAACCCCAACATATTCAAATAAGAGACTATTTTTATTACAAAACTGTTGCTCAAATTTAGATGGAATGTGAAATCATAGATGTCATTGGCCGATAAGGTTTTTTTTTGTGTGTGTTCTTAATCGAAAATGAAGCTTTACATAGGTGATAATCAGTGAATAAACTCTTTCTCTATGGTTAATCAAACCTAAAATAAGCTTAAATATGATGTCTAGTACTTCTATTAAGTCAAGTATTTGACATAACATCCTGTAGAGTGGTATGAATCTATGTTATATAGAAGGGGCCTAATTTGATCAAAAACTCGATGCTCATGTTTGCTGATAGATGTTTTGGATTTTGTGTTGATTCTCTCTAAAATTAATGTTGTAGGAACTATTCTCACATATGTTGTTGGTTATTTTTCATTCTAAAATTATAGAATTATTTTTTGTCATACATTAAATGGTGAATGGCTAAGTATCTTATTGTTTTTCCTGACTAAAACCACCTTACGAATTTAATGTTGATCAAGTTTATAATCATCTTTGAAAAAAAAAGGTAAGATGTATAGGCCATTGCGTGTTGTCATCATCTTTAGGGGTAGATTAAATTGATTATTGTATAAAATCTAGGTAGATGGGTGTGCACAACATCCAATTATCCAATTGCTTTATAATAATTACTTAAGCTGGTTATATTCAAATAAATGATAATTCTGTTGAATATTAAAACATAGATAAGATGTTATTTTTAACCCACAGCTTAGAAAATAATAGATAGAATGTCTTCATTTGTTGAATATAAGTTCAGAGTTAGGTTTTTCCTACTATCATATATGGACAAGGGAATTTTGAGATAGTTGCTATGGTTTTCAAAGGACCTGAGTGTTAAGGTTAAGTTCCTTATGGATGGGTGTAATGTGGCATAAGAGAGGGCAAGGATGGATGCATTATGTTTTTCCTTCTCTTAGATTGTCAGACACTGTTATATAGGATTCATTATGTTTTGTCTCTCCTTCCAGTATTACTGACAAACTCTAGTGCTTGTTCCAAGCCATTTAATTATTGCATTTAAGTATGCTATTCTCTGACATGCAACATACATGTATGACTATGCTCAATTTATCTTTAATATAAGTAGATATGCTTTAAAAATAAAATAAAAAATATACATGTGGGTAAATATCTTACATGTTTTCTTTTGCTACATGTGGGTAGATGTGTAGTGTTCTTTCCTTTTCCCTACCACATTCTATGATTAGGATTCTAGGCACATGGTTGCATGTCTTATGTTTCATAGCTACACTAGATCCATTTGATCCATCTTGTTTTGGGAAGCTACGTTTCTCATATTAGGGTTGGGGTATTCTTCACTGTTAAGAAGAATCCTAGGGGAGTAAACATTCTGTGGTTGGCAAGGTAAAAATGCTTGGGCCACACTCCCATCTTAGCTAGCAGATGGATGATGTTTGATGGCTTTGGAAATCTGTTACCATTTTCAAAACACCTATCAAATTTCAATACCTATCTTATGGTCTTTTATCTTCATCTTAGCGATGATAACGAGAACATTCTATTTATGTAATTTTGATTATTGTATATTGTAAACTTTCAAGTAGTAATATATCATTGTTAAAGTTTGTGAAGAACATGTGATGTATAATCATGGTATTTTAGCACCATAGTTCTTATGTTGTAATGTATTTTTGTGATAAAATCAACAAGTTAATTTTATATTATGCTTAATTTCTCATTAATTAATTGTATACTCATGATTATGAACAACATTGTATTATGAGTTTGTACTTTGAGTTAACAACTTGTTAACCTTGATTACTTTTTATATACAAAGATGCTTGACTTTTCTTATTTCAACATTGTATGATGTGTCATTGTTTTTCCATAATTTTAGCATTTTGTGTGTGTTTTGGTAATCTTGTTGTAGGATTGGTCTTTACATATGGTATTAGAGATAGGTTTAAACCCTATACCTTTGGGCTACTATGCTAATTCATGCCTTATCTTTGTCAGGTGTTTGAGTTGTCACCATGGCCACAAGAGCTAATTGTAGAGGTGGGTCTAGTAGTGGTGCATGAGCTGAGGAACCTAATGAAAGGTTAGATCAGATAATGACACTATTGACCCAATAGGGGGCTTTTTTGTAGAAACAAGGTCAAAGGATGGATAACCTAGAGCATGACACTTGAGGTAGGCACATTGATGAAGAGGCAAAGAAGCATGAAGAGGATCGTTACGCAGAAGCCTTGCATAACCAAGAGGAGGAACTGAGAAAGAAATGTGAGGATGAATAGTTAGTTGAGCCTTTTGGGAGATATAAGGTAGAGCAGAAGGTGGAAGCTGACTGTTGTGTTTCTCTGATCAATACTGATAGGGTACAAATAGTAGTTGACTTGTGCAAAGATCTTAAGAAAGTTACACCACCCACATTTCATGGTAGAGCTTCTTACTAGCATAGATAAGTATTTCTTAGTACAAAACTATACAAGGAAATCTAGAGCTATCTGGGCCACATTTTAGATGATGGTTGAGGTAGCTACTTAGTGGGAAAATGTTATGGTTGAAAAGGAATTCCAGCATGGAGAGGTAACTTGGGAAGAATTTTTACAACTTTTTCACAAATGATGGTTACCTTAGCTATTCTATGACAAGAAATCATCAGATTTCTATAAGCTAGTTTAGGGTAACATGAAAATCACACAGTATTATGAGCACTTTTATCATTTGGTGAAGTATGTTCCTCAGTATCAACATGACAAACTATTTAGAACCCAAAAATTTGTGATGGGTTTGAAACTTGAGATTTATAGTGAGGTAGAAATGCAAGAATCTGAGACCATGGATTTTGCATAGTGTAAGGTCCTTAATCAGGAACAAAGACTCAAGGATGTTTCCTCATCTAAATCTTCCAACCAAAACTATAAAAGGAAGTTTTAGGATAATAGGTCATATCAGGATAATAGGGGATATCAAGATGACAGACAAAAGGGAAATGGAAAGCACCAACTAATCAGAAACATGAAGGATAAGAACCTAGCAAATTTTGATAGAAACAAGAACAAAGGAAATTTGAACAACAACAAGAATCAAAATAAAAAAAATGGAAATGGAAGGAATGGAAATAACAAGGTGATTAGAATAGGAATGATGATAGGAGAGGCCCATAGATAGGATGTTTTGTATGCAACGGTAACCATTTTTCCACTAAGTGTCCACAACAATCTAATAGGAAGGAATTTTCACCTCAGCACCACATTCATACTACATTTGATCATAGATAGGTAGATTATCAGGCCAATCCTATATAGATGACTAGTACACTTTTTGGATACCCTATTTCTATTCTTATAGATACTAGTGCTACTGAATGCTTTGTACATCCTAAGATAGTTTCTAAGATACATGTTAGGGATGGGTTTATGACTGAACCTTGGACTATAGAGTATGGTAACATGGTTGAATGCAGGGTAGAGCAATACTTATTTTGTAGTGAGTTGGAACTCCCTAGTTTTTGAATAGAGGTCAACATGTATGTAGTGCCTTTGCACTCATATGATGTCATCTCACACATAAATTGATTAAGCATAAAGCTTTAGTAAACTATTAGGACAAGGTGATTGAATGCCTCGATGACACAGGTCACTTAGTGATACTAAATGTTCTCAAATGACCATTTAAATTGAGGCAAATTTTAGCAATGCAATTAAAGAAAGCCAATCAAAAGGGTTGCCAGTTATTGTTAGGATAAAACCATGGATAGAAATAACAATTACATGCAAATATAAACCAATAACAAAAAATAATAGATCATATAGAAGAGAACACAAGACACCAATATTTAACATGGTTCACCCAATCCTTGGGCTACATCCACCAAATAAAAAGTCCAATATTATTACAATCCAATGATTACAACCTGATTACAATCTGTAATCCCTTATAGCTTAATATCACCATAAGAAGAAATTTTCACATCACCCACACTTCTACAAGTATTTTGTCACTTTAGGGTTAAAATTAGTTATGACATGTCAGTCATAAAATGTCAGTAAAATAGCCCCAAATTATTTTTTCTTGGAACCCCTGATAGCTGTGGCCTTATGACCCTAGCTGTATTGGGAGTTGTTGCCCCCAAACCCCCACTCAAGGCCCAAACTCTACCAAGGAATTATGGATTATGTACAATACTTCCCTAATTAGTTAGCACAATCTAACAATCTCCCACTTGGGGACTGATCAAGCTCCACACTAAACAATAATCTCTCACTTGGAGACTAGTCCTATAGCAATA
The DNA here is from genome assembly GCA_028749045.1 of Cupressus sempervirens. NCBI lineage: Eukaryota > Viridiplantae > Streptophyta > Pinopsida > Cupressales > Cupressaceae > Cupressus > Cupressus sempervirens. Next base: position 405,829,720 of record CM053786.1, read on the forward strand.
CCGCTATGACATGGGGTTCCCACTAGATCAAATCACCCTTGACTCTACTATTCTTTTATTCTTGTTTATTCTAGAAGAAAAATTGAACTTAAAGAGGAGTTCAACTTCTCCTTTGTTACTACCTTTGTAAAGATATATGCTAGATTGTCATCTGTATGTATCTTGTCTAGCTTTAACTATCCATTATCTAAAACTAACCGAATGAAATGGTACCATAACTAAATTTGTTTTGTCTTTGAATGCAGAGCTGAATTCTTTGCAAGATCAATGACACTTTGACTATCTATAAACAAATAATTATCCCTCTAAGGGTATCCCAATTCTTCTAAGAAGAACTAAAGCCATATCATCTCCTTGGCTACCTCCATAGCAGCAACATACTCTATCTCTATAGTGGATAAAGCATTAACATTATGTAACCTAGAAACCTAGCTCACGACTACCACACTAATAGTAAATACATAACTTGTAGTATTCTACCCGGTATCAATATTTCCTACCAAATTTGAGTCAACATATCTCTGTAAATCAATAGTAGAGCCCCCAAAGTGTAATCACTTACTAGATGTTCCTCTCAGATATCTAAGAATCCATTTTATTGCATTCCAATGCTTAATTCCTAGATGACTCATATACTTGCTAATGACTCCCACTACATGTGCAATATCTAGCCTTATACATACCATATCATACATCAAGCTTCCTATAGTTGAAGAATAAGGTACCTTAGACATCTTATCCTCCTTTTCTTGTGTCTTGGGACACATCTCCTTAGTCAACTTCAAATGACTAGGTAAAGGTGTGTTGAGAACTTTAGCATACTCCATAGAGAAATGTTGCAACACCTTCATAATATAATTAGCTTGAGATAATGTCAATTTTCTATTTTTCCTATCTCTACAAATCTTCATACCAAGGATTTGTTTTTCTATGCTCAAATCCTTCATAGAAAATGCATGTGATAACTAGCGTTTTAGCCCCTTAATGTGATCCATGTTAGACCTAGCTATCAACATAAAAACATAAAATAATGTGGCTATCATCATCTAACCCCTTAAAGTAAGCACAATGATCTGAATGACACCTACTATATCTATGCTCATGCATAAATCTGTCAAATTTTAGATACCATTTCCAAGGTGCTTGCTTCAAGCCATATAAACTTTTCTTCAATATATACACTAAGTTCTCCTTACCCTTGACCTTAAATCCCTGTGGTTGTTCCATATATATCTCTTTATCCAAATCACCATGAAGGAAGACTATTTTAACACCAAGTTGCTCCAAATGCAAATCTTCAATAGCCACAATACTTAAAACAATGTGAATAGAAGTCATTTTAACAATCGGAGAGAATATCTCATCAAAATCAATGCCTTTTTGCTATGCAAATCCTTTTACAACTAACCAAGCTTTAAATCTTTTCTTGCCTCCATCTTATTCTTTCAACCTATAAACCCATTTATTCTATAAAGCCCTTTTACTTGCAGGTAACTTGCATAAATCCCATGTCTTATTTTTTAGCAAAGAGTTCATTTCTTCTTTCATTATAGACTCCCACTAAATCTTTGTATCCACCTGCATAGCTTCATAATAACATTCAGGTTCACCAGCATCAGTAAATAAAATAGAATATAAGCAAGGAGAAAATCTTTTTGGAGGTCTACTTAGCCTTGTTGACCATTTATCATTCACTGGTGTGTGTGTTATTTATTTTTGCACATCATGAGGAATTTTTGGAACATAATATTTTGGAGTATCATCCAACACTACATAATCATCTTCTTTCTTCTCATGTTGCTACAATATATCTTTGTACAACATTTTCTCATTGAATATGACATCCCTGCTTCTTACAATTTTATGATTTTCAAAATTCCAAAGCATATAACCAAATTCATCAATGCCATATCTAACAAATACAAATTTCTTTGATTTAGCTTCTAGCTTGGTTCTATTTTTAGAATCTATATGAGCAAATACTTTACAACTGAAGGTCTTGAGAAAAGAATAACTCACCTTCTTACTAGTCCATGCTTCCTTTGGAATATCACAACCCAAAGGAGTAGAGGGACCTCTATTAATCAAATATACAATAGTATTGACAACTTCTGCCCACATGTTTAAGGGAAACCCAACATGCAACCTCATGCTCCTTAAACACTCCATTATAGTCCTATTCATGTGTTCAACCACTCCATTTCCTTGTGGAGTCCTTGGAATAGTTTTTTGTTTATGAATACTATTAGTGGAGAAATAATATTCAAATTCATGACTACGATACTCACCACCATTATCAAGTCTAAGACATATTAATTTTTTACCAGTCTCATGTTCAACCAAGCATTTCCATTTCTTAAAAATTTGAAATACATCAGATTTATGTCTAAGGAAATAAACCCATAATTTTCTAGTTGCATCATCAATAAATGTAACATAGTAATGAGAGCCACCAAAGGAAGATACGTAAGTTAGACCTCGTACATCTGTATGCACAAGCTCTATTTCTCACCTTTATTTTTCTTCCTAGTCTTCATAAAACTCACTGTCTTTTGTTTTCCATACACCCAACTTTCACAAAAATCCATATTAACACATTTTAGACTTGGTAAAACTTTCTTTGAATGAAGTACTTTCATACCTTTCTCACTCATGTTCCCAAGTTTGTTATGCCACAATGATGTATTAGAATCTACAATAGCTATTTGTCCTCTCTACTCAACTACAATAACTATTCCTAAACATTCATTTTTCACTAAGATAATCAAAGTAGAAGGAACAATATGACTTGTACAAAGATATAAGGTGCCTAATTTCACACCTTTTTGTACTACAAGGGAGCCTTTTGAAACCTTCCAATTTTTATCATTAAAATTAAGTACACAACCCTCATCACCGAGTTTCCTTGCTGAAATTAAATTCCTACTCAACCTTGGAACATATCTTACCTCATGTAGTAGCCAGTGATTCCCATTTTGCAACTTAATCTTAACTTTTCCCTTTCCAACAATCTAACAGGGTTCATTATCCCCTAAGTAAACAAGCACAAAATCCCCTTTGATATAATCAATAAAATAACCTCTATGAGGTGTGGCATGAAATGAAGCACTAGAATCTAAAACCCATGAATAATCAAAACTTTCTAAAGAGAGAAGCAAAGCATCCTCTTTGGATTTTTTACTTACCGCATTTGCCTCCTTGTTCCCTTTTGGTTTATCTCCTTCATTTTTCTTTTGAGTCTAGTAATATTTCTTCTTATGCCTTGGTTTCCCATTGTACCAGTAGTCATTTGGTCCTCTTGATTGAGATGTCTTCCCCTTTGACTTTCCTCTTGATTTCCCATGATTTGTAGAATTATTTCCTCTCTTAGTCATTCTGCCTTTGCTTTGTGAATTCAAAGCACTTCCTGATGTAGATCCACTTGAGGATTTCTTATGAGTTTCCTCACTCAAAATCACATTGATCACATCATCATATTTTGGGGTATTAGATCCAAAAATAAAATTACTTACAACCATTACCAAGCCATTCTAGCTTTCAGGCAAATAACACAAAATCAAGAGAGTCCTAATTTCTTCATCAAAACTAATACCCACAGAAGATAACTGACTAGTAATAATATTAAACTCATTTAAATTATCTAAAATAGATCCACCTTCTACCATTTTCATATTAAATAAATTCTTTATGAGAAATACTTTATTTGAAGTAGAGGGCTTTTCATATAATTTTTCTAGGATTTCCATCAACTCTTCCATCGTCTTCACTTTTGTAATGTTGAATGCCACCAATGGTGCTAGACATAACCAAATGCTTCCAAGTGCCTTTTTGTCTAAAATCTCCTAGTCCTCATTTGTCATAGTACCCTGGTTCTTGGTTTTTCCTTCCAATGGATTCCATAAATCCTTCTAATAGAGATAGTCCTCCATTTGCATTTCCATAACTGAAAGTTTTGCCCATTAAACTTGTCAACTCTTAGCTTACCCTTATTTGCCATTTCTCCCACTCAACCTAGCTCTAATACCACTTGTTAGGATAAAACCATAGATAGAAATAACAATTACATGCAAATATAACCAATAACAGAAAATAATAGATCACATAGAAGAGAACACAAGACACCAAGATTTAACATGGTTCAACCAATTCCTATGCTTAGTCCACCAAATAGCAAGTCCAATATTATAATGATCTAGTGATTATAACCTAATTACAATTCATAATCCCTTACAACACAATACCATTGAAAGAAGCAATTTTTGCATCACCCACATTGAAATAATCCCTAACCCTAAGCCCTTTTATACAAGTATTTTAGCTGCTTTAGGGTTAAAATTAGTTACAACATGTCAGCCATAAAATGCCAATAAAATTTCCCCCAAATTTTTTTCTTGAGAGATCTAGCCCTAAATCCTTGATAGTTGCAGCTTAATGGCCCTAGCTGTATTGGGGGCTACCACCCCCAAACCCCTACTCGGGCCTGGCCCAACCTCAAACCCCACCAAGGAATTATGGAGTATGTATAGTACTTCACTAATCAGTCACCACAATCTAATAGTTATATGTTGCCCTTGTCAAGAATCTAGAAGAGGTTCCACTTCGATTTGAAGATCATCCTAATTTGCAAGAATTTAGAGACGTGTTTCTTGATGATTTTCCCAAACTACCCCCTAAGAGGGAGTTTGATTTATCCATAGATCTAGTAGTAGGAGTAGAACCTTAATCAAAGGTTCCCTACTGCATGACTTCCATAGAGATGTACAAGTAGAACACTCAGTTATAGGAACTCTTAGATAAAGGCTTCATTTAGCCCAACATATCATCGTGGGGGACTCCTGTAATCTTCATCAAGAAGAAGGATCTTACCTTAAGATTTTGCATTGATTATTGCATGTTAAATAAGGTAACCATAAAGAATCAGTATATTCTCCCAAGAATTGATGAACTTTTTGATTAGATGAAGGGAGCAACCATATTCTCTAAAATTGATTTGAGATCCAGATATCAACAACTTCAGATTTAGGATGAAGAAATACCTAAGACAACATTTAGATCAAGGTACGGGTATTATGAGTTTGTAGTCTTATCTTTTGGACTGACAAATGCACCTACTATTTTCATGAACTTGATGAACATTGTATTCAGACACTATCTTGATAAATTCATGGAGATATTTATTGATGATATTTTAATATACTCGAAGAATTTAGAAGAGCATGAAGAGCACTTACACATAGTTTTGCAGTGTTTGAGAGAGAGGAAATTGTTTGGGAAACTCTCCAAGTCCTCATTTTATTAGAAGGAGATCCACTTCTTAGGGAACATTTTATCAGCTAATGGCATAATAGTGAACCTTGAAAAGATTAAAGTCATCCTTGAGTGGCCAACTTTGCCAAATGTAAGTGAAGTTAGGAGTTTTATGGGTCTTTTTGGGTACTAAAAGAAATTTGTTATGGATTTTCTAGTACAGTAGCACCAATCACATCTCTTCAATGCAAGGGTAAAAGATTTGAGCAGATAGAAACATGTGAGAAAGTCTTTCAGTTGCTCCTATCTTGAATATACTAGAGCCTAATGGACACTTTTTTATCACAATAGATGCCTCAGGAGATGGGCTTGGGGGTGTATTGATGTAGGATGGAAAGGTTGTTGCCTACAAGTCCAAGAAGCTCAAATTACATCAAGTGAATTATGCTCCTCATGATTTAGAGTTGGTTGTGATAGTACATGCTTTGCAGATGTGGTGACATTACTTATTGGGAAATCCATTTGAGCTTTAGACTAATCATATGGGGTTGAGATACATTTTCACTCAACCTAATATAAATGCTAGACAAAGGCTGTGGCTTGAATTCCTTAGTGAATATGATTTTGGCATAGAGTATATTAAAGGTAAAGAGAATAGGGTACTAGATGCATTTAGTCATAGGAGGCATATCACCACTATTACTTCATCTCAAACTCATATGAGAGAGTGTATTCTTCAATACCTTCCTGGAGATACCCATTATGAATGGGTGAAGTCAGTTTTGGACATCGATGACTTTGATTCTCAATTTGATGATTACTCTTTTGATGATAATGGTGTGCTTAAATACCAGAGTAGGATATATGTTCCTGACTATGAAGGGTTGTAGAACGTTGTTCTTATGGAGATGCATTGTACTCCATTTTTAGGGCACCTAGGGGTAAACAAGATGATGGTTGATTTGAGAACTTTATAATTTTGGCCGGGACTCAAATGGCATGTGAAAAAGTATGTGGCCCAGTGTTTGGAATGCTAGCATGTCAAAGCTGGGAATGTCCATTTGGCAAGACTTCTGTACCCACATGAGATTCCTTAATATAAATGCCATGCTATTAGCATGGATTTTGTATAGGGTTTACCCATGACTTGACGCAAAGATGATGTCATCTTGGTCATAGTTGATAAATTAACCAAAGTTGCCCACTTCATTGCTGGTAGTCTAAAGGATGGATCTCCAGTTTTGGCAAGAAAGTTTGTCCAAGAGATATTTTGTCTGCATGGTATTCCTAAAACCATCACCTTTGACAGGGATACACAAATGACTTCAACTTGAACTCTGTTTTGGGTACATGCCTGAATTTTAGCACATCATACCACCCTGAGACTAATTGGAAAACTGAGAGGGTGAATCAAGTGCTTGAAGATTTGTTATGTATGTACTATATGGATAAATAATACAAATGGGAGGAGTATCTTCCATTGGTTGAGTTTGCCTATAATAACTCCTATCACTCTTCCTTGGGAATGGCTCCTTTTGAGGCTCTTTATGGATGGAAGTGTCAGACTCCTATCAACTACGATAGAGTTGAGGACAAGATTATTATGGGTCATGAGATGTTAAAATAGATGGAAGAGCAATTGATTTTAATTTTCAATTAGCTAAAAGAGGTAACAGATCGACATAAGAGTTACATTGAATGGAAACAAACTTTTCATCAATTCTAGACTGGGGATAAGGTGTTTTTGAGGGGTTAGACCACATAAGAGTTCAATCTCATTTGGCAAGATCTCAAAGTTTGCCCCAAGATTTGTTGGCCCTTTTGAGGTTTTGGAAGTTATCAACCTAGTTGCTTATCGACTTGCTCCACTACTTACTTTAGCCCACATTCATAATGTATTCCATGTTTCTTTACTTAAGCTATATCATCTTGAGATATCTCATGTGCTTGACTGGCATGTGTTTTAGGTACATGATCTAGGGGTGATCATAGTTCAACCCACCTGACTCAGTGAGAAACATACCATTAGGGTACGAGACAGGGATTCCCTCTAGTACAAAGTCCAATGGGACCAATTTGGTGTGGATAGTGCCACTTGGGAGGATGCAAAGGATTTAGAAAAATTATTTCCCCATCTTTTTGTGTAGCTTGTTTTATTTTAGTTATATCTCAGTTTTAGATGTGTGTGTGTGTGCTTATTTTGTTGTGATTGACATCGGTACAATGTGACATGTCCCATCTTGCAACTTTCATTATTTTTTCCTAGGTGGTGATTATGTGGCAACCTTGTTGTTTTTGATTTGGTCAAACCTTGTTATAAACTTGGATTAATTAATTATTATGATTTAATGGGTAATTAATGGTATTGGAAAATTTTGGTTACATCATTTATATATTTTTTTTAATGTTATGATGAATTCCATTTAATGTAATGACTTATGCTATATAATGATGTTGTATGGTGGATATTGATGCATATGTTATTGCATTTATGTTATGATGTCGAATCGATTATCAAATTTATGGATATTGACTTTTGCTTTGGTTGTGAGTGTTTGAGTTACTTGCAGGTTGTCGAGATGAGGATGTGGTTGAGGTAAGGAAGGTTAGCCTTCTAGAAGGGGATGGATGGATTATCTTGTGTAGCCCACACACACAGACACACATCATTTATTAAATATGTATTAATTCATAAATTTTGATATGTATGCTGTGTTATTTTCATAATTAGAAATCATCTTTAAATTTTTGGTCTTCTTTAGAAATATGATCAAAGTAACGTGAAGATGTTGATCAATTTTTTATTAAAGTCACCATCATGTTTGGAAAATTTTATCATTAATTGGGCACAATATGGAAAGGGGTTTTGTTATGCTTTTCACAATTTTTCTGTAATAAGTTAGAGAGATTGGTGGGGGAGTGAAAACATGCATTGGAGGTCAGTGATGAATTAGGAGGAAAATAAAATAGCAGGAGGGGTTATGCTTTTGGGACATCAGCAACTGGAGAGCAACTAGACAAATGATTGGAGTAGGTTCTCTCTTTTTGTCTTTTGAATAATAAAAATTTAGTTTTTTTTGATGTATGGAAGCTTGAAATAGGTAGTTTCTATCACATTCTAAATTGGAAGCTTGGCGTATATGGTTGCCTATTTTTGATGCAATTGCAACTTGTTTTTTTAATACTTATATCTTCCTTTGCATGTGGCCTCCTTAGAAAAACTTTCTAACAAAATGGTCAAAGCTTGGGTAAAGTAGACCCATGAGCTGTAATAGGGGCTATGCACTAGTTTTGTTTGCTTTCATTGAAACATTTTAATGCTAATTGCATGTTTGGTATTGCTAGAATCATAACAAAACACTTGTGACTCAAAACCCCAACTATAGTAAGGAATAAATTGCATATACGAATTGTTGTAGGTAACCTTTCAAAAGCCCAAATAGTTAACTATAGAAATAGTTTAAAGAATCATTCTTCACCCAAAACAATCTGGTGGTGTGCCTAAATGCTTGTAGGTGTAAGTGTTTGTTCTGTTAAAACCATAACTTGAGTATCATAACTATTGCTTCCACATGAGATTAGTAGGGTGAATTTATGGAAACACTATTATAACATGGTGATTTTCATTAGGAACTTTTCTAACTCTAGAATTCATGAGCCAAAATGGTTGTGACCATACCTTCTCTTAATGGATTACTTGTCGTAGAATTATGAATTCTCTATTTTTTTATATTCTAGGTTTTAACTCAAAAAATTGTGATTCAAACCCCAACATATTCAAATAAGAGACTCTTTTTATTAAAAAACTATTTCTCAAATTTGGATGGAATGTGAAATCATAGATGTCATTGGACAATAAGGTTTTTTTTGTGTGTGTTTTTAATCGGCGATGAAGCTTTACATAGGGGATCATCAGTGAATAAACTCTTTCTCTATGGTTAATCAAACCTACAATAAGCTTAAATTTGATGTCTAGTTCTTCTATTAAGTCGCATATTTGACATAACATCCTATAAATTGATATGAATCGGTATATCATAAAAGGGGCTTGATTTGATCAAAAACTTGATGCTCATGTCTGCTAAAAGATGTTCTAGATTTTGTGTTGATTCTCTTTGAAACTAATGTTGAAGGAACTCTTCTCACATATGTTGCTAGTTATTTTTTGTTCTGAAATTACAAAATTATTTTTGTCATACATTAAATGGTGATTGGCTGAGTATCTTATTGTTTTCTTGACTGTTACTACCTTACAAATTCAATGCTGATCAAGTTTATAATCATCTTTGAAAACAAAAAGGTAAGATGTACATGCTGCTGAGTGTTGTCATCATCTTTAGGGGTAGATTAAATTGATTATTGTAAAAAATCCAAGTAGATGGGTGTGCACAACATCTGATTTTCCCATTTCTTTATAACAATTACTTATGCTTGTTTTATTCAAATAAATGATAATTTTGTTGAATATGAAAGCATAGATAAGATGTTGTTTTGTTAACCCATTGCTTAGAAAATAATAGACAAATTGCCTTCATTTGTTGAATATAAGTTTAGAGTTAGAATTTTCCTACTATTATATATGAACAAGGGAGTTTTAAGATAGTTGCTATGGTTTTCAAAGGACCTGAGTGTTAAGGTTAAGTTCCTTATGGATGGGTGTAATGTGGCATAAGGGATGGAAAGGATGGATGCATAACATTTTTTCTTCTCTTAGACTATCAGACACTATTAGGTAGGATTCATTATGTTTTGTCTCTCCTTCCAGTATTATTGACAAACTTTAGTGCTTAGCCAAGGCATTTAATTATTGTATTTAAGTATGTTATTCTCTAACATGCAACATATGTGACTATGCTCAATTTATCTTGCATATAAGTAGATATGCTTTTTTTATAAAATAAATGTACATGTGGGTAAATATGTTATGATTTTTCTTTTGTTGCATGTGGGTAGATGTGTAGTGTTCTTTTCTTTTCCCTGCCACATTCTAGGATTAGGCTGCTAGGCACATGCTTGCATGTAGTATGTTTCAATACTACACTAGATCCATCAGATCTATCTTGTTCCAAGAAGCTAGGTTTCTCGTGCTAATCTTGGGGTATTCTTCATTGTCAGGAAGAATCTTGGGGGAGTAAACACTCTATGATTGGCGATGTAAAAGTGTCTGTGCCACACTCCCATCCCAAATAGTAGATGGACAATGCTTGATGGCTTTGGAGACCAGTTACCATTTTTCAGAATACCTGTAAAATTTAAGCACCTATCTTGTGGTCTTGTATCTTCTTCTTAGCAATGATGTATGGTATCATTCTATTTTTTTAATCTTGATTGTTGGATATTGTAAACTTTAAGTTAGCAATGTATCATTGTTCAAGTTTGTGAAGAACATGTGATGTATAATCATGGTATATCAGCACCATATTTCTTATGTTTTAATGTATTTTTGTGACAAAATCAACAAGTTAATTTTATATTATGTTGAATTGCTCATTAATTAATTGTATACTCTTGATTATGAACAACATTGTATTATGAGTTTGTACTTTGAGTTAGCAACTTGTTAACCTTGATTAATTTTTATACAAAGATGCTTGACTTTTCTTATTTCAAAATTATATGATGTGGTGTTGTTTTCCACAATTTTAGCATTTTTGTGTGTTTTGGAAATCTTGTTGTAGAGTTGGTATTTACAAACTCTCAGAAAAAATGCATGGAGATTATGTAACCATTCAAAAAGGAATGAGAATGGTAATATTTTCATCGTAACTGTTGTTGAACAAATTTGAGAAAGCTTCCTTTAACTTTGGTCATAGTCACGGTGAAGATGATGTGCTGCTCTGCTTTATTTCCAACGCAATCTTAAGAAGTCAAACTTCATTCCCCACAAGTTGTACATTAGTTTTGCAAAATGAAAAACCACATGGGCAGATGATACTACCAGACATAGGATACTTTAGCCAATAAAGTCTAGGGAACTCAAACTAATCCATTTGTTTTCCTATTTTTATTGATGAGCATATTAGTAAGTGAAAACAATAATGGATGCTCTTAACTTTGGACACATTATAAATAAGGGTGAAACTCAACTACCTTTTAGATCTAGGCTACATCGCTTTGATGAAGACAACCAAAAATATTTTCACTTAAGTCATTCCCCATTTGCATTTGGGAAATCAAAGTAAATCAAGTGCTACTATTTCTGAGAACAACTCCTTTTACAGGTTCTTAAATGACATCAATTATTAGTAAAATATTTCCTTATTTATAATAATATTCAAAATGCTCCAATATAACATAATGCTCTCTAATATGACACCGAGTCTACATTCCTATGGAGGACAAATTAATTCATTTTTGCACATATTCCCTTGTAACAATATTGACCCCATTCATGAAAACACCAATCATAAATAAAAAATAAGATAGGGTTAAGAGATCTTTCATATGCATAAAACATACATAACAACCATATGATTATGGGGATTCAATACAATTTGACACAATTGGCCATTCCTCATGCGAAAAGTATTAGCCAACAATCCCAAAGGAGAAAACATTATTTAAATAAACCTCAGTATGTGTGAGTCTTGGGGCCTCCCTTGTATGTTCAATTTATTTATTGTTTTCCATAAGTGATTCCATGTATCCATTTAATTTGGGATGATAATATGTGCATATTAAGAATCTTTAATGATCATAGTTACCATAACTTCCTTTAAACATCTTAAATCCCACAATCTCTTATCAATCCACTGAAGGTAGATGGACCCCAACGTGGGTTTGAATTTTTTTCTTCAAACAATTGACCTCCCAATAATGCTCTAAGTTCACTATAGTGAGTGAAATCAATTTTGATCACTAATTAACCTATTAAAGCTCATTTTTCACATTTCCTAAGAATTTTCATTTTGTGCCAAGAGGCCTCAAAACTAGCCTTAAAATTTTACTGAATTAGACAATTAGGCACTGACACTTTGCACATTTGATCTATGGCCAAAAATGCTTATGTATGCAAAATTTTCTCTCATGAAAATCACCCAATCAAAAGATATTAACTATTAAAGTTTCCTACTTCAAAGTGTCTTGCAAGTAAACATGTTAGAAACAAATAATTGCATTTGGTTTTGACTTTGAAAATGTGTCAATGGGTTCTTTGGGAATTTTCAAATTTGGGTGTAGGTACACTTTCATATAGAGAATGTAATTATGCATTTATGGCTCATGAAAAATAACTAGGCATCATTGGCAAGTTGTCAAAGTTGGCTACTTGGAATTGTAGAATTGGGTACCTTGACAAAATATAGATTTTTGCAAATGGAATGGAACTGCGAAAGTGTGTAGATGGATTCATGAAAACTTGCAAACTTGAACACTTGAAGTATTTTTAGTATAGAACATAGTAGTGAAAATAATTTACACTCATCTATCATGAACTCAAAGTTATAACATCCTAGATAGGCCTATTGATCATTGTATGAGACATTTTTGTATCAACATGTTAGAAATTGCAAACAAAATTGTGTTTGAAAACTACTCAAAGAGATTCATGATAAGCTCAAATATGGAACATAACATGTCTTTAACCTTAGGAATGCAATTTTTTTTTTTTCTCAATACGTTCAACTGGGTCAAAGTTATGATCACTCAAACTGGACTATTATGTAATTGTCATAAAAGACAATTGGACAATCTTATCTTTTTGCAAATTGAATCAACTTGGAAAACTTATCAAATGGATTCATCAAGGCCAAAAATTGCACATGGTGGATTTTTTTTATGACTATGATATGGTGACATGACTGTTTATTAAAAATATTCAAAAGGTCATAAGATATTCACTCTCAAACAAGGTTTCTTGGATTAATGTGCAAAGTGCATCAATTTGACATACAGTTAACAACCAACTTTGGGAAACTCAAAACCCTATCAAAAAATGTCAAGATGACTCAAAATCTAAAACATAGGTTCTCTAATATGCATACTAAACACTCCCAAAGTGGAAAGTCATAACACTAAAATAGGTGGAAGATATTCAAGTGCAAAGTAGGCTTCCAAACACTATTTGACACTAAGACCAAAATGCAAATATGATAAGTTCTCACAACTACAACTCGCCAAATGACTCAAAACATCAAACTAGTGACTTGAGATGAATGTATATACTAATTGAAGGAAATGAACACCTAAAACACATGATTAGGCTCAAAATGATAACTTGATACTTAGGTACAAAAAACACTTATAAGTGCTACTTTTGCAAAGTTTTCAAAAATGGTACTCAAATTCCTCTTGAAATTTTGAGTCCCAATATATGGTTTCCCTCTCATGCATTTTGTTAGATAGTTTCATGATATTATACTTTTCCACAAGATGTTCCTACTTATTTAGCTCTTTTTTATCTAGCTGACAAGCCCACTTACCCATCTCTTCTACTTTCTCAAAAAGTTCTTTGCATTTTTGTTGCTTTATCTATATTGGCATCATACAACTTGCCTTCATCCTCCAACTACCAGTCTATAAGATTCATGTCTCCCTCTACTCCTCTTGTCATTGCTGGATTCCTTTGAATCACTTTCCCTTTTGTCTTTGCCTTTCTCTAGTCTCTTGAAACTCCTTTGTCATTTTGATGGTGTCTTGGATGTTATATCTTCTATAGGAGTATTTTTCTTATTAAGATGATGGTACACCATCTTGCCTTTATTTATGCTTAGTTTGCTTCACCAGTTCTTCCTCTTTTTTTCCCCATCTTATTGTGTCTTCAAGAATCTCCATTGCAGGTAATTGTTGATCTTGGGTTTCACCACCAATTTCTTTCTCTTATGTTGTATTTTATCTTTTCTCATCATTTTGTTGTCCATTAGAGGCACTGGTCATACCTCGACCTTTTTCTTGTTCCACTCCCTTTGGACCTGATTCCATCATTATAACATCAATTATATGTATATTAGTTCTCCAACATGGGTATAATCTCTCTTCTGCTCTTCCATTGTTGGTGGTGTCTTGGTAGGTTACTTATGTTAAACTTTGTCACTTTGTTTGGGTTCCATTGTAATGCCCCATTCGGAGATCCTTGGAAACAAGGATGAAATACAAGCCAAGATTTTTTTTTTTTAAAAGTATGAATGCACATGACAACATCATACAGGGATCACAACGATCACAATGGAAGACTTCACCACAATCTCGGCTACCAACGAATCTCCAAATGCCACTACCAAACTGACACACACAAACAAAGCCAACAACGACAATGCATGCGATGAGGGCACAAGAAACAACCACTCATCAACAAAACACCAAGCTGGGGTAAAATGTAGAAACCTAAAATTGGCTAAGCCTGAAATCCTGAAGCCCTGAAAATTGGTTAAGTCTGGATTTTTGAAGCCCTGAAATTTCCTAGAATCCATAACTTATCTCCGAGAGGTCTGAAACCTATCTCAAAAGATTCGTCACATATATTAAAATATATCTTAAGTATAAGAAATTAAATATACATCAACTTAAGTATAAGAAATTAAATATACGCCAACTTATACTTTAAACGATATATTTTAAACCCCAAGAGACTAAAACAGAAACACGAAAACACTCCCAAAAGCACAAAAGACCAAAAAAGAGCGAAGAACCTCCACACCAGGGAGTATCGGATCCAAAAAGGCTCAAGGAAAGAACACTCGAGTGTAAGAACAACACAGAAAGAAGAACATCTATCCATCTAAAGTACAGCAACAAAGAACACACTGAAATGAACATTGCAATGAACAAAAGCAACATTGTAATGAATAGAAATACATCTCAAGAACAAAACAACCAAACTAAGTACGTGGTTCCTCCCAACCGTCAATAGCATCATAAGACCATCATGGGTCCTAGCCATGCCCCACGCGTAACATCCCAAGCCACCGATCAAATCATCGGTACTGTCATAATAGGGATGTCACTACTAAAAACATGCAAAAATATAAGCATAAGGAATTCTAACATGCTATTAGAAAAGCATAAGATAATTCTACAATAGATAACATCACCTATCACATGATAAACAACAATAACCAATAGATATGCTAATACAACAATTTACAGCATCTAATCATATGCTAAACATCATAATAAGGGAATGCGTCAAATAAAATAACATCATCTAAACATGATATACAAGCATCCCAATGAAAGCAAAAATCGCAAGAAAGCATGATATACAAGCATCCCAATGAAAGCACAAATCACAAGAAAGCATACTCCAAAACCCGAAGTACCAAGTGAAGACATCCAACAACGGTCCACTAGGACAAAAGATCATCTTTGTACATCAGTCCCTAGTAGTGGTGAAGGTAGCTACACCTCCCAACCACGTGGAACCTATAGATCCACTCTCGTCGTGCTGATGGAGATAATGATCCAACCACAAACACACAAAAGAACATCCATGGATAACACTCACGCCAAATAGTATGATGGCTGTAACCAAGAACCTAAGACAATGCAAGGAGTAAAGGTCCTAGTCAGACACTCAATAGGCTACTATGTAGGGGCTGACATCCTAGAGAGTCGCTTGGCATCAAAAAGCCCAAGCTCGGATCGTGTGTCCTCAAACTTAAACGGGTGCTCACACATTGTGTCCTCGAACTTAATCGGGTGCTCACACATTTTACTTATCTTAAGTTTTATTAACAATCACACATTTTATTTAGTTATCACTTGCTTAAAACTTCTTATCCTCCATCAACCTTCGACGCCATGAACGCTGAGCTGCGAGATAGAAGCCCCCTCCAGATGCTACCCTACCCTACCCATGCTCATGCTACAACAAGTGCCCATGGGCATGCATACTCCCATCCCAACCCCAATGATCATAACTTCCAGCAAACCCATGGAAGATTGGGCCTCGCAAGTCACCCAAAAAATGTACGCACACGTACTCATGTGTGGTGCACCACCATCATGAAGATCATAACACAAGGACATGAATGAGAACACAATGCAAAACAATACACCCAACCGAAAGCAACTCAAGAGGACGGATTCTACATGAATCCCAAAGCCAATAAAACCATACATCATAAAATCACTCAACCGGCCTCAATTCGAGAGTATGGATTCTACATGAATCTCAATGATGTAACAAGACCAAACATCATGAACTTACTCAACCAACCTCAATTCGAGAGTATGGATTCTACTCGAATCCCAATGATGTAACAAGACCAAACATCATGAACTTACTCAACTAGTCTCAATCCGAGAGTATGGATTCTACACGAATCCTAGTGTTCACAAAACAAAAGCAAAGGTCTAAAAGAAACAATAACAATAGGTATAAAATCACTCAACCGAACACAAAGTCGAGAGTACGGATGCGACACACATCGCAATGCAACAAAAAGTGCAATAGTGGTCTTACTGATATCCAAACGAATCATCCAAGTCCACGACCCACATTGTGCCAAGAAAACTCAAGAAAATAGGGCGGCACGCAAAATGAGGTAAAAAACCTAAATTTTGGAAAAAATTTAAAATTAAAACCCATTTGGCCTTTGGGTTCAAAAATTTCAAAAATCCAAAAATAAATGAAAATAGACATTATATGCAAAAACGACTAGCATAACGGTGCAAAATCCCAAACCCTCATCCCAAAAAATAGGGAAATGTTCATACTCGCCCAACCGGGTAGAACTAACATACAGAAATGGAGGGGAACACTAGTTCTCAGCCTCCAAACAAACGGCTACCAAAAATAGAAGCAGAAACAGAGCAGAAACAATAAAATAGGAAAGCCCTACCTCACAGCCAAAAGGGCAAAAAGAGAATCTGAACCATAAAATAAATATCTCGTAGAAGTAGCTGAAAATCACGGCAATCCAAGGTTTCCCCGAGCTGGATCCAACGAGCCCAACCTCGCGAGGATCTCACTCCTGTAGCTTGCACAACGAACAAAATAGTAAATCCTCATGAAGAGGATTTTGGGTTTTACTCTCCAACTTTCCAATTTGAAAGTGAGAAGTGAGGAATTAAATTCCTCTTTGGATATTTATTCACTTTTCGAGTGAATAATCAATTAGGGCAAATAACCAGCCAACCTAGTTAAACCCCGAATCAACCCAAATGAAAATAGGCTATTCCTATAAATAGGAATTCATCTATGGAAAAGCTGTCAGAAATTAAAATAAATCAATTAAAAAGCCCGAAAGCCCAGAAACATAGAAATCACCTTAACAACTTTCGCGACAATGCAAACCTCTAAATGCACAGACATGCTTATTGGTCTAATCACATAATGCAAATGAGTTCGGATTTAATTATCACCGAAAGGTTTAATTTAAACACTTTAATAAATGATACATCGACCATATAAGGACAACATTGGTAAAATATGAATGGCTGAATCACTAACTCCATGTGCCACTGCCAAGGATATAAATCATGCACACTAAACAACACGATCAAGTGCAATTGCATATAATAACTAGCCGAAGCAATAATGCATTAAATCACCTAACTTAACCATTTATTTAATTATATTAAAATAATCTATTTACATCACTCACGTTCGCATAAAGCATAACAACGTAGGAATGAAGTAAATAACCATAGCATTAAATCCATCACATAACGAAATTAGAGGTATGTCCAAATACCAGATAACCAAATATCATCATAAAACACATTGTCATCCCAAAATGGCATCATCATGCAATATGATTAACTAAACATCATAGTAGTCTAAAATCTATTATACTGAAATCAAAGTGAACATCTGACCCTCAGGTCCTCTCAAATGTGAACATAACATGAGTAACAAATATCTCTCTAATTAGAAATATAACAAGGTAAATGTCCACAACACATAACCAAAGAATCCAACAAGAGCAACCCATTTAATTACTTACGCATTTAATAATGATTGATTACACTACATTAAAAAGGCACTTAAAACACATAAGCAACCACAGTCACAAACATGACTAGCCACTGCTACAGGAACCTAGTCAAGTGTAGCATGGTAAAAAGTACATAGTGTAATCTCTGTACACATCTCAAGGTAATCATAGAACAACCTCATGATACCACATCGATCTTGGTAATGACTGGCACAAACCTCAGTGAACCAAAAATCACATCATAATCTCAAAGATCAGTCAAAAGAAAATCAAAGCAACTAATACAGAAACATAAATCTGAACACCTCGACGGTTTAGACCACTTAGGGTCATAATCATGATCCCATCACAACAAAGGATCAACAAGGTTGCATCCATCAGGATGACTTACAGAAGTCAAACGGGAGAGGCACTACATCCATATTCAGATCCTGACGGATCTGAGACTTCTTTTTTTTCTAGTGCGTAAGGTTGTTCTATTGTCTTCTTCTTCGAGCCTTTTGGATCAGCTGCGTTGGTTGATTATTTTTCCTTTGGCTATTGTTTTCTATTATGCATCTTCTTTAGGCTATACTCTTCTTGATCATGTAGTTTACACCAAAAGAAATCATTTGAAAATGCTTCTCTCTTTAAAATTTTCATTATTGGCACATCACAATCTTTCTTGCATGACTTCACTAGTCCAATTCTCTCCTTGTCATTCATGTTTGGTCTGATCTTTGCTAGAGCATTATGTAGCATATTCTTGCACTCAATTATACTTTTAGACAATATTTCACTGATTATAGTTATTAATAGTTTAGCAGGAACCCACACTTCAATCTTTCCTAGTGATTTATTGAACACTCTCAAGCTTACCATTACAACATTTACAATCTTACTCTTATTGGGCTTGGTAAATTTTGAAAATATATTCTTCAAAGTATTATAACTACCATTATTTTCAATATCATCAATAATGGTTTTCAAAGTCATTTTCTTACCTTCCATTGGTGATTTGAGACTCTCTCTCTTAGTCTCCTCTTCAAACTCTTCTTCCTTTGGTGGATTTGGAGACTTCACCTTTCCCTTCTCAGAGATTTTCCTCTTATAAATATCTATTGTTGGGGGGCTTAATAGTAGACAAAGTCTTCTTATTAATCACCTATGCTTCTAACTTTGGTTCAAGTTAAGATTCACCTTGAGGCTCCATTGGTGGGATTTTCTCTCCTCCTTTCTCTTATATTTCCTTCTCAACCTTCTTCATGGTCTGGCATGTGTCATTCTCCTTTGACTTCTTCTCTTAGGAAACTATCTCTTGTAATTATTTTAATTATTTAATTTTCTCTTCAACTATTATAAACCTTTATTATTCATGATCAACATGCATTGTCAACAACTGGTTGATATTTCTCCAGTTGAATTCTCTCCAACCTTATTGGGGAACTTGGTTAGGAAATGAATTTTTGGTTTGATTGCTTGGACTATGCATCCCTCTATGTTAGCTATGTAACAAATTTGTCTTCTATAGTCCATGATCATGTTCAAAGGTAATCTTCTTCTCTTGTGCATGTCTGATTAGAATTTTTGGAAATACTTGTCAAGTGAGTCAAGCACACTACTACCCAACCTATTGTACATGCTTGTTATCTGAGATGTAATGTTGCTTCTTGACTTCCCTTAGAATGACAAAAAAATCTAGGAAATTTTACCATAAAGTAGAAGAATACACACACCAATGTTGCACCATACTTAAATATGTGTGCACTACCATCCCTCTTGATTTTTGTTTTGTTCTACATCATTTGAGTATATAGCCACCTGCTTAGGTTAATCTTGGTACAATTAGTTATATTTGGTGTACTCCATACACTGCTCCACTAGGCACACTGTTCATCCTACTTGATTGCTATAACTTGTGAGAAATAACTCTTGCAGCAAATTGCACCTTCTCATTTGTAATTTCTTTTAGTGAATACATTTCCATCATGATGGCATCTAGTTAACCATGCTACTTTAGCTGGCATGTCTTTCTTGATCATCAATTGAGCTCCAATTCTATTAAACCTTGTAACCCTATCTGTCACATGTCCTTGTGATCTTGTAGGTTTTGTTAAGCCACATATAATCATCATGCACTCTTCTTAGCATGAATCTTACCCATTCATCCCTAAAGAAATTAGGTATGGCTTCCCCATGGGCTAGGGTTATGTCCTCCAAGTCTTCGAATCTTGTCTTCCACTGGTTTTTAAAATGAAACTCCTCATATTTAAACCTAATTTCCTTGTATCCTAGTTCCAAAATATCTTCCTTCAAATAATCACTTGCATCTTCAATCAATAGCACACTACCTAGTAGTGAGGATAAGGCTCCCATCATATCCTTTTCATCTACACTTTTTAGGATTGGGTTATAAATTGGTAGCTCTCTCTCATGTCCATCAACTATTTTGATGTCATACAATTCAGAGTATTATTTATGTTTCATTGTGATATTGAAACTCATGATGATTTCTTTTACTCCATTGCACTTGACTGGTTCTAGGGCTACTAGTTGTTCCTCACTCAAATTCACATTAAAGTTTCTCTTTTGATGGATTTGATTTCATGAATAAAATATCTAAGGAACTCAATATTGTAAAAGTGATATTTGAAATATGATGTGTCTATTTGTATATCTAGCTAAAAAGTATTTGTTAAGGTTCTACTGATAACCTCATCTCTTACCTATCTCTAACCTTGTGCAATAAATACTTTCAGACATTGTATTCAACAGTCAAGTTTTGAGCATGACTTGTCATGTCTTCATGGGTTATGCATTTTTCACTAGTGATCAACCTTAGGTCTTCTTGAGGTGCTTTGCTTTATGATCTACCAATTTAAATGTGGGAACTAGTGCAAAGCTAGTGCTACTTGTGGAACTGCTTATGCCTCTCTACCTTAATTAGATTGGGAAGTCTCACCATTCATCAGTGAGCTTACAAATTCTCTAGATGTCATGTTAGTATCTTCTATTATCTTCTTGCTCTAGATTTTGGTAGAATCCTTACTGACTTTTTCAATATCAATGACCTTTTCTTTTCCCTTTCTATCATTGTGTTTTTGTTTGGGGTTTCATTTGACCCAACAATCCATGGCGATATGACATGTCTTGTGACATTTGTAACATGTCCTTCTTGTATTATTCTAAGGTCCAGTGTAGTTCATGTGACCTATCTTCAGCTTGCACTAGGATGCAAAGTGGCCATCATTTCCACAAGTGATGGAAACCCATCTCACATAATTTCTACTCCTAGTGCATCTCCCTAACTTTGGAGATGAATGATATGATCAAACTTTTGATCTATAGTATTTGGCACTATATCCATACCTATTACATTGGTAACAATAACCTTACACTCTTGCCTCATTTGCAAGATCTTTGCACTCATGTGCATTCTGTCCATATCGGTGGAAAACATTGTAGTATCCTCTATAAGAACATTGACTATCAAGTGCTACTTGCCTATGCTAACATACATTTGACTTGTGTCCTACTTTACCACAACAAAAACAAGTAGGCTTGTTTGATTGTACAACTTTCTTTGGTGTCCTTTTAATCCTTGTGTAGTTTGAGTCTTTTTCTCCTAATCAAAGACTCTCCTTTCTCTGTTGTGTTGATTCCTTCATATCCTAGACTAGTTGTGTCTATGATCTTTCTTTAAGGTTTCAGTTTCTCCTCCAGTTTCCTGGTGCTTTGGTTTGACTTCTTCATTTTTCTATTTTATTCTTTGATGTTCTTCAACTCATCCATTAGTTTGCAAACTTGTTCTTCCATCTTTTTGGCTTCTTCATTAAGAACTACCAACTATTCAACTTTTTCATGGAAGTGTTCTTGTAAGAAATTATTTTCTTGTCCGATGTACTGGTGCTCTTCTTCTATCATATCCATCTCTTCTTCCTTGGCTTTTAGTAGGTCTTCTACTCATTGTTGAGCTACTTGAGCCATTATGAGTTCTTCATAGGCTTGATCTCTTTCAACAATAGCATTTCCTTTCTCATCATGTGCTTTACTCATTCTTACTACTACATGTTATTGTTCATTTTTCAATGTTTTGATCCTCTTGGTTAACTTCTCACTCTCAGTCATTAGTTTTGAGATTGTTTCTTTGGATTCTTCATAACCACTTTGCTCTTCAAATTTCTCCTTAAGCTCTTGGATTTCTCCCAAATTCTTCATCTATTTCTTCATTTTTATCTAAATATTCTCTTAGCTTGTTTTTTAGATCTTCAATAGTGTCCAAGGCCTTGTCAAGTTGCATCTTATACTTCATAGTTATCATCTGAGATTTCCTAAAGTTGTTAGGCTTGTAGTAGTTAAGGCATGGGCTCTTAATACCAATTATTGGTCCCAAATTATACAAAGAGAGATGGGCAGGGGCGAGGGGGAGGGGGGGGGGGGGGGGGTTTGGGTTAATCAATACCTTCTCTAATAAAGGTTACTCTCTTTACCATTCTAAACAAATTGAACAATAGCCACTTAGTAGTTAAAGAAATAATAAATGTAGTAAAGTAGAAGCATGTAAACTCATACACAAATACATTCATCAAAAGACACAACAATTTATATGTGGAAATCCCTATTGTGAGGGTGAAAAACATGGTGAGACTAATATACCCACTAGCCTTTCCTTGCAAGTAAAAGGGTGCTATGTTAAAGGCTTACAAGAGTTCCTTTTGAGAACTCATCTTATTAGGAATGCACAATATTCTCTTAAAACTACTTTGTTAGAGGATTTTGATCCATTTTTAAGAGAAACCTTGTTAGAGGATTTCAAGGACTTGCTACAATAGTTGTAATAGTAAGAAAGCAAACTAGACATTAGATCTAAAGAAGTGGTACAAATTGCCTTGGAGTTCCACTATCCTCTATCTCCTTCCTTTGTTATGGCTTATCTCAATGAGCACACTATTCACTTCCTTCTTTTCATGCTTGAATATTGGTCTATTGTCATACAATGTTCTCTATTCTAGTCCGCCTTCCATGAATCTCTAAATAATACAACAATAATGACCTCAACAAAAACTCCAAGATGAATTCTGAGTGAGCTTAAATCTACTCATCAAATCCATGGATAGAAAACCTAAAAATTATCATGCTTAAACTATGAATTTTTAATTTTGAAATGCATATCAAACATTCTCACATAGTATTTGTGACTACCTATATGTAGATGTATATACATGTAGGCCTTCCTATCCACCTATAAGTCTACATATAGACTCAAGTCATTGCTTTCTTCTGTCACTTTAATTGCTTTTGTCTATGTGCATGTCATGTCACTTTCATACCTTCTCCTATTCTTTTTGCATCAAAGGTGACTCAACTATGACCATCAAACTTACACACCTATCTACATGTCATGGGCTTGTCATCCTTTTTCACCTTTGATAAGACCTGTATGCTAGTCTACTGATGGTCACACTCACTTGCAACACTTCAGTCTTCTTTATTAATCAGTTGTCAATCAATGACAATAGTTCAATACTTACTCAATGCTTGAGTCTTTTCACCATTTTACTAGTCAACCATATCAATATAGTTTGGTCCAATAGTTTCTTTATTAGTTGGTGTTTCCATGTATGCATTCATACTATTTTTTTCAATTGAAGTTTAATTTTCAATGTTAATTGGAACTTAAATGTCATTTTCATTTTTTCTTTGTATTTCAATTGTGGTTTTAATTTCAATTAGAGTTTGTTTTGCATGATTATTTTTCACTCTATTCTCATGAAGAAAATCTAAATCATTTAAATCATAACTTGCTTGTACAAAATCAACATTTCATCATGAGAATAAACTCGAGGTTGTGGAGACACACCTGTATTGAATGCTTGATTAGAATGTGGACTTGAATGTCTTTGTATTAGTTTCTCTTCTTTGAAAACTTCATCCATTGTGGTATCCTCAATGTTATTCTCTCATGAAATGATATTTCAACTTGAAGCCCTAAAATTGCTCAACTCTCTAATTATATGTCTTCTCTCTCATTGATGTTGTGCTTCCTTCTTTCTATTTTCTACAATCTCCTCATCTATCAGAACTTCCATTTTCTTCTTTCTTCAATGTTTTGATCCCACATTTGCACCAGCTTTGAATTTGAAAGAATCTGAACTTGTCAAATGCAAAAGACGACAAGAAAATCGAATAATATGACATATTTCTATTTTTGTGACTTGGGTCTATCAAAAAATGATTGCAAATGTTATTTATTTCCCATGTGGGGTAGGTTGTGGACCCCAATGAATATCTATGAATTGGGTGCCTGATCTATAAACTAGGTTCCTAATTCATGCTCAATGACCGAATACAAATTAGGTGCCCAATTTTTGAATATAAACAAAAGGCACTTGATTTTGAATTAATGAGCAAGAACCACTACTTAGTCATAGGTTTTGGGTTGTGTTAAGGCATGCTATAGACTTGGTGGGAACAAGCCTAGGCCTTGATCTCTCAAAATTTGGCTAAGATAATCAATTGACAAATTTTGACCTTGTCATAACTTTTAGAGGGTCTTCGCAATCAAACTTTTTGATGAAATAAAAACCTATGACATCTCTGACTGTCTTGATTTCATAAATGTAAATATTATAGTGTTACAATTTTATTTATTATTTTTGCATTATTCTTTAATCAAAAGTGGTACCCAAACATAAAATAGTGAGGTTCACTAACACTTTAATAACTTTTTTATTTTATGGTTTTTCTTAAATTAATTTAAATGTCATAACCTACATACAATTCTTTTGAAGTTAATATTTTTTGAATTTTTTTTCTGATCAAATTATGGTGTCCACATATGAGATGTTTTAAAAATTAGATTAGTAGCCAATTAAAAATTAATTAAAAAAATATTCTATAAATTATTATGGAAAAATATCTTAATCAATCTTTAGTGTGTTAAGTAACTACCTTTAAAAGGATTTAGAAAAATTCATTTATTTGTGTCAAATTATGGTGTCTGTACACAAGTGTAGTATGGTCCTAAAACATGCATTTTGAAAAAGTGGGTTTTAAAGATTCATACCCAAAAAAAATCTATCATATGGGTATTCAAATAAATTACATATTCAAAAAGTAGACTCTGAACACTATAATTTTTATTACTAAAGTTTTTTGATACTCAATCTCTAAATGCCTCAAATTTTGACATCAATTGACAAGAAATCCTAAAAATAGGAAAAACACTTCCACCTTTTGCCCAAAAGTGAGACCCAACTTTTTGCACTAACATGCATTGTTGCCAAACATCTCACCACATTATTGTATGACACATCACTTGCATTTCCATAAGACAAATAACTTACATTTCAGTTGGGAACATCACCCTTACTATCATTGAGAACATCACTTGCATTAGTGTTAGACACCTCACCACATTGTCGTTGGGCACATCACTCACGTTGTCATTAGAAATATCACATGCATTTTCATCAAGTACATCCCTACATTTTCATTAGACAACTCACCATTTTCATTTGGCACATCACCTACATTGTCACCAGACACCTCATCACATTTATGTCAAGCACATCACTTGCATTGTTGTTAGTCACATTGCTTGCATTGTCATCAAACACATTACCCTCATTTTTGTCAAATACATCACCTAATTTACCAATAGTTAAATCAACTACATTGTCATTGAGCACATCACATGCATTAAAATCAAGTACATCAACAAATTTTGTCAAGAACAATTGGTCATTTGAATGCATTACAATGGTACTAAAAATGGAGAGATATCATTGTAATGTATGCATACGACCAATTGTGCCTAGCAACGATGAAGATGAACCTGATGGAAAATTTGTACTGTAACTAATAGCTACATGAGTAATGTACCCAATGGAAACACAATTTATGTACCCATTAGGAAGTCATGTGATACACCAGATGATAATGTGGGTATAATGTGTCCTAGAATAGCATGGGTGATGTGCCAAATGACAACGCAGTGAGGTGTGTGATGGTAATGCAAGTGATGTGTGCAAAGATAATGCGAGTGATGTTACTAATGTCAATGTAGGTGATGTGTCCAATAATGACATGATGATTTGTTTAATAGAAACACAAGTGATGTTACAGACAACAACACATGTGGTGTGTCTAACAACAATGCAAGTGATGTGCCTGATGGAAATGCAGTGAAGTATGTAACAATAGTCTAGACATTGTATCTAATGACAATGTAGGTGAAATTATCAATGACAACCATCTTACACATGTACACCTAACTCTACTCTTTGCCCAAGATTTATATACATTTCAATGAATTCTACCACTAGAGTGTGGTAAGGTTTTCACTCACATTGTATAGTGACTTTAACTCTCATTCTGCCAAATCAGATAGTTATTGCCAATGAATCAATTCACAAGAAATATAATAGCAATGAATCAACATCAATTGAATAATCAAAATTTTAGATAATATATTTGATTATTAAGATACAATGAAGTACAAGTTGAAATACTAGGAGCAATATCTTTAACAATAAGTAGGGTGAGGAATGAATCCCACCAAAACTACAATTACAAACTAAGGAGGGTCTTGTACCTTTAACATTGCAAACACAGACTCAAATCATATTGTAATTACAAATACAAAAGAAAGATAAATCCATGATGCCTTCCTATAATGCCAACCATGGCCTTATAAAGAGCTATGGGAAGTTTCTTGAAAGTGGCATACTTTATTTATTATTTTATTACTTGAGCCCCTTTTATTTATTAACTAATTAAATAGATCATTTGACACAGTGAAAGGTAGGAGAATCTCCAAAGGAGATGTCCTACCTCCCAACAAATAGCCACACAATAGAATGTAAACAATGACACAAAGACTTAAATCCAAAACAACACTATTCTCATAATAGAATCATAAGATTTACATCCAACAAGATCAACTGTAAGGCCTTTCAAGTTATGACCAAATACAAAAGCAATTACAATAATAGTTTGTAAGATCTCACAAGACCCAAACCCTAGCTAGCCTAGATCCACAATCTAGCATAAAATTCCAAGAAGAATCTTAACTTGTGCTTGCATGCCACCAAGCAATCTTCTTGTTTCCCAAGCTCATAATTAGCTACTAGCTCTATTCAGCTTTGCTCCTCTTTGCTATTCCATGTTGAACTGAATGATCCACTCTAGACTCCACAAGACCCTCTACTTATACTAAACCAAGCCACAAGTCAGCCTAGCAAGACTAATTAGTTAAACAATCACATAAGTAAATCCTCAAGCCACAAGTCATCTTGGAAACATACATTAAATATAGGAAATAATTAAATACTTAGGATAGGCCCCAATTTTATAATGCATAACTAACTCAAAAGACCACATAAGAATACACACCCTTAGGTATAGCTCCACATGCTAACCAACTATCCAAATCCAAGAGTGCACATGCCAACTCCCTTAGATTAAAGTTCACAAATACAATCTCCAAAGTCTATGAGTAAATTAGGAACACACAAATAATAGTCATCAAAATGGCTCTAACTCCAAGACAATAACTCCAAAATCTATGTGTAGTTATTAGAAGGTTGTTGAATATATCTCAAACATCCCCCAACCGCACAAACCATAACTCCACAAATTTGAGCTCAAAGCCCCTACATACAGGATTGTTAACTTCCCTACGATGCTCCAACATTAGACACCCAAGATACGAAGAAAGATGTTCTCAGTAGTTGGAAGAACATCTTTCAGCATTTAGCATATAAACCTCAAACTAGTTCTTCATGTATATGTCCTCTAAGTAATCAAATTGCACACTCTTTCCTTTGTTCCATTTCTACAACTCCTTTCCTACAACTATCATCTTCACATATGTTCTCAGTGTGCAACAAGTCTGCTTTCCAAGCTAATCTCTAAACCCTACAAAATCCTTCAAATCAACTTTTCTACCAAAACTTAGGTTCCTTCTATCAAGTTTTGCATTCTGCAAAGGAATTAGGGAATGCTTCATGTTGCCCTTCTCAACAGTAAACACATTCTTGACACAATCATACACAACCTTGCAATCAAATTGCCAAGGTCTTCCAAGTAATATGTGACAACTACTTACGTTCACAATATCACATAACACCTGATCAACATACTGTCCAATTTGAAAATTAATAAGACATTGCCCCTCCACTTCCAAAGTATGTTCATCTTGTAATCAACTAATCCTACAAGGACAAGGATATCTCACTCTCTTCAAACCAAATTTCTAAAACATCTCCTCAACAATTAGGTTATCAGTACTACTTGTATGAACCCTAAAATGGTCACCTAGATTATGGGCCCCCATTATTCAATTTATCAATTTCCTGAATCAATGGTTTTCAATATTTTATTAAATCAATTCAAATCAATTTCCTTGATCAAATTCACTTATTTCAATATTTTCTAAGGTTGATCATTTTATCCTAAATCTTATTTAATTAAAAGAAAATCTCTCTTTTAATTAAATAAAATAAGTCCTCATTTAATTGAAAGAAAACCTCTCTTTTAATTAAATAATTCATCCACATTTAATTAATTAAGAGAAAAAACCATCTTTTAATTTTATTAAATATTTCCTATTTAATTAAAAGAACTTGCTCCCTTTTAATTAAATAAATCCCCATTTAAAGAGGAAATAAAATAATTAAAAATTAAAAATTCCTCTACACTTAAATGCACATATTTCTACGTAGGATTCCATTTAATTCTTTTCTTATTTTCTCATTGGTGGATCTTTACTTCACACGAATCATTCTTTCTCCACCCTTGATTAAATATTTTTGCCTCTTAATCTTGATCATCCAATCTTCTTTATAAGGGAGAACCCTCTCCTCATTTTACATAAACACACTCTACGCTATTATTATTTTGCATGTTTGGAGAGCGATTTTTGAAGGAGTTTGAATACTAAATCTTTTTGTGGAGAACTTATATCTTCTAGTCTTCTTCTCTCATGCATCCATGACTTCCATTATCATATCTCATCCATGCATTTTCATATTAGCTTAGATTTTTCTTTCATAGATTAGATCTTGCATTGTTTTGCATTATTATCATATATATTAGCTTTCATCTTCATTTGCATGCATATTGGATCTCTGAATCTCTCATTTTATGGTGTACTTGCATGGGCACAAACTAGGTCAAAAATGAGAACCTTCATTACAAACCCTTGCACTTCATGAATAGAGAGTTATGAGCCATCATTCGAGACCTCATTCTTGAGTAATCTTGGATATAATGACTCATATAAGTGTGCTCACATTTTAAGCATACACTACCACCATCCACAATTACATTCCAACATTTACCTCTAGAATTACAATGAGTCCTGAACAAATTCATCCTTTGGAAAGGTTCCAATGTCTTCTTGCCAAGAAACACTCTCTGAATCAACAATTTCTCCCCAACCCACTCGGGTTCATTAGCTGAATGATCAACCCAATTCACCACAATAGTCCATTTGTCGCTAGCCTTCTGTGAACATTCAAAAGTTTTGTGTCCTTCACCATATCTATAGCAAGTACCCTTAAATGCACCTCTATCTATTTTCTTCCTCTATTCAATAGGTTTTGGTTCATCTTTAACAATATATTTATTCTTCTCAGAATGTTCCTTCTTCTCCTTCCCTAGACAATTACCTTGATGTCTTCTCTTAAATTTCTCTTCCACCCTCTGAACATCCTAATAAGAATTTTCAATTGAAGCAATATTCAACATACCAATCTCATCATGAATATTGAATCTCAAACCATTAATATATGCCACCTTTTCTTTAAAAAATTCTCTATGTTCAGACCAAATAGTCAACTTGTAGAACTCTTCAGTATAATCTTTCACATACAGATCCTTCTTTATATTTGTCAATCTCTTAAACAATTCAAGTTTATAATCAATAGGAATGAACTTAGCCTTCAATTTTTTCACCATCAATTTCCACCTAGTGATCTTCATTTCACCTTCTTCCTCTCTATTTCTTTGTAATTCCTTCCACTATAAAGAAACATGTCCTTTCAACGTAGTTTGTGCCAAGCTCACTTTGAGAAGATCTCCAATATCCTCTAACTCAAAGAAGTCTTCCAATTTGCCAATCCAGTCAATCAGGTCTTGCAAATTCAAAGTACCTATGAAATTAGAAGCATCCATCTTACACTTTAACTTCAACTAAGATCCATATCTATCCAATTGACTAGCTCTTTCTTCCATAGGTATCTCCATGCAATTAACTTTAGCTTCACCATTAGATCCAACAACCTCAAAGTCTTTAGTAGCTTCCTCATTTCCATCTTCAATTCCCACATTCCTAGGTACACCAACAATAACTCTCGTGATCTCATTCTTCTTCAAATCCATCTTAGATCTAAAATCTAATCTGACCTTCTCTCAAATCCCAATCTCCACAACATAACAGAGATCATCAATCTCCTTAGGTTCCAATCTTCTCATAGGCATCTTCCAAGATCTTTACAAACCTAAAGTAACAAGATGCACAAGATCTACTAGCTCCAACCTTCACTCTAATACCACTTGAGGTAGTACAAGATAAGAGAATCCCCAAAGGAGATCTCCTAACCCCTAGAAAATTACCACATAGTAGAATGCAAAAAATAATGCAAAGATTTAAATCCAAAACAACACCATTCTCATAACAGAATCATAAGATTTACACCCAACATGCTCGACTATAAGGCCTTTCGAGTTAAGACTAAATACATAAGCAATTACAATAATAGTTTGTAGTAGCTTGCAAAATTGAAACCCTAGATAGCTCATATCCATAATCTAGTAGAAAAATCCAAGAAGAATCTAAACTTGTGCTCATAGGCCACTGAGAAATCTTCTTGTTTCCCAAGCCCACACTTAGCTACTAGCTTTGCTCAACTTCTCTCTTCTTAGCTACTCCATGTTGAATTGAATAATCCACTCTAGACTGCACAAGACCCTCTACTTATACTAAACCAAGCCACAATTTGGCTTAGCAAGATTACATTAATTAAAACTCACATTAAATAAACTCTTAAGCCACAAGTCGGCTTGGAAACAAACATTAAATACAAGGAATAATTAAATACTTAGCATGAGCCCCAAGTTTATATTGCATAACTAACTCAAAATACCACATAAGAATATGCACCCTTAAGAATAGGTCAACATACCAACCAACTATCTAGATCCAAGAGCACACACACCAACTCCCTTGGATCGAAGCTCATGAATACAATCTCCAAAGTTTGCTAGTAAATCATGAACACATGACCAACAGTCACCAAAATAACTCTTAACTCCAAGATAATAACTCCAAACTCTATGCACACTTATGAAATGCTTATCCAATATGCTTGAACACACCCCTAATAGTGCAATGCATAACTCCACGAATCTGAGCTCAAAGCCCCTACATACATGATTGTTGACTTCCCTAGGATGCTCCAACATCAAACACCCTAGATGTGAAGATAGATGTTCTCATTAGCCGGAAGAACATCTTTCAGGGTTCAACATATAAATTGCAAATTGGTTCTTCACATACATGTCCTCCAAGTAATCAATTTGCACACTCTTTCCTTTTTTCCACTTTTGTAACTCCTTTCTTGCCACTATCATGTACACATATGCCTTTGGTGTGCAAAAAGTCTGCTTTCCATGTTGATCTCTAACACCTACAAAATCCTTCAACTCAACTTAACTGCCAAAACTTAGGTTCCTTCTACCAAGTTTTGTGTTCTGCAAAGGAATTAGGGAATGCTTCATGTTGCCCTTCTTAAAAGTAAACATATTCTTGACACAATCATGCACAACCCTACAATCATAATGTCAAGGTCTTCCAAGTAATATGTGACAACCACTTACGTCCACAATATCACATAACACCTAATCAATATACTATCCAATTTGAAAATTAACAAGGAATTGCTCCTTCACTTCCAAAGTATATTCATGTGGTAACCAACTGATTCTATAAGGACAAGGATGTCTCACTCTCTTCAAACCAAGTTTTTGAACTATCTCCTCAACAAATAGGTAATCAATACTACCACCATCCACAATTACATTCCAACATTTACCTCCAGACTTACAACGAGTCTTGAACAAATTCCTCCTTTTACAAGGTTCCAACATCTTCTTACCAAGCAACACTCTTTGAATCGACAAGTTCTCCCCATCTCGCTTGGGTTCATTAACTGAATGGTCAACCCCATTCACCACAATAGTTCTTCTATCGCTAGCTATTTGTGAACATTCAAAAGATTTGTGTCCTTCTTCACCATGTCTGTAGAAAGTACTCTTAAATGCACCTTTGTATGTTATCTTCCTTTGTTTAACAAGTTTTGGTTCATCTTTAGCAATCAATTTATTCTTCTCAGAATGTTCTTTCTTCTCCTTCCCTCAAGTGGTTCATCTTTAGCAATAAATTTATTCTTCTTAGAATGTTCTTTCTTCTCCTTCCCTCAAGAATTACCTTGATGTCTTCTTTTAAACTTCTCTTCTTCCCTCAGAGTATACTGATAAGCATCTTCAACTGAAGCAATATTTAGCATACCAATCTCATCCTACATATTGAATCTCAAACCATTAATATATCTAGCCACCTTTTCTTTAGACAATTCTCTATATCTAAACTAAATAGTCAACTTGTAGAACTCTCTAGTATAATCTTCCACAAACAAATCCTTTTGCTTCAAATTCTGCAATCTCTTAAACAATTCAAGTTCATAATCAGCAAGAATGAACTTAGCCTTCAATTTCGTCACCATCAATCTCCACCTAGTGATCTTCATTTCACTTTCTTCCTCTCTATCTATTTTTAATTCCTCATATCATAAAGAAGCAGGTTCTTTCAACTTAGTTTGTTCCAACTTCACTCTAAGAAGATCTCCAATATCCTCTAACTCAAAGTAGTCTTTCAATTCACCAATCCAATCAATCAGGTCTTCAAGATTCAAAGTACGTGAGAAATTGGAAACATCAATCTTATGCTTTAACTTCAATTGAGATCCATATCTATCCAACTGATCAACTCTATCTTCCACAAGTCTCTCCATGCAATCAACCATGTCTTCACCACTAGATCCAACAACCTCAAAGTCTTTAGAAACTTCCTCATATCCATCTTCAGTATCCACATTCCTAGGTACACCAACAATAACTCTCATGATCTCATTCTTCATCAACTCCATCTTAGATCTAAAATCTAATCTAACCTTCTCTCAAATACTAGTCTCCACAACATCACAGAGATCATTAATCTCCCTAGGGTCCAATCTTCTTAGAGGCATCTTCCAAGCTCTTTGCAAACCCAAAGCAACAAATCCACAAGATCAACTAGCTCCAACCTTCACTCTGATATCACTTGAGGTAGTATATGGCAGTAGAATTGCCAAAGGAGATGTCCTAACCCCAACAAACAATGACACAGGGTAAGTGCACCAAGTTGTGGTGCCAAAAGGGGGGTATAAGTGGACACCTTTTTCCTGAAATCAGAAATTTCTGGACTTCAACAAGAATTTCAAGATAGTTAGGCTCAAAATTTTAAGATATGACAAAAACAAAAGTCATAGTCCTCTGAATCTAGTTTCTAAACTACTAATTTTTTTTCAAAATGGTTTAGTTTTAGGTCCTCAAAAAAGGGGGCCACAAAAAGTGGTGCTAATTTTTCCAGAAAAACATAACATAGTACAAAGTGTGGTCCCCTAAAATTTTAACTTTTTTTTCGAAATTCTTTAATCGCTCCAGTCAAAAGTTACCTAACATTATGTAGTTTATCCCAGATTTTTTGGGTAATTTTATAATATGTATTATTTTTTTAATGAATTTTTTAATTGGACACATTCAAAAAATGTGAAATATCTATGTGCTCCCCCTATAAATGATTGAAAACTAATCTAAAATCAAAACTTCTTTTTTTCAAAGTGTGTAGAATGGAGTCTAGTTTCTAAAAAACTAAGTTTTTTCAAAATTCGATGAATGAGCTAAAATCTATAGCTCAATTAGTACATGTTGGTTGTTGACAAAAAATGGACATACATTCAAAAGAAATTATAGATGAAAGGCTTAAAATAGTTCAAATTAAAAATAAATTATATGGTTGTGTAGCTAACAAAGAGACCTACAATGTCATGTAACCTGATTTTATTGATGCTCAACCATGAAGAAACTAGACAGAGAGCACACAAGAAAAATCAATCATTTTTTGTATGTTTGCAGCAAAACACGTCTCAGACCAGTTTATGGACTCCAAAGCTTTGGTTTGGATTCCCAAAGCAATACCAAATGTTACGCTTGGTAGTATTTAAATCTTTAAATAGCGCATGTGCGCTATAGTGTGTGCGCGCTATAGCGCGCACGCGCTATTTAAAGCTTGTTAAATTTACTTTCAAATAGCGCGTACGCACTTTGTAATTTTTTTTTCAAAAAACGCGCACACGCTATAGTGCGTACGCACTATTTAAATATAATTTTAAATGGCGCGTACGCGCTTTGATTTTTTTTTTTTAAAATAGCGTGTGCACGCGCTATAGTGCGTGCGCACTATAGCGCATACGCACTATGGCTTGGCACACCCAAGCCATAGTGCGTGCGCACTATAGCACACACGCACTATAGCGCGTGCGCACTTATTGAAAATAGAAAGCAAAAAAAGGGTGTCATCTTTTTGGCACCACAACTCGGTGCACTTACCCCACAATAGAAAGTAGAAAACAACACAAAGATTTAGATCCAAAACAACACCATTCTCATAATACAATTATAAGATTTACATCCAACATGCCCAACTGTATGGCCTTCTAGGTTACCACCAAATACATACAAAAGAAGTTACAATAATAGCTTGCAAGATCCAAACCCTAGCTAGCCCATATCTATAATCTAGTAGAAAACTCCAAGAAGAATCTTAACTTGTGCTCACAAGCCACCAAACAATCTTCTTGTTTCCCAAGCCCACACTTAGCTACTAGCTTTGCTCAACTTTGCTCTTCTCAGCTACTCCATGTTGAATTGAATAGTCCACTCTATACTGCACAAGACCCTCTACTTATACTAAACAAAGTCACAAGTCAGCCTAAAAGGATTACATTAATTAAACACTCACATTAAATAAACCCTTAAGCCACAAGTCCGCTTGGCAACAAACATTAAATATAGGAACAATTAAATACTTAGGAGAAGCCCCAAGTTTACAATGCATAACTAACACAAAAGACCACATAAGAATATGCACCCTTAGGCATAGGTCCACATGCCAGCCAGCTATCAAAATCCAAGAGCATACACACCAACTCCCTTGGATTCAAGCTCATAAATATGATCTCCAAAGTCTGCCAGTGAACCATGAACATGTGACTAGTAATCACCAAAACAACTCTAACTCCAAGATGATAACTCCAAACTCTATGTACACTTATGAAAAGGTTGCCCAATATGTCTCAAACACACCACAAACTGCATGAACCATAAATCCACAAATCCAAGCTCGAAGCCCCTACATACAAGATTGTTGACTTCCCTAGGATGCTCCTGCATCATCCTTACATGATAATTTATTTGAATTTTTGAATCACCTTATTAATTATTTCACACCAATAATTTGGGGACATAACAAATCCTTCCCTACCAAATATTGCTTTCCCTCAAGCAATTTGTCATCAAAATATTTTCCCACTACAAAGCTTTAGGATACCAAACCAAGCACAAATGTTGATGGTTATATCTACTAAAATCTTGTCATCACATCATGACAATGAGTGTCACTTGCAAACCCCATCAAGCTTTCATTATCTCACTATGATATAAAGAGTGCCCTGCCCATAATTGCCAATAAACTTGTTATGGTCTCTTGAAGTTTTCTTGCCATCTTCAATAAGTGTTGGTCCTTGATGTTGAGAGTCATAAGATACCACACTATTACTAATTTGTATCTCCAACTATAGAGCTTTCTCATTCAAAGTATCATTTGTAGAGCGTGTATCTTCATATAAGGTTGATCAACCACTATTGGCTTGGCAAAAATTTAAGCATAAATCTTCTTCACCCTTGCATCTTTCTTGATAGTTTAGGTGTTCTACTTTTGAAGGGACAATTGTTGAATCTTTCTTGTCCATGTCCTTTTGTTACTGAAGTGGATATGTGATCATGTCTTTATCCTCTTTAGGATTTAATGTGTCATGTAGCCTATTGTTAATCTCCCACTTCATATTATTGTTGTACACAATTTTTTTGGGATAACAAATACTTCATTTGCAAGCCTATGTGGTTCTTAAGATATTTGGGCATCTTCCATACACCATCAAACTAATCATGTTTGAATTTCTTTAGTGCATCAACCAACATACGTGTTTTCATTTCTTATTGCTCGATCTTGGAGGGAAAATTGGCATCATTGGCATTATATTGGTCATATGTATGTGTGACATGTCACCCTTTAATCTTCCATTTGCTAAGAACATTAGTTTCTTAGCAATCTACTTCAATCTCTTGCTGGGGTTTGGTAGAGCTATTGCCGACTTATTTTTAACTCCTTCAATAAGATTGGCATATCCATAAATGCATCTTCCATTCCATCATTGGGTGCCATGATTCAATATGAATTTACTGATGCATTTGAAGGACCACTAACTCTAATACCACATTAATAGGCACACACTAGTTTCCCCTTCAATAGAACCCTCTTCACCCCATATGGTAGACCCTACACCCTTCTTCCCTCACCCATATGGTGTTTCTTTTGTACAACACCTTGTCCTTGCAACCCCCCATATGCTACACCTCACTACCACTCATATTGAGTTTCCACTCCACACTATCACCCTTCGATGCTTAGGTCCCCTTCAAATCCCTTTAACACTCAACACCCTCCAATGCTCAACCTTCAACACCCTTCAACACCCTCTAACACTAATTGGTCTTTGGAACCCTTTGATACATGGTAATCACTGGAGCTATGAAATTGTAGAAAAATGCATAAAAACAATTCAAATTTAATTGAAAATATCCAATGCAATCACCACAAAACAATGAGTTAATTTTAGCCTTGGATTCTCAGATTATATTTGTACCCACAAATTTGTCTTTGCAAGAAGACTTCATAGATTTGGATTATAATGTGAAATATCACAGATTTGGATTATAACGTAAAATATTAGCATGATATTTTCAACAACATATTGGGTGAGGAATGACTCCCACCAAAACTACAATTACATATAAAGAGTGTCTTGTACCTCCGAAATTGTAAATACTCAATTCCAACTTGAATTGCAAAACACATAAGAAAAGATAACTCCGTGATGTCTTCCTACAAAGTCAACTATGGCCTTACAAAGAGCTACATGAAGTTTCTCAAAGGGCTACAAAATAGTCGACATACTTTATTTATTATTTATTACTTGGGCCCCTTTTCTTTATCAATTAATTAAGTAGATTCTTATGATATTATTTAAATGTTGGAACTACATAATTAATTATTTCACTCCATCAGTTTGGGGGCATTGTAGTTATTCAAATTATTACATAAATATCTCGATTAATGGATCATCATATGTGATATATTCTTAGTGATGTTAAAAGGGAGTATTGAAAGGGCCTTAACAATCAAAAGCTTAAAGGAAAAATAACAACATCCATAATAATTAGAAGTATGCTTTGATGGTTGTCCATTGCTTACTCTAAAGCTCCCATTTCTACACAAGCTAGGAAGATGCTAGACAAGGTAGTCGATTGATTTTGCATTTGCCAACAAGACTCGCTTGAAAGTTTTAAAGCCTTTTCAACAAACCAACTTGTACAAGTCCATTAATTATGAAGATTACAAATTGGTTAACATTTACACAAGGTATTTAATAACAAATCAAAAAGACAATGGAGGACATGTAAAAGAACACAAGTAGTATGGTTAGTTTAAGACTAAATTTATGCATAGGAGCATGGAGCATTAAGATGCTATGTAAACATCCGTAATCAAGGAATAGCAAAGTTTCACCTCTAGTTGCCTTTGTGTTTATGTGTTGTATTATGTTCTCTATGTTTTTTTTAGTTAGTCACTAATGTGTTGTCATAGGTGGGCTCTTCCTATTTAGTCTTGCCTTAGGGTTCTTTTATAAAAGGTGAAGTCCCTCATTTTATCACTTACCAAATAACAAGCGAGTTCCCTCCTATTACAAATATTGAACACACTCATTATGAATACTTATGACTTAAAAATGCCTGATTCCTTATGATCCCAAGATTTTCAAATATATATGTACAAAATGAAGAATTGAAGGTTGAATCATTCTAGACTCTTTCAAAGAAGAACATTTCCTACCATCATTGAATAAATTATGATAGAATTTCAACATTTTAAAAGAAATTAAAGAATGTTTTTAATAATATAACTTAAGTCTTTGAGCACTATGAATCAAAGCCTTGTTATATATTTCAAACATAAAAGAACTATAAAAAATCAAGATTCTTAAAGATATGTGATTTAGGACAAATTTTAGATGTAAATTTCTATTGATACCTTACCATATAATATTGGCATTCACTAGGCTTGCTACCCACAAATAGAGTAGTTGATTTGTCTATACTTTAAATTGACTTCTCCCATTGTGTTATGAATATAATCACATTATTATTAACCTTAAGGATGTATCTTATTATGTTTCTTAATATTCTTAACGCTATAATGTGTTTGAGTTAGTATTGTTTTAAACCTATTTAGTTACAAACTCTCTCTCTCTCTCTCTCTCTCTCTCTCTCTCTCTCTCTCGCACGCACGCACGCATGCACGTGTACACACACACACACACGCACACACACACACACACACCAAAATCTAATCCTCACTCAAAATGGCTCACTATAATGGTCCTTTCATACAAATTATACTAGCCCTAAATACTCCCAATCACTTTCATCACATGTTCGAATTCCCCATCATAGATCAAATTCCATAGCCTTTGCCACTACATTATTTGCATCTTGTTGTTCTTGGTTTTCATTCTAGCCATCTTGTTGAGGCCTATCGCTTGCACTCTCATTTGCTTCTTCATCACCTTCAACAAGGCCTTCGCATGGGATGTCATTCACATCCCAAAACCATGGCTGCAATGGAGCATCTTTGTGCTTGTGATCCATTAGGATTAAGAGTGCATAAATACCTTTGAATATAAGTTATTATTAGTTATTAATATTGAAATCAAATTAAATTGAAAAATAAATGTAAGATAAAAAATGCATTAACTATTTCAAACAATAAATTTTGTAAAGCTAAACAAAAATATCTACAAATCAAAAAGACGAAAACTACATGCACTTATATAAAATTTCAGACCTAATCTTTGATTGTGTAATATAATCTCAATTGATCTACTTGACATAAAGGTAAGATAATACATCTAATCCAAACAAAAGTAGCATATAACATGAAAAGACTTCAGATCCCCTCTCCCATTTCCTCATGGTCAACAATCTTCCATTTGTTTAGAGTGATCCTTACCTTTTTCTTCCCTCATTCTTCACATTCTCAAGATTTTCATTTTGCATATTCGCAGGTTTCTTATGATCAATTCAGCAAAATGTCCATGTTATCACAAAACAGGTCTTTGACAATTTCCCCAACAGTGCATACAAGTAGTGACATGTATTGCAGTCTGTACATCTAGTTTAAAAAGCCAACATAATTGTGTAGATTGCCAAATACTCAACAAAAAATAAGCAGTGGTCTTGCATCTAATTTCAAAAAGTCAACAGCATAGTCTACATTCCAAATACTCAAAACCAAAAGGAAAAACAAATTTTCTAGAAATGAAACTGAAAGTGAGATCTCTCCTCTCATTTCGTCCCAGTCAAGCATTTTTCCATTCACTTGATCCTCACCTTTTCTTTTTCGATTTCGCACCTCGCATGCATTTTTCCATTCACTTGATCCTCACCTTTTCTTTTTCGATTTTTCACTTCGCATTTGAGCTTTTCATTTTATACAAATTCAGATTTCCTGGAAACAATTTAATCGAACATCCCACGTTATCATAACGTAGGTCTTTGGTAGATAACCAACAGTGTATATAGACAGAGATTTGCACTTGATAAATCCAACAACATTGTCTAGACCGCCAAATACTGAAAACAAAAATGAGCAGTGGTTCTAATTGCGCTCTAGAACTGTCAAACCTTCAAAACCCCCCAAAAAATAGGAAAAAAAAAATAAAATGAAACTTTGTCCCTTCTTTAATACTGCAGGTCTAACATAGTGCATGTTACTATAGTGCAGACCTATCTTTTAAATTGCATCACCAATAATCTCCACATGAACATGACCCTTGTTTAAAATGATGGAAATGGTTTAAATCTCTCACAATAATTTCTCTCGCAACAATCTTAGAGATAAATTTTGTTGCGGTGTGGCAATCAGCACATACTCAAGGTTTTTGACAACTCTGATAGTTGTTCCGTGGGAAGAATTTAACAAACCAAATCAAAAGCTATTGCCAACTTTTCACTATGATGACAGAGATACAACTCTTTTCCCTCCTCTTCCACATCATTGAGTAAATATTTTGAATCTGGAAGATAACCTGCAGCCTTCATCTCCCTGAGGCTCAAGGGCAGTGGTCCCAGGGGTCTCCAGGAGCAATCTCACCCTGAGATTGCCATTGTCCTGAAGGCTTTCCAGTTGCAGTGTTTTTCTTTAGCAGTTGGCATGTGATTTGCAGGCGCTTGGAGTGCATAGTAGAGGAGTTATTTTTGGATTATGTTTGCTCATAATAACAACATTATTTTGTCGTTCATTTTTTGCTATTTAAGTTTTTAACATATCAGACCTGTTTAATGATTCAGTTGGGTGTTTTTGGTGAAGTTCGGTTCCAGACAGTATAGCTTGACATTGCCTGCACAAGTCATTTCTAGAATTTTGAATAAAATCTTGTATGAACCCATTTGTTGTAATCTAGACATCTTATGACGGCAAAAACAGGTTATTTCCTTGCTGCATTGTTGTGAAATCAAATCTTATCTCTGTGTGAAATTGTTTGCTTCATGGTGCTTGTTGAGTTAATTGATTTGGCATATTTTACATGATCTCTGAAATTTTGTTAAGAGCTGATTTAAAAATTTTAAAATTCCTTTCAGATTTGAAGCATTCATCTTAAAAATCGTTAAATTCTTCTGCTCCGAGATTTCCATCCGGACTAACTGGTTTGAATGTTTTTTTAACACAGTCCAAGTTAATCCCAGTAAGACTTTTAACTGAAGGTGCTAACGAAAAGATCTTCAATACCTTGAACTCTAAACCCAATGACGATAGAGTAATCAAAATTCTATGGAAAATGGTGAAAGCAATGATAGATACATCCAACCAATTGTACTTAAGCCAAATCTGGCTCAATTCAAGGCACCCTGTAATGCCCCCAAAACTTCGGCGGCAAAGAAGATCACCCTTGGCCTTCCTTCAAACCAGCCCACTCAATGGTCTCATTTGGCCTAGCATTCACCCTAATTGCGTGTTACAACCCCATCCAATTA
The DNA here is from genome assembly GCA_028749045.1 of Cupressus sempervirens. Taxonomy (NCBI): domain Eukaryota; kingdom Viridiplantae; phylum Streptophyta; class Pinopsida; order Cupressales; family Cupressaceae; genus Cupressus; species Cupressus sempervirens. The sequence goes on from CM053786.1 coordinate 405,871,359, forward strand.
TCACAGCAATCAGTTGCTATAAGATTATATGAGTTCACAAAATCAAATGAAAAAGGCAGTTTTTGGCTAGCATACACAGTTCATTTAGGGGTCTGAAAAACAAAACAAAAGAGTGTGAAAGCTACTGCACGTAATAAAAAACAGGTTTGGGAAAAACAAAAACCAGAGAAAAAAGTACCTATCGCATGAATATTGACAAGGATGCGAGTTCAGGCCGGCATGCAGACCATGCCGTTTTTATCAAAAATATTGATAATAAAGATGAACACATATACCTCTATAATAGGAATCAGAAAAAGAAGCTGGCGAGTTGGTAAAATGGGATGGGAAAGATGCTAGCTGTATCGTAGGAGTTGCAAACGGAATCCATACTTGGTAGACCCTCAAATTTTCCAAGTGAACAAAGAAAAGAAACGATTCAGCAAGGTTTGTAACCAAAGACATGTTTTGAAGCCACAAGCTTCATGAAAATCATTTAAAGTTTCTTTTTAAGAATTTGTTTTAATAAACAAAGTTCTAACAAAAATTAGAAACTTGTTGTCATGATTAAAATTGAGAATGATAAAATCATTAAAAAAAGGAAAGTTTCATTATTAGAGAGCAGTAATGTTTCAGTTTTACAAGAAATTCTAAAAATAGGTTTTAAGTGTATTATCAGGAAATCAAAATTGGGAGATGGACTGACAACTTTTTCGTCAAAAATACAACTTCCGAGAGCAAAGCTCCCACACAAAGTCCATTGGCTTAATGAACTATAAGCTATAAGAACTTGATTCAAAATGGCTCACATATTATGGTCCTTTCATACAAGTTATACTAGCCCAAAATACTCCCAATCACGTTCAAAACAACCTTGAATGTTTGTTGTTTTCCCTGTTCATCACATGTTCAAATCTCCCATGACAGATCAAAACCCATATCACTCCTCCATGGCCTCTGCTACCAGATTTATTTTCATCTTGTTGTTCTTTGTTTACATCTTGGCCATCACTTTCATCCGCTTCTTCATCACCTTCAGCAAGGCCTCATTGTGAGATGTTGTTCAGGTATGGGAGCCATTAAGAGTGCATAAATACCTTTGTATATAAGTTATTATTAGTTATTTATGATTCAAAATAAAAAAATACTGAAATCAAATTAAATTGAAAAAAATATGTAAAATAAAAAAATCCATTAACTATCTAAAAAATAAAGGAATGTAAAACAAAATTATGAATATCTACAAATCAAAAAGACAAAATTTGCATGCACTTATATAAAATTGCAGACCTAATTTGTGATAGTGTACTATAATCTCAATTGTTCAATGCAAAGAATTTTACCTTCTCTCTTGTAACTATGTTTCAATTTTGGGTATGATGGGTTAGTTTTTGAGGAGCTATATTTTGTATTTTGACTCTCTCATTGTGTTTAGGCTAGTAGGATGGTTCTCTGTATGAGGGAGAAAACGCTATCAGAGCTTTGAATGGTCCTTTTTTGTATTGTTTTATTTTAATTGTTTAATATAATTATCAGGCTTAAAACCTTTTGCCTCAGAATAAAAAAAAGAACTACCTTCATAAAATTGCATACCTAGTTTTTGATTGTGCAATATAATCTCAATTGATCCACTTGACATACAGCATGAAAAGGATTCAGATCCCCTCTCCCATTTGCTCGTGGTCAACCATCCATTCCACTTGCTTGAAGTGATCCTTGCCTTTTTCTTCCCTCTTTCTTCACATTCTCAAGATTTTCATTTTGTACATTCGTAGGTTTCCTAAAAACAATTCAACAATATGTGCTTGTTATTATAAAACATGTTTTTGACAATTACCCCAATAGTGCATACCAATAGTGATATGTATTGCATTATGTGCATCTAGTTTAAATAGCCAACATAATTGTCTACATTTTAAAATACTCAAAACAAAAAAAAGCAGTGGTCTTGCATCTAATTTTGAAAAGTTGACAGTATAGTCTACATTACAAATACTCAAAACTAAAAGGAACAAGTGCTCTGTGGGAGCAAGAGTCCCTGCCTATTGTATGAAGAAGGAGAAGATAAATTATTAGATCAATTTAATGAATTAAAATGTAATTTAATTTTGTAAATTTGTAGGTGCACTATATTACGTTCAGACTGTGTCCAAAAATCAACGCGTATGTAAAGTTTGTAAAATTAATTACATGAATCAAATAAATGTAAAATTAAAATAATGGACAAGGGTTAAAGTTGTATAAGGATCAATTAATTCAATTATCTTGCAATAACAAACACCATATTCTAACTATAAATTATTTGATGTTGTTTTCATCCCTTCACAAAAGTTGCACCATATTCTAACTATAAATTATTTGATATTATTTTCATCCTTTTACAAAAGTTGTGATAAATTCATTCAAAAGTTTAAAGAAAACTTGAATGAACTTTCTATAATGTAATATTATACTCAAATATTGTATAAATTGTAAAATAATATACAATTTTTATATCACAAATAGTTTAAAATTAATATTTATTAACATTTCCTTCACCAAACTAATATAAATTTATTAAATTCCATTTTTCTTTTATTTCTAATAAAAGAATTAGAAATTGACACAGAGTTACTTAGTCTTCCTTTCTTCACCAAATATGGATGAGAGCTTTCCAACTAGGCCACTACATGTGACAACATCCTTAAAAATCAAGAAAAATCAAGTGGAGGAAGTTATATGTATAATACAGTCAACGTTAAATTCGACCATCAAACCTTCCCGTGAAGCAATTTTGTTTCTCATCCATGACTGAAGGCAAGCTAATGCAGCCACGAAAATTTACAAATGAAAATTATAATAAAATTTGTGCGAGAAGAGGAGGAAAAAATGGGAAAAAAATCAGGACCTTTTGAGTTTACGGGGAAACCCATGTGACCATGCCCCCCAGTGAGCCGGAGGCAATGCAAATGCACCTGTGTCACCATCCTGCTGTCTATCCGAATGAAGTTCCGACGGCTGCCTTTCTCGAAAGTTCCTAATATTTATTGCTTCAAATTTTGGTATTAAAAAATACAATTTTACCCCAGCAAAATTGTTCTAACCAATCAATAAATAAAAAAGATTGATTAGAAATTAATTAAAAAATCAAATGACCTTTGAACTTTAGAAGCTCATTAATTGTTGCTGGAAAAATTAATTTCCCGGACTAACAACGAATTCTCTAGAAATGAAGCTAAAAATGACCCCTTCTCTCCCATCTCGTCCCAGTCAAGCATTTTTCCATTCACTTGATCCTCACTTTTTCTCTTTCGATTTTCCAACTCGTGTTTCAGCTTTTCATTTTATACAAATTCAGATTTCCTGTGAACAATTTAACCAAACATCCATGTTATCATAGAGTAGGTCTTTGGCAGATAACCAATAGTGTATATAAACAGAGATTTGCACTTAATAAATCCAAACAACATTGTCCAGAAGAACAAAAAAAAGCAGTGATTATATTGGCACTCCTTAACTGTCAAATCTTCAAAACGAAAAAAAAATTAGAAAATAAAAATAAAACCTTATCCCTTCCTTATTACTGCAGGTCTAACACAGTTCACGTTACTATAGTGCAGGCCTATTTTTTAAATTGCGTCACCAATAATCTCCACACGAACATTGCCCTTGTTTAAAATGGTGGAAACGGTTTACATCTCTCACAATAATTTCTCTTGCAACAATTTTAGAGATAAATTTCGTTGCAGTGTGGCAATCAGCACATACTCGAAGGTTCTTGACAATTCTAATAGTTGTTCCGTGGGAAGAATTTAACAAACCAAATGCAATTGCCAACTTTTCACTATGATGGCAGAGAAACAATTCTTTTTCCTCCTCTTCCACATCATTGAGTAAATATTTTGAATCTGGAAGATAGCCTGCTGCCTTCATCTCCCAAGCCAACTTCTCCAAGATTGCATATATCTCCTGTGTCTGTGGGTGTGATCTGTCTCCTACACAAAATGCATGTACCATTTTCTGGCCTTCAATCCAACTACACCCAGGGATCTTCTTTATTCCTCTATCTTTCATTAATATCCTTACCTTTTGAACTTCACCCCACCTGCCCATTTCTGCATAGATGTTTGAGAGAAGAACATAAGTTGCAGTATTTTTAGGATCCAGCTGAAAAAGCAACATTGCTGTGAATACTCCTAAGCTTATATTCGTATGCAATCTGCATGCACCAAGGAAACACATCCATACAACCGCCTCAGGTTTAATTGGCATCTTAATGATATAGTTCAGGGTGTCTTCAAGATAGCCAGCACGGCCAAGAAGGTCAACCATGCACACATAATGATCAACTGTAGGTTTAATGCAATGTAGGTCACTCATATAATTGAAGTATTTACAGCCCTCGTCCACTAAACCTGTGTGGCTACAAGCCCGTAGAACACAGACAAAGCTTACAATATCAGGATGTGTTCCAGAGTCGTCCATTAGTCTAAAGATTTTGAAAGCATCCTCACAAAGTCCATTCTGTGCATATCCTGCAATCATGGCATTCCACGACACCGCATCTCGTTTAGGCATGTTGTCAAACAGTTCACGTGCCTTGTCTATACTTCCACACTTTGCATACATATCTATCAGCGCATTTCCAACCATAATGTCTGAAAAAAATCCACCTTCCATTATGCTTTGATGGATGTCCATACCCTGTTCCAAAGCTCCCATTTTGGCACAGGCTGGGAGGACGCTTACAAAGCTTGTAGAGTCGGGCTGTACACCTGACAATTGCATTTGCTTGAAAGTTTGTAGAGCCTTCTCAACAAGGCCAATTTGTGCATATCCTCCTATCATGGCATTCCATAACACGACATTTCTTTGAGGCATTTTACTAAACAGTTGGTGTGCCTTGTTTATACTTCCACATTTTGCATACATGTCTACCAGAGCAGTTGTAAGAATAACATCTGACGAAATTTCTCTAACTTCTATGCTTTGATGGATTTCCATACCCTGTTTCAAAGCTCCCGTTTTGGCACAGGCGGGGAGGATACTGGCAAAGGTTGTGGAGTCAGGCTTTACACCTGCCACTTGCATTTGCTTAAAAGTTTCTAAAGCCTTTTCAACAAATCCATTTTGTGCATATCCTGCAATCATTGCTGTCCATGAGATGATATCTCTTCTACGCATTTTGTCAAACACTTTATGTGCTTTGTCTATGCATCCACATTTTGCATACATGTCCAGCAGAGCATTTCCAACTATAATATCTGGAAAAAATCCCCCTTCCATTATCCTTTGTTGGATGTCCACGCCCTGTTCCAAAGCTCTTATTTTAGCACAGGCTGGGAGGATGCTGACAAAGGTTGCGGAGTCGGGCTTCACACCTGCCAATTTCATTTCCCTGAAAGTTTCTAAAGCGGTTTCAACAGATCCAATTTGTGCATATCCTGCAATCATGGCGTTCCAGGAAACCACATTTCTATGAGGCATTTTGTCAAACAGGTCACGCGCTCTGTCTATGCTTCCACATTTTGCATACATGTCCACCAAGGCAGTCGCAAGTACAACATCTGACGAAACTCCGCTATCCTTTATGTTTTGATGGATGTTCATACCCAGTTCCAAAGCTCCCGCTTTGGCACAGGCTGGAAGTACGCTGGCAAATGTGAATTGATCGGGTGGAAAACCATTTCGTTGCATTTGATGAAACAGTTGGACTGTTTCGTGAGGATGCTCGTGTCTTTGGTATGCTGCAATAATCGTATTCCATGAGACATTGTTTCGTTCTTTCATGTGATCAAACACTTTACGAGCGTCAACCGAACTTCCGCATTTTACATACAAGTTAATAAGGTTGTTATGAAAAGTTATGCATCTAGCAAACGCAAAACGCCTGTGAAAAAAGAAAGAATGGACTTTTCTCCCTTGCGAAAACGTGTTTTTGAGAATGCAGGTTTGCAATAAGCGAAAATATGTAGATGAGATTCCATCTACTTCTGTTGAAACTGTGCAGTCTATAGACACCGACGAATCCTCCTCTGCAACTCCTTGTATGTTCATGAATCTAGCCGTTTCAATGCACAATCTCTGGATAATCACTGTATTCTTCCATAAAAACGAACAAGAGAGCTTGAAATTTTCAGAAAAGATTCTTGTTTCTCGCTACTCTCGGAGATGCAGGGATAGTAAGGATAAGTGAACTTAAATATACTCAGCATGTCAAAGATAAAATCGAAACTGGTATCTGTGAGAACGGTATGATCAATTTTGTTGCATATGGAATTCATCTTAAAAAAAGGGATCCTTGCACGGTGGGTGAAGATGCCTCCACTGGGCTTCACGAATAGGAGAAGGGATTGAGTGGAGAAAGATGAAACAGTGTAACGTTCGGAAAATCTTAGATTAGACATGTTTGCAATTCCAAGTTTGACATGTTGTTCGACGAATCTCAGGTAACTTAGTTAATTAACTATGATCGCAGAGATATCCGGAGTCACAAATAAAGGTAGCCCATCCTTTCTTCAAACCAAGTTCCCCTTGATGCTCTCAATTTGGCCATAACACCGTCTTCCATGAATCGGGCAGACTCCATGATTTGAAATTGAAAATGTCCGCGGATGTCTTCGAGACAATCGGGCAGAAATGTCTACACAGTATGGCGGCACCGTCAATTTCAGCAAGCGGAACTTTGTTTTTGAAAGTATCTATCTAAAATTTATTTTGTAGAAGTTATGTTTGTGATGGCGGCATAGACAGTGCCCATTGGTCAAGATGACAGGAGGCCATGCCTACATTGAAAAAAAATAAAAAATAAAATTGACTACATTTTGGATGAAGATTAACCTGTCTCTCTTTATTTATGGGAATATTTAGTTTGTTAATCTAGAATTTCATCTTTATTATCAATGAAGGAAAGGTGAATGGAGAGAGCATTAAAGTTTCAAATTTATTTATATTTTTGTGGAATAAATTAATTTTTACTTCTTCTTTTTCTAGAATTTTGTCTATTAGAAAAAAGATGAATAAATAGATTATTTTAGTCTTTGAAATTCATTTTGTGCTTATGAGAATATTTAGTTTGTTGATTTATAATTTCATTTTTATTATCAAGGAAGGGAAGGTGGATGAAGTGGTCCAAGTCAATATCAATGATGTGTCCTTTTGTACAAAAAAAATCATTAATGTTTATATTGATTTTTTTACAAGTAAGCTCAATGATGAGGCACCTTCCATTGTACAATTGTAACTTGGTTCATATTTTTGACTTTTAGAGATGTCGCCTATGAGCAATTCAATAGGTTAGCCAAGGGATCACCTTTATTTTCCATATGGAGAATTTTTTCAATGAATATTTCAAACAAATAGTTGTAAATTCTTTCCACCTTAGGTCTAGATGGTGTAAACACTATGTTGACAAGACCAACATATGCTAGTAGCATGATCTTAATAAATTAGAAGAATATCCCTTGTTTGAATACCATTGATAGGTGTGTCGCGTTTACTAAAGAACTTGAAATCAACAATCATCTCCTCTTTTTGACATCCTTTGAATTAAAAAATGAGGGTGTCCAAGTCAATATCAATGATGTGTCCTTTTGTACAAAAAAATCATTAATGTTTCTATTGATTTTTATACAAGTAAGATCAATGATGAGGCACCTTCCGTTGATGGCAATACAACATGTCATAATATAATGAAATTTTAGAGCAAGAATAAAATAAGGATCATATCCTTAGTTTGATTCTGATTCTCATCCATGAGAACTCCCTCTATCAGTGTGAACTCCCTCTGGCTTCAGTTTCTCCCTTTGTTAGCAAGCTCTGTCTTCAACATCTTCTCCTAATAGAAAACTCTGTCTTTCTTTGATATCAGACCAAGTTCATTCTCCCTCTTTGACATGTTCAAGCAAAATTTATGTGACACACACAAATCTCCCCTTAGAATTTTTGTGTGATATGACAAAAAACTCTCCCTCTTTGACATCTCATGCCAAAGACAATATTAAGATAATATTAGTGTACCTTATGTACTAATTCATATGCAATGTGCCCTTTTCAATATTGCATCAATTGACTGGTCTTCAATATGCTCTAGTTGATGCATCACTAAACTTCATTTAGTGAGTTTCAGATAGGGGAATGAGCCCTAGCTTACCTCTTAGATACAAAAATGTATCCTTAAGTAATGGTTTAGTGAATATGTTTGCAATTTGTTCTTTACTACTCACATATTCCAATCTTACCTATTTATCTTGTATGAATTCTTTGATATATTAATTACATTGGTGTTATCACAAAATATAATCACTAGATCCTTGATTTCTATTTTCATACCTGCCAATAGTTGTTTGAATGAAACAACATTGGAATAAATAACTACCACAGCCACATATTTTTCCTCTATTGTGGACTGAGAAATACAATTTCACTTCTTGCATGTCCAAGACACTAGTCTTTTACCAAGAAAGAATGCTCCACCATTGGTGCTCTTTCTGTCATCAACACTTCTTGCTCAATCATCATTTGTGAATGCTTCCAAATCCAAATTTCCTCCTTTTTAATACCATAATCCATAGTCTTTAGTACCCTTCAAATACCTCATGATTCTCTTGATTGTTATCATCTGATTTTCTTTAAGATTTGTCAAGAATCTTGCCACCATTCCAATTGTTAATGCAATATTAGGCCTTGTGTGCACTACATATTGCAATTTTCCAATCATTGATCTATATGTGGTTTGATCTACCTCTTTGGAATCATCACTTTTTGAAAGCTTATGTCCAGTAGACATAAGTGTTCAAATTGTTCTTGAATCTTCCATTCCAAACTTCTTTAGTATCTCTTTCATATATTTGGATCGAGTAATGTAGATACCATCTTTCTTTTGCTGAATCTACAATCCAACAAAGAATTTTTTCTCCATAAACATGGACATCTCAAATTCTTTACTCATCTCTTCTGAAAATTCCTTGCATAAGTCATCATTTCCTATAAATAAAGTGTATCCACAAATATTTCAGCCAACACAATCTTCTTGTCTGGTTCTTCTTTGATCTATAGGTTGTTGTTATCATTTGTTCTTTAAAAACCAATCTCTATCAAGTAATTATCAAGTCTTTCATACCAAGCTCTAAGAGCTTGCTTCAGACCATACAATGCTTTGTGTATTTTATAGACCATATCCCTTTTTCTAGGATCCAGAAAACCTTAAGGTTGTTTTATGTAAACTTCCTCTTCAAAAATTCCATTCAAGAATGTAGATTTTACATCCATTTGATAAACTTTAAAACCTTTATGTGCAACATAAGAAAGTAAAGTTATAACACCTTCTAATCTTGCAGTAGGAGAAAAAGTTTCACCGTAGTCAATACCTTCTTCTTGAAAATAACCTTTGCATACTAACTTTGCTTTGTTTCTAGAAACTTCTCCATGTTCATTCAATTTATTTATGAAAACCCATTTTTCACCAATTACATTTTTATCCTTGGGTTTAGGAACAAAAGTCCGAGTCTTATTTCTCTCTATCTGTTCTATTTCTTCATTCACATCTTCTATCCAACTTTAATTATTCAAAGCATCTTTTATTGATCTAGGTTCAAATTCAACAAGCAAACATGTACCTTTTAATCTTTTTCTTGCAATTGTTCCATCTAACTTGTCTCCAATGATCTGATTAGGTGCATGGTGCCTTTCGACATATCTGGCTAGCATAGGTATTTTGGATTTAGAATTTATTCTACTAGCCTCTTCATGATCTTCTATATCAAGCATGGGTCCCACTGATTGTGACTCAGGTCCATCAGACTTGGTTTGCTCTAGCAACAACTTGGTAGCTTCTAATTACAACTTGGGTTGCACTAGTTGCAACTCAGTAGATTTTGGAAATTTGGGGACTCAGGAGGTGAAGTCTACTAACTTCTAATTTGATTTGACACTATATCAAGTTCATAGTAGAAAAACCTTCTATAATCCTTAGGTTTCTTGTTGCTTTCTTCTTTACTCTTTTCTGCAAACCCATCAATAATCACATATGCATTTTCTATGATTTTATAAGTTGACAAATTCAAACATTTGTATGCTTTACTTCTATAAGAGTATCCTAGGAATATTCCTTCATTATCTTTGACATAAAATTTAACTTTCTTAGATTCCTTCAAGATATAACATTTACTACCAAATACTTTCAAGTAACTTACATTAGGTTTGTAGCCATACTATAGCTCATAAGGAGTTTTATGTGTCTTTCTTCAACTGTACTATGTTCAAGGTATGCATTGCAATACCGATTGCTTCCTTCCAGTATTTTATTGCAACACTCTTTTCTATCATTAAAGTTCTTGCACAATCCATGATGGATCTATTCCTTCTTTCAACTATACCATTCTACAATGGTGTACCAGGCGCTAATACTTGTCTCTTAATTCCTCTTTCAATGCAAAATTCATTGAAATCATTGGAAATGAATTCACCACCTTTTTCTGATCTCAAACACTTCAACTTCTTTCTAGTTTCTTTCTCTACTCTTGCTAGATACCATTTAAATTTTTGATTTTCTTTTAGATATATTATAGTCATCATTTTAGAATAATCATTAACAAAAAGAATAAAGTACTTATCTCCACTATAACTCTCGATTCCAATAGGTCCACATAAGTCTGTATAAACTAGCTCCAAGACTTCTTCAGAATGATAGTCCTTGCTTTTGAAACTTGTCTTTCCCATCTTACCAATTTGACAATTTTTGCATATGCCCATATCAGGTTTCCTTAGGCTAGGAATATCTCTTACTTTTTTCTTCTTTCTTATCTTAATTAGGTTATCAAATTTCACATGACATAACCTTTTGTACCACAACCAAATTTCTTCTACTTGAGCAATAAAACATGAACTTCCACTAAGATCTAGGTAGAATAGGTTACCTTCTATTTGTTTGCAAGACCCAACTGGATCTCCTTTTCCATCTAGTAGTTTGGCCTTCCCATTGATGAATTCTACCTTTAATCCAATGTTATTCAAATGTGCCATACTTAGTAGATTATGCTTTAGTCCTTCAACCCAATAAGAATTATCACATCTAAGTTCATTGGTTAGTGAGATACATCCTTTTTCCTTTATGCAAAATGGTTCATTGTTTCCAAACCTCACATTTCCACCATCATAATGTTCTGTATGTTCAAACTTTGTTTTGTCACCAGTCATATGATGTGAGTAGCCACTATCAATAATCCATGTATTATTTTTTCTAACATGAGAAATAAGTGCCATTTTATCTCCTTCATCATTAGATTCATCTTTTACAATAATATACACCATTTCATCATCTTCACTACTATCTGAATCTTTAGCTATTAGACAAGATTTCTTACATTTGTCATTGTAGTCTTTGTAGTTGTTGAAATTCTTACATTTATACTTGTTGTACTTGTTTTCATCTTTATCTTCTCTATTTTGAAACCTTGCAACAATGTGTCCAACTTCTTCACAAGAGAAATAGATTAAAAGAATCTTTCCTTTGAACTTTCCTTTTCCTTTGGGATATCTTCTTGCAAGCAATGCTTCAATAGTTTAAAGATCAATGTTAGAACTATCTTCCTCTTCACTTTTAGATTGTTTGGCTTTTGACCTTTTGGCTTTCTTCTTGAGTGAAAAATTGGCTTCAAATGGAGACTCAAGATTGCTAGTACTAGGAGCATAATTGTCATAGTTATCTAGCTTAAATGTTGTCAATCTTCCAACTACTGCATCCAATGTTATGTCATTCTTTGGATTGCATCTCATTTCTTGAACTACCAATACTCTGATTGCATATATAAGAAGAAGCGTTCTGAGAAATTTACTTACCACTATTTCATCTTCAATCTTTCCTCTAGAGGCTTTGATAACACAAACATTGGCTTTGATTCTTTCACTGTATTTTGCAATGTTCTCATCTTCTCTCATCTTTATTTGAATAAATTGTCCTCTGAGACTTTCCGCTTTAGATATTCTTACATTATCATCTCCTCCATAGATGGCTTTCAGCTCCACATTTCATGAGTAGTTCCACAGTCTTTGACCTCATCAAATTTGGCCTAGTTGAGGGATGAAGCAATATCAAGTATCATGATGTTATGACTATTCTTTTCTGTAATTTCTTCAATAGTCATAGTTCCAGTAGGTGTCATGTATTTGGTGTCTATATACTTTAGCCTTGAATCTCCAATGGTTGCTAAGTACAACCTCATGAGTTCCTACCATGCCTTGAAGTTATGTCTATTTAGTTTAGGGATCTCCGTTTTGTAAGACATCCCGATCTTTAGCTTAGATCCTTGAAACCTTTTTCTACAAGTACCAAGAAGCTTTGATACCAATTGTTGGAAATATAAGAGGATTAACTGAGAGGGGAGGGGTGAATTAGTTACCACTAAAATAAATCCTAGATCCCTTAGATGTCAATACAAAGAAAAATATTAAACTATATTCTGTTGTAACTCGACAAACACATAGGCACTTAATTAACACTATCAAATGTTGTAACTCAATAAATATTGAAATAGCAGTAGTAACTTGGCAAATGTGAATCTTAAGATATTTTATGCGATTAGCCTTATTTAACTTAGGTGCATACACCTAAAAGAAATAGCATGAACACAAGTGACACCAATATTTAACATGGAAAACCAATTTGGAAAAAAATACCAATTGCAAGTAGTTACTAATTTTCACTCTTCTAAAGTGAGCTCTATTAGGAGCCAACCCTATTAAAGGTTACAAAACAAACTATTAGGTGTGACCCTATTAGAGGATTTAATCACCTTGTTAGGAATGGCTTTGTTAGAGGTCTTTATACACTTTAATCTAGAAATGCCACCTTATTAGAGGATTTACAAATAGTTGTTAAGCCAACTCTGTTAAGAAATTTAGATAATTGCTACAATGGTTAGAGAGTAACAATGAGATGACCTATTTTCTGATGGAACTTAGTTTAACGATTACAGATCTCTTCTTTGGCTTGTACTTGATCCTTTCTAATCAAATGTATCTTTGCAACTCGATAAGGATATCTCATCCTTCTAATTCGCTTCCTCTCTTCTATTTTATTTTTCTACACATTCAATCCCCAACTTGACCTTATTTTTATATCTTACACATTGTCAAGTTAGCTTGAATACAACTTAGAATACTTAATATTCATCTTCTTAGTCAGCTTGAACCAACAAATCAATCAATTAAACTCAATATGCCAAAACAAGAAAATCCTTCATTAGTCAACCTTGCTCGGTAGATACTAAATTAGAAACAATTTTCGTGTGTTAACCAAGTGAACTCGGTTAACACTACATATTCAAAAAGTTCCTTTGGTAATCGAGTGAGCATAGTTAATATTGGTTCCATCCAACTTTTCCTTCATTAACTGAGTGAGCTCGATCAACACTCAACTTTTGCTAACTTTCCTTCGATGCCCAAGTGAACTTGATAGACATAATATCTAAACTTGGCAAACTTTGGAATGTTCAACACACACAAGAAACTATCTTCAATGCTTGAGTGAGCTCGACATATACTGACTAGCAATGATATGAAATTTTGTATAATATCAAAGACAATACACAATTAACCAATTTTTTTCAATAGCTTAGCTCCTATAGCTCGCTAGGTACATACTCACTTATGTACATGACTCAACCTATATAGAGTATCTCAATCATAGTGATGACCATCCAAATCTGCCTTGTAAATGACTAAGTGGTTGATAATAATAGACAACAATGGTTAGAGATGCCAATATAAAAGAGAGTCTGATGAGGCCAAAAAACTACAAGTAGTGAATAGACTCCCTCCAATGACTGTAGATCAGGTATGTGAATAGCTGAAAGAAACAACTAGTATTTTTATACTCAAAGACTTGTAGTATGATTCTTTAGGCAATGATGATCAAGTCAAACTTGAAGGCGTAATAATTGATATGTCAATTAATTTCAAGTGTACACCAATGTAATTAGGAATTGAAGTTCTAGTAGGATTGTACAATAGAGTGCTAGAATTCTTTAGAATAACTAAGAGGGGTGGGGGGGGGGGGGGTATGATTCAGTTATCCAAAGTCCAAATGTACAAATAAAATTTTTCATAGCTTAGTGAACCCATATCCATAATACATTTTCATCATACATACATCCATTAGATTATGCAATCACTTAAACTTGTACGTTATTGTCAAATCAACTTTGTAGAAATGTAAACATGAAACATAATAGATTCAATAACACATTCAACACAATGATTTAAAGTGGAAACCTAATTTGGGAAAAATCACTAGTAGCATGCTACAAATTCTCATTTTTCTGAAGTGATGCCCTATGATAGGCTAACCCTATTAAAGGTTATAATGCACACTATTACATGTGACCTGGTTAAAGGATCTCAATCACCCTATTAGGAGTGAGCCTTGTTAGAGGACTTTTGATCATTCACTTGGAATGTCACCTGGTTAAAGGATTTACAAATGATTGTTAGGTCAACCTTAATGTAAAGGATTTATCCTAGACTGATACAATTATTAGAGAGTTACAATAAGGCTTGATCTAATAACAACTTACAACAAATTTGCAAATTTTAGATCTCTATTTTAGTCCTCCATTCTACTTGGCTTTCACACACTTCAACTTTGCTAACTTGTTCACCCTTCAAGCATCCATACCCTCAAGTTTTCTTACTTTTCTTATCAATGTAGTCTCTTCTCTTAAGTCATTGAATGAAGCAATACCCTAGACTCCTTATCTTCCTTAGGTTCTCCAACATGACAACTTTTTCTTCTGACCAACCATCTCTATAAATAGAGAATTAATATCTTTTTCAGTTCATCCTCTATCATCCATTTTAGGTAGGATTTAATGAATCTACCCTTCTTTTCATTTTATTCCCTTCTAGAAACTTTTCCTTCAATCCTCTTTGAATTCATCTCAAAATGGTTTATCATGAATTTTGTGCCACCAACTCATCAACCTTATCTTCCATATGGTTCACATAATCCAAGAAATCAAACTTTTCGGCTCAGATTCATCAAATTCTTGATCTTTCTCATAATGCTGACACTCATAATTAACTAGCTTCTAATGCTCGACACATGCTACATTGCTTGAAATTCACTACCAAATTACTCAGCACAAACTAAAGTTTATTGGTGCTTGGCATCAACTAAAATTTACTCGACTTACACTGTGTCACTCAGCTTACACTAAAATTTGACTTTGCTCGACTCCAACTAATTTTCCGTTTGGATTGCACTAACTTTTCTCAACTTGCACTAACTTTTCTCAACACCTACTGTCCACTCAGTCAAGCTTGGCAGACAAACTTTGTTTAACTTGTTCTTCTGAACTTAATTAGTGTAACCATCTTTTGCAACCTCAAGTAAATTATCAATGCATTATAATATCACTATCTTAACTGATCATTGTACTTCTTATTCATACCATAACTCAACCTTTCCTCTAGGTGCTATTGTTACCTCATTTAATTAAGTACTCTTCATCAATCAAACAAATGATAGTACTCAAATCATCTAGGAAATTGTCTTACCAACAAGTACCAGGTTTGACATTAGTGACAAAACAATGATTGAAACACATTTATCATACTTGTATCATTTTGTTTTCAACAATATCCCTCTTTGGCATTGATGGAAAATAAATTGACAAAACTTAATTAGTATAGCCAACAAAATACCAAAAAGAAAATAATTCTTTGTACTCAAATCTCTCCCTCTATCAACAACTTTCATCTTCTGAATAGGTTACAAAATTCTGTTATGATCAACAAACAATCAATCAACTCATCCTTATGACTCCCTCTTAATCATTTCTTATATCTCCTAAGAAATTAACTCCCTCTTACTAGGTAAATGTAATCAATAGGTACACTTTCTCCCTCTAAGTAGATATTCCATGTTTCTTCTATCTCCCTTTCTTTGAAAATAGTACCTTCCTCAACAATTAGGATTTCTCCCTTTCTTCCTTTGGTAAACTATCTACCTCTTTGACAATAATGCCAAAGAATTTTCATCTTTAATTTGAAAATATGAACATTCTCAGTTTCTCCCTTGGTCATCTTGCTTGTGATTGATTTGTAACTCTAGCTCTTTGATTACTTTAGGCATCTCCTAAAGTAAGATCCACTCCATCAATGTGTAACATATGTCAATCATCTTGTTTGATGCAAGACACTTGTTATGCTTCTTATATAGCCTTTGATAGGGGTATCACCCCTAGTTTGCCTCTTAGATACTCATGAGCATCCTTAGGTAATGCTTTTGTGAAGATATCAACTATTTTCTCTTTTGTGTTAACATATTCCATCTTCACCTCTTTATCTTGAACTAATTCTCTCAAGTAATGATACTTGATTGCAATTTTCTTAGTCTTTGTATGCATCACATGATTCTTTGATATATTTATAGGACTTGTATTATCACAATAAACTATCAAAATTTCAATGATTTCTTCTTTCATACCTTTGAGTAGTTGTTTGATCCATACAATCTTTGTACAATTTACTTCAACAACAACATATTCAACTTCAATAGTAGATTGAGAAATATAGTTTTGTTTCTTGCTAGTCCATGTAACTAGCCTTTTTCTTAAGAAAAATGTTCCTCCATTGATTCTCTTTGTGTCATCTATATTTCCAATCCAATTAGCATTAGTGCAGGCTCTCAATTGAAATTTCTCATTTTTCTTATAGTAAAGACTATAGTCTTCTATTCCTTTCAGATATTTCATTATTCTCTTTACAACCATCAATTCTCCCTAGGATTAGTAGAGAATCTTGCAACTATCCTAACTGATAATGTAATATCAGGTCTGCTATGTACTACATATTGTAACTTGCCAATCATAAACCTATATAATGTTTGATTCACCTCAACTGAATCATTATTCTTTGACAATTTATGTCCTATCACCATAGGTGTGCTAACTTGCTTTGAATATTCCAATCCAAAATTTTTCAATATCTCCTTTACATACTTTGATTGAGTGATGTATATACCGTATTCAATATGATGTACTTGCAATCCCATAAAGAACTTGATCTCTCCAAACATAGACATCTCAAATTCTTTACTCATTTCATTTGCAAAATCTTTACATTAAGTATCTTGACCTCCAAATATGATATCATCAACAAAAAATTTAGATATTAAAATGGCTTTTCCTTTCTCTATCTTCAAGTACAGATTGTTGTTATCATCAGTCCTCTCAAGTCTAATCTTCACAAGATGATTATGAAGCCTCTCATACCATGCTCTTGGTGCTTGCTTCAAACCATATAAAACTTTGTGTAATCTACATACCATGTTCTTGTTGTTTGCATCAACAAATCCTTCTGGTTGTTCTATATAAACCTCTTCTTCTAATATACCATTAAAAAATGTAGACTTAACATCCATTTGATAAACTTTGAAACTTTTGTATATAGAGTAAGCAAGCATAGTTCTTACTCCTTCCAATCTTGCAACAGGGACGAATGTTTCTCCATAGTCTATCCCTTCTTCTTATGCATAACCTTTACATACTAATCTTGCATTGTTCCTTGTAACTTCACCATTTTCATCTAACTTGTTTCTGTATACCCACTTGGTACCAATCAAATTTTTCTCTTCTAGTCTAGGAACTAGACTCCATGTTTTATTTTTCTCAATTTGTTTAATCTCTTCGTCAATGGCTTTACTCTAGTCCATATCTTCTAAGACATATTTCACTATTTTGGTTCTTACATGCTCAAAAAACATGTATCCTTTCACAACTTTTTCCTTTTCATTAGTCTAACGTCTTTATCTCCAATGAATTATGCAGCAGGGTGATGTCTCTTGACATACTTAGACAATCTTGGTTCAACTCTAGTTTCTTCACTTGGTCTCTCAACTTTTGAATCACTATGTACATCTCTATCAGGAAGCTCAACATCTCTTTCATGTACATTAACCTTAGAATCAAAATGTGCCCCAAATTCATTCTATAACTAGGCACCTGAGTGTAGCTCGGTTACTAAATGCAACTCAACATTCAACATCTTCATCAATATGCATAACTTCATAAAAGTATGCAAATGATTTGTATTCTTCTATTTCCTTCATAGGTTTAGCTTCATATACTTCAATATATTCATCAAATTTCACATGCGCACTTTCCACAACTTTGTTAGTGTTAGTATTTAAACACTAATAAACTTTACTTCTTGTGGAATAACCAAGGAATACACCACCTTCAGTTTTTGCATCTAGTTTACCATTCCTAAAATCTTTCAGAATATAACACTTGCTTCCAAATACCTTAAAATATTTTACATTTGGTGAGTATCTATACCATAGTTCAAAAGGTGTTGAATGAGTAACTTTCTTGACTTGTACATGGTTCAAGGTATAGATAATTGTACTTACAACTTCTATCCCATATTTCAAAGCAACATTTTTCTCCATCATGAGTGTCCTAGCACAATCCATTATAGATCTGTTCCTCTTTTTTAAAAACTTCATTTTGTGGAGGGGTCCTAGGAGCAGATGTCTATGTTTTGATTCCTTTTTCATTACAAAACATCTCAAACTCATTTGATGTAAATTCTCCCCCTCTGTTAGATCCCAAACATTTTACACTTTTATCTGTTTCCTTCTCAACTCTTTCTAAGTACCACTTAAACATTTGAAAAACATCAAATTTCTATTTTAGAAACATAACTATCATCATTCTAAAGTAATCATAAAAAAATAACATAATGTACTTATCTCCTTTGTAGCTTTGCACTTCAATTAGTCTGCACAAGTTAGTATGAACAATCTCTAATATTCTTTTAGAGGTATAAGTCTTACTCTTAAAACTTGACTTTGTCCTTTTACCTAACTAACATTGTTTGCAAATTATATTGTTAGACTTCTTCAACTTAGGCAAACCTTTGACTCTCCTCATGTTACTGATGCTAACCAAGTTATCAAAATTAAAATGACATAACCTCTTGTACCATAGTCACATATCATCAAATTCTACAATCAAACAAGTAGCATCCTCTATATCAAGGTATAATAGATTAACTCTATATTGATCACCTTACCAATTAATTTTCCATCAGCATCATATATCTTAGCAATCTTGTTCTCAAACTCAACCTTACAACCAAAATTATTCAGTTGTGACACACTCAACAAATTATAGTTATGCCCTTCAACATAATAAGAATTATCACATAAAATATTTTATGTGAGTTTGCTAGAACCTTTTTCTTTTATCAGACATGGTGCATCATTACCAAATGTTACACTTTTTATCATAATAATTCAAGGTAGTGAACTTACTTTTATCTCTAGTCATGTGATGTGAAAACCCATTGTCAATGATCTATTTGCCATTCTTGTTCACACAAGAAACTAGTGCAATTGCCTCATCCTTATCATATTCATGCTTCATTGCAACATACACCACTTCATCATCATGACCGTCAGATCCATATTTAGTTTCCTCTTCAACAATGTAGTAAGACTTCTTGTCGTTTTCTTTGTAATCTTTGCTATCTTCATCTCTTCTACTTTTGTACTTGTCTCCACCTCTATAATTCTTCTTGTCTGGACATCTAGCAACAATATGACCAACCTCATTGCAATTGAAACACATGATAGGTAACTTACCTTTGAATTTACCTTTACCTCTATGAAATCTCCTTGCTAGTAGTGCCTCAAGTTGATCTACATCTTCCTCATCTATATCACTATCACTAGACACATATTTTACCTTTTTCTTCTTCTTCTCATCAGATTCTTTCAGTGACAACTTGGCTTTGAAAGAAGATTCAACATTGTTAGGTTTGTAATTATCAAAATTAGATAGCTCAAAAGAAGTGAGCCTACCTACCAGACCTTCAAGAGTTAGATCATTCCATGGTACTTCTTGTATTGCAGAAACTGTAATAGCATAGATGGGAAATAATGTTCTCAAAACTTTTCTCAGTATAGTATCATCATCTATTTTACTAGTAGCTCCTCTTACTGCATTAACAATATCTTTTATTGTAGAACAACATTGAGAAATATTCTCACCTTCTTGCATTCTCATATCATCAAACTTACCTCTAAGATTTTCAACTTTGGCTCTTAAAACATTTTTTTCAGCTCCATAGATAGTGTGAAGAGAATCCCACATTTTCTTTTCACTATCACAACCCTTGATATCATCAAACTCAACATAGCTTAGGGTAGAGGCAATCTCCAACATTTCCTGGTTGTGTTTCTTCTTCTTTTTAAAATCCTCAATAGTTAGGGCTCTAATAGGATTAACATGCTCTATGGTGATGGTAGATTGTGCATGATCTCCAAGTCTTCGAAGGTGTAGCTTCATCAGAATTTTCCATGTAGGAAAGTTGTCTCTATTAAGCTTGGGTACCTCTCTTTTTGACATCTTGATCTTTTTGCTTTCAGTACCTTTAAGTTAGTCCTCTTAAGTAGATGGCTCTGATACCAATTATTGGAATTCTTTAGAATAATTGGAGAGGGGGGGGGGTGGTGGGTTGAACCAGTTATCCAAGGTCTAGATGTAAAAATAAAACTTTTCACAGCTTAGTGAACCCATATCCATAAAATATTTTTATCATGCATACATCCATTAGATTATGCAATCACTTAAACTTGTAGGTTACTATCAAATCAACTTTGCAGAAATATAAACATGAAACATAACATATTCAATAACACATTTGATATAATGATTTAATGTGGAAACCCAATTTGGGAAAAATCACTAGTACTATGCTACTAATTCTCACTCTTTTGAAGTGATGCCCTATGAAGGCCAACCCTATTAAAGGTTACAATGCACATTGTTAAATGTGACCCGATTAAATGATTTCAATCACCCTATTAGGAGTGAGCCTTGTTAGAGGACTTTTGATTATTCACTTGGAATGCCACCCAGTTAAAGGATTTACAAATGACTGTTAAATCAACCTTAATCCAAAGGATTTACCCTAGACTGATATAATGATTAGAGAGTAAAAATAAGGCTTCATCTAATAACAACTTACAACAAACTTGTAGATTTTAGATCTCAGTTTTAGTCCTCCATTCTACTTGGCTTTCACACACTTCAACTCTAATAGCTTGTTCACCCTTCAAGCATTTATACCCTTAAGTCTTCTTAATTTTCTTGCCAATGTTTTCTCTTCTCTTAGGTCACTCAATGAAGCAATACCCTAGACTCCTTTTCTTCCTTAAGTTCTTGTGCATGACAACCTTTTTTGTTTGACCAACCATCTCTATAAATAGAAAATTAAGTTTTTTTTTAGTTCATTCTCTATCATCCATTTTAGGGTTAGGTTGGATTAGGTAGGATTCAATGAAGCTACCCTTCTTTTCATTTTATTCACTTCTAGAAACTTCTCTTTCAATCCTCTTTGAATTCATCTCAAAATAGTTTATCATGAATTCCGTGCCACTAGCTCATCAATCTTATCTTCCACATGGTTCACACAATCCAAGAAATCAAACTTGTCAATTCATATTCATCAAATTCTCGATCTTTCTCATAATGTTGATGCTCAACATTAATTGGCTTTTGATGCTCAACACATTTTGCATTTCTTGACATCCATTATCAAATCACTTGGCATAGACTAAAGTTTATTGGTGCTCAGCATCAACTAAAATTTACTCGGCTTACACTATGTCACTTACACTAAAATTTGACTTTTCTCAACTCTAACTGATTTTTTTCTTAGCTTGCACTAACTTTGTTCGGCACTTACTATCCACTTAGTCAAGCTTGGTAAACAAACTTCATTTAACATATTCTCTTAAACTTAATTAGTGTAACCATCCTTTGCAACCTCAAGTAAATTATCAATGCATTATAATATCACTATCTTAACTAATAATTGTACTTTTTATTTATATCATAACTCAACCTTTCCTCCAGGTGTTATTGTTACCTCATTTGATCAATTCCTCTTCATCAATCAAATAAATGATAGTACTCAAATTATCTAAGAAATTTTCTTACCACCAAGTAGCAAGTTTGACATCAGTGACAAAATAATGATTGAAACACATTTATCATACTTGTATCAATCTATTTTCAACACAAAGTGGATGCCAAGTGGAAATGGGCATTGACCACTGAAAAGAAAATAAGAGAAACAACATTGGCACAAGTTATGCCATATTTGGGAAAGATACACATGTCTATAGCCCTTAAAGATTTTGTTAAGAAGTTTATGCCAAGGGACATGACATAAAATTTTGAAGAATAAAGCTCCCGAAGTTGAGCAAGATAGTAGAAAAATATGGAAAGAAGCATTAGGAGTGCTTACTACAATAGTAGAGGAGAGGGAAGGTTGAGATGATTTAGAATTCAAAGATGATTATAAGCAAGAAGTGACCAAGTTGATAGTAGAAATTGAAGAACTTGTTAGTGGATATGAACAAAAGGATACTGTCATAATTCAGGATGACAGTAACACCCCTGTACCTAATCCTCATATACTCACTGAAGAAATTGAAGTATGGAAAGAAGCATTAGGAGTGCTTACTACAATAGTAGAGGAGAGGGAAGGTTGAGATGCTTTAGAATTCAAAGATGATTATAAGCAAGAAGTGACCAAGTTGATAGTAGAAATTGAAGAACTTGTTAGTGGATATGAACAAAAGGATACTGTCATAATTTAGGATGACACTAACACCCCTCTACCTAATCCTCATAGTAGAAATTGAAGAACTTGTTAGTGGATATGAACAAAAGGATACTATCATAATTCAGGGTGACACTAACACCCCTCTACCTAATTCAAGGTTTGATGGACTCAAGGAAACTTTGTACAAACCCAATTTTGTTACGGATATTTGAATATCTAGCCCTTAAAGTCAAAAAGACTAATGATACTATAGTGACAAATGTTATTGAGGTTGTAAGTGCTAAGAAACTTGGTAAGGCATTAATTATATATGCACCACCAATTTGTATAAAAAAATTGAACAAAGATATGAATTCCAAGAAAGATTCATGCACCCAAATGACAGAGGATGAAGTCATGCTAAAAGAGAAAGAGGCCATTTAAGATCTTATTAAATTCATGAGTGCAAAGGCTAATGAACCCACACATGTAAAACCTATGCAATAGGTGATATCTACACTAGTGCAATAGCCAAAGGAGAGATCAAGTGAAAAGGGGAAATAATTACAACTATCATTGCTAAGTGATACACCCTTCAGATCTCAGGATGTGACTCATGTAGAGAAAGATGATGATGAGTCAGTGAATCTTGATGAGGTAATTACATTACCTAAATATGATTTGAATAATCTTACACCAGAGAAAATGAAAGAATTACAAATCTTGTTGAGCCATAAGGAAAAACAAGAACAACTGAAAATAGAATAGAGGAGAAAATAGGTCTTACATATTGTCAAATATATTTTCATAGATGCATTTACAATTATAGATGTAAACAATCAACATCCAATTTTGGACCAGCTAGTATATGTAGTTGAGAAAATTTAGACAGATGATAAAGAGACAAATGAGAAGTTGTTACAATGGTCTGAAAGGAGAATGGAGCATAAAGTGTTATAGAAAATCTCACATGAACTTAAATAGATAAAATTTGAGCTTTCTACATCTATTACATAGTAGGAAGCAATTTTGAACACTACTCAATTTTTTATATGTAAAATTGTGTGATATAGATTTCCTTACAGAGGATACTTCACACTCATTAGAGCTATTGCATGCAAGTATGAAAGCTAATGTTCATTTGTTGGGCAAGAACATGAGTTCAAGCTCATCTTCTTACAATGAACTTACATTCAATCAGACAAGGTTAGTCAAGCTCACAACTAAAGATGCAATGATAAGGCATAAGTCGACATTGATTCAACTTTAACTATTGTCCCATATAGAGATAAATTAGAAGGTAATCTCTATAGTTGGAGATATTTTGAAGAGAGAGACAAAAGTTTTAGAGGTTGTAGGATTTATTGACCTAGTTGCCAAGCTAGAGATTCAATTTTAGATTTTGGATTCGGTAAAAGAAAGATGGAATATTGGCTATGCCAATATTGTGGCAAAACATAAACAATTTTTGGAGAAATATCAGCTCACCCCAATAGCCCCAAGTTCCATCAGTGAAAAAAAAAGGGGGAATGATGATAAATGAGAAATGATGAGAAAGGATGAAAGAACAAAGGGGGATATATCCAATAATGCAAAAGGGGGAGATAAGAATAGATTGAACATAATCAATGTTTTTTTGGTCTCAAAGAGGAGGATACATTTTGAACGAAATGATTTCATGACAAAGTATTTTTACCACTAATATTAAAGGGAGAGATTGTTGATCTCTAAGCTTGTGTTGCCGATTAGTGTCCTAACACTTAGTCATTTGCAAGTCATTTACTAGACAATATTACAAGGTCATCCTTGTGATTGAGTTATCTAGTAACGACTTAGAATACAACACTTATACTAAGTGAGATAGTGATTGCCGAGCATTCAGTATAGATCAAGTAGATATGCGAGTCGGGGAATATAGCATGAGCTGAGAAATATAATGAAGACTAAGAATATTGAAATGTTGTTAAGAGCTGAACAAACATACATATAGAAGCTAAGTAAAAACATGAAGGTTTATGCATGACCGAGCTATTGAAATTAAGGTCAATTTGTCTATCAGTGACTCAACACTTAGTCAAATGGTTACATTGCTACTGAGCTCTATTATTTCTACCAATCTTATTAGTTAGTTTGTAGTCTTAAATAAGTGATTCAGTTGTTCCTGAGCCAAGTAGTTAGAATGCAGTGTCTACCGAGTGCCTGAATTAGTTTGCAATGTTTGTTGAGCTACACAATGTTTACCAAGCTTCATATACAATGTACAATACAAACCAAGCATAGTAGAGGCTACTGAGTTATTCAGTGAAAGTGAATAAGATCATAGTGTTAATTGAGCTATGGTATGGTAATCAAGTTATACTATGTCTACTAAGCTCACAAGGTTAAAAAAGTGGATCTAGTGTTGATCGAGTCATGTAGTGTCAAACAAGTGATCCACTTGTTACTGAGTCTCTTAGTGTTCACCGATTCACATAGTGTTGACAGAGTTTGAGCTACTTGGAAGTGACTAGTATGGACTAAGCTTCAAGTTCAACTGAGTACCAGATATTGCTGATCATGTATCAGAACATCATCGAGTTTGTCTTTAGAACCTGACTTATAAAAGTTGGGCTAACTTTATGAATTATGATGAAATTGGTATTGTAGCTGACTCTAGTAAGTTGTGATTTAGATTAGTATAAAGGTAATGCATTGTATCATATCCAAGAAAGCATGTAAAGAAGAATGTAATGAGAAGGAGTTTAGATTAAAGAAGGCTACAAGTAGTATAAGGGATAATAGAAATTTATCTATCATAGTTAGGTGATCATTGTAATACAAGAAATCTCATTTAGAAAATAAGAGTTACAGATAAGAGATCAACCACTAGTTCATCCTAACAAGTGCATCAACCAAATCCTTTAATAAGGTATACTTAACAGTCTTTTGCTAAATTTCTTAACTGAGTGCATACTTAATTTTATGTTTATAAATCCTTTAACAAGGTGGACCTCATATTCCTTATTGCTCCTAATAGGGAAGATCACCAGAAGTGGTCAATTGTAAGCCTTAATAGGTTAAATTTATACTGCAGTACTAAAGCTTATGGGTATCATCCCCACCCTAGTTTTACTTTCTGTTTGGAAGGTTTCTAGGTCACCATATCTTGTGTAAAAGTGTTATGAATGTTTTATTTCTTTCATTATTTCATGCATACAATTAGATCATAATATCATATAAAGGATTAAATGGTGAAGTAAGATAAATTTGTATTGGTTCCTGATTCACCCCTCCCCTCTCAGTAACCTAGCCTATCATATATTTCCAATAATCTAGATTGTTTTGTCTTTTTTAGCATTAGAAGCCTAGTGATTTTGTGAATCATTTTCTTTGTAATCTAAATGGGTTGATCCAACCATAATTGCCTATTGTGAACATGGCTTAGGATAAGTCTTATCCATTTGAATTGAAAATAACTTGGTTTTTTTGTGAAAACTAGGAATGCAGAAGAGAAAAATCAAATTGAGGATATGCTGGTGTCTAAATTGGGAAATGGAAGTACTCACTAGATGTGCTTGCACAAAGAATTCCTAATGAAGTTATGAAGGTAGTAAAACCTAGATGGGAAAATGCAAAGAAGACTGCAAAGGACATATTTGAACAAATTTTGAGGCAACTAATGCCAAGTCTTAGTAAGAAATAAGTAAAGGAATCCTTGAAGAAAAATTGAGAAGAATCTCACTCTTAAGTTGAACACATGCATGATATTTCTTAAGGACATTGAATATGTGGTAAAGGAAACTGCTATTGCATGGAAAAACATCTATTAGTTGCATCAACCTAATGAATTTGTTGTACATGTTGATGATAAGGATGAGAAAGATGAGGAAGAAGATGTAGAAATAAAAGATGATAAATTAGATGATGCCAATCTTGATGACAAGGAGGAAGCACAAGAAGATACTAGAGGAAGCCTTCTAGAGATACAAATCATTGAAGAATTAGATGCAAAGAACATTGTAGTAGTAGTCATGGCTTCATTTCCTCAATTTTTGAGCACAACCTTAGTGCAATTTGGCTTTGAGAAAGCTTCTACCAAGTTGGTTGTGGATACCACTTCTATACTAAGCACCCAACTAGGCTTTGGATTTGTTCTGCCAAGTGTTACACTGATTGAAGTACCCAAAACTTCATCTATTGAGTAGAAAGTTCCTCCATCATCAGGCTTGACTGAGAAAAAACAAGGTAATCCTGTTGTTAGTGCCATCTCTACTTTTATTGCTACTCCATTTATTTCTATAATTGTTTCTATTCCAAGTGTATCCATAACTAGTGCAATGATAGTTGAGAACTAGTCTCAACCAAGCATTAAAATCTTAGATAAGGGAAAACAATTTGTTTCTACCATTTTGAAAGAAAAGGGTAAAGAAGAGGAAGTAATTGATCTAGATGAGGACATAGTTATTGAAAATTAGGATATCTCTACCCTCACCCTTGATCAAATGGATACCCTAGGTGAACTATTGAAGAAGAGAGCTAAGCAACATAAGCTTAGGGAATAAAAGAAGAAGAAAAACCAAGTGCTAGAGGACATAAAGAACATATTTGTTGATACTCTAAATAATGAGGATGATAGTACTCAACCTATTTTTGATCAACTCACATAAATTGTCCAAAAATTCAATTAAGACTTGAATGGATAGGAGAAAATACTACAAAGAACTGAAAGAAAGTTTTAAAATAGAGTGTTGGAGCAAGTTGCATAGAAGATTGCAATAGATCAAGTTGAACTATCTAACATTATTGCTACTTTGGAAACCTCTATAAATAATTTTGTTTCATTATTTATCAAATTAAGCCATACATATATCTTCACAAAGGAGATCAAGGAAAATTTTTCCAAGTTAGATGAAGATTTGAAGGCATGTGCACACTAGTTGTCACTTGATTCAAGTTATAGTTTTGTACATTATACAAAAATTAGATATCTAACAAATTTGTAGGCATAGTTATTGAAGGAAGAAGCCAAAATCAGGGCCAAACTAGTAGAAATAGAGGGCATGATTCTTCTAAACATGGATACATTATAGAGACACATTGAGCATGCAAAGACTCTCATCCATGGTAATAACTTCTCCATAGCTGATCACATGATGGAAATATCAATAGAAGTTCAGATTGCATTACATGAAAGTAAGGTACTATAAGAGAATTGGGACAAGACAATGGTAGTCATTTTGAAGGTACATTTTAACTTCTTATCGCATTTTGGAATTAACATATAGATATTATACACCTTTGGCATTTATGTCAAAAAGGGGCAGAAGATATTGTATATTATATAAAGAGGAAGAAGATATTGTATATTATATAAAGATGGAGAAGATATCGACAAAGGGAGAAAAGATTACTAAACTCCAGATGTATGTATATAGGAGAGATATATGTATGAGCGACTAGTATAGTAGTATGCAGACACTTGCATAGATAAACATAAAATATCTTTACAAAAATAATTTTGAAAAATTAGAAAAACAAAGTATGTTGCCGAGCTATAGTAGTAGAAAGTCATAACCGAGTTGAAGACTCAAAATGATGATAAAGGAAGTTTTTTTTTGTAGTTTTGAATGTTTAGATTTTTTTGATAAGCGTTTTTGTCACTAATGTCAAAGGGGGAGATTGTTGACATTAAGGTCAATTTGTCTATCAATGACTCAACACTTAGTCAAATGGTTACATTTCTACTGAGCTCTATAGTTGTTACCAAGATTATCAGTTAGTTTGCAGTGTTGACCAATTGATTAAGTTGTTCCTAAGCCAAGTAGTTAGAATGCAGTGTCTACTAAGCACCTAAGTTAGTTTTTAGTGTTTGCCGAGCTACAAAGTGTTTACCAAGCTTCATAAAAAATGTACAACGCAAACTTAACATAGCAAAGGCTATTGAGTTATTCAGTGAAAGTGAAAAATATTAGAGTGCTAACCAAGCTTTGGTATGGTAACCAAGTTATACTATGTCTACCAAGCTCATAGGGTTAATGAAGTGGATCTAATATTGACTGAGATATGTAATGTCAACCAAGTGATCTAGTTGTTATCGAGTTTCTTAGTGTTCACTGAGTCACACAGTGTTGACTGAGTTTGAGCTACTTGGAAGTGATTAGTATGGATTGAGCTTCAAGTTCAACCAAGTGCCAAAGATTTCCAAGTATTGACAGTATTTTTCATATATCAAAAAATCATTGAGTTTTTCTTTAGAACCTGAGTTATGGCAGTTGGGCCAACTTTGTGAATTATAACAAAATTGGTATTGTAGCCAACTCTAATAAGTTGTGATTTGGATTGGTTTAAATGTAACACATTGTATCATATCCAAGAAATCATGTGAAGAAGAATATAATGGGAAGGAGTATGAATTAAAGAAGGCTAAAAGTAGTATAAGGAACAACAGAGATTTATCTATCATAATCAGGTAATCATTGTAATACAAGGAATCTCATTTAGAAAACCAGAGTTACAGATCAGAGATCAGTCACTAGTTCATCCTAATAGGTGCATCAATAAAATCCTTTAATAGGGTAGACTTAATAATCTTTTGCTAAATCTCTTAACTGAGTGCATACTTCATTATATGTTTATAAATCCTTTAACAAGGTGGACCTCACAGTCCTTATTTCTCTTAACAGGGAAGACCACCAAAAGTGGTCAATTTTAAGCCTTAATAGGTTAACTTTATACTATAGTACTAAAGCTTGTGGGTCTCATTCCCACCCTAGTTTTACTTTCTATTTGGAAGGTTTTTGGGTCACCATATCTTGTGTCAAAGTGTTATGAATGTTTTACTTCTTTCATTCTTTCATGCATACAATTAGATAAGAATATTATATGAAGGATTAATTGTTGAAGATAAAGTTTTATTGGTTCTTGATACACCCCTCCCCTCTAAGTAACCTATCCTATCTTATATTTCCAATATGAGCATTAGAACATTTAAGGGTTGAGTAATTTAGTTTTGATAAAAGAGTTTGTAATAGAAAAAACTCATATATAAACAATTTTGGCCAAAATTTCTATGACATTTAGTATCTGTAGTGCTAGAATAGATGTTGAGTATGCACCATTATAGAAGGTAATGATGCATAGGCATACAATTCAACCAATTAGAAAAAGGGATGTAAATGAAAAAAGATAATGAAGTTTAAGCTGTTGATCAAGATTTAGAAACTTCACATAACATCTATTTAAGGAGGATTTTAACCCTAGAATCATAGACAATGATAATGCGTAAGGGATATGCTCAAGTGAATGAGTGAAGTAAAGTTTTAGAGGTAGATCTAGCAGAGGGCAATTAGAGTAGTGAAGGAATGAATAGATTTATCAGATTAGGAGAATCAAATCATAGATAAAGGAAAGAGGAGACCCTAGATCAACTTGCAGAGAAAACCAAGGGTTAGGTACTCAATTAGTTATTTTTTAATTGAGATAAGATAAATTTCTTAATAGAGTGGTCTTACTAGGCCTATGCAAATCTCCTAACGGAGTCCTTACTTTATTGTGAGTGTAAAATCCTTTAACAAGGTGAGACCTAATAG
The DNA here is from genome assembly GCA_028749045.1 of Cupressus sempervirens. NCBI lineage: Eukaryota > Viridiplantae > Streptophyta > Pinopsida > Cupressales > Cupressaceae > Cupressus > Cupressus sempervirens. Next base: position 405,901,505 of record CM053786.1, read on the forward strand.
TCTCTTAAGCTTTTAACAAGGCAGACCCCTCACAAGGTAGATCATATTTTATGGTCAAACATTGTCACCGTAACTAGTTAACTTTATTGTTGCAATAGTGAAGATTTGTGGGTTTCAACCCCAGAATTTTACCTTCATCTTGAAGTATTTTTGGGTAACCAAATCATTGTGTTATGTGTTGAACTAATATAGATGTGATATATTGTATTTATGTCTCAATATTATATTTTTATTGATAGATCTATGAAATGATTTGGAGATGGGTTAAAAGAATTATTTTTAGCATAAAAGTTTAAAATCTTGGTTCACCCTCCTCTCAGTATCTTGTTTCCCATAAACTTTTTCCAACAGTAAGCTCTCATAAAACTACTAAGTGGTATTCCATAAACCATGTGCTAGCAAACCCCATTAGCCCAAATTTAATATTGGGCATTTAAATTTTTTTCCCAATATTAAATAATTATATCAATTATTATCACAATGTCTCGATACAACTTATCAAGAATATTCTATGGGGATCTCTACATGTTGCACTTCCATCTAGGTACTCCTAGGTGCAACATTACGTAATAATATATTATAATATAATATAATATAAACAATATTATAAAATGTGCACAACATACATAATCCCAATGATCTCCCATTTGTTGTATACATTGCATATGGTCAATTTGCAACCACATAAATGTGTTAGAAATAGGAAATACTGAGAGGGAGGGTGAATTAGTATTTCACAATTGTTTTTGCCAACTATGAATATCTTTAACAATATTTAAACATGCATATGTAATCAAACTAAAAAGTAAACATAACAGTAACAAAAGGCAACTCATAACACAATTATTTGTTAACTATGGAAACCCTAGCTAAGGGAAAACCTAGCTAGGGATGATACCTAAAAAATGATCCACTAATAAAAAATATCTTGTAAAAGATATTAACCTTATTAGGAGAATATTATGTCTGTATAATGTATTTGTCCTTGTTAGAGGACCAAGCCTTATTAGAAGCTTCAACCCTATCAAGAGTTTGTATTATAATTACAAAAGTAGCAAGATGAGTCCACTGCTCAATATACAATGATATATTTTATACACAAAGCTATAGATACAAAAACCTCTTGATAGTGTTGATATCTATTGGAGTTGATGAAATCCAACTCCGAAGATGCCCAAGATCACCTGCATGCAAAAACCTATCAAAGGGAAGCCAAGGAAGGAAGAGCATGGAGCAAGGGAAAAACCTTAAAAAGATATCAGAGACAACAAGTATGCAAAAAAAATGAAATTGTATTTACAATGAGAATGTGTTGTAATACAAGAAAAGAGAGACCACTTATAAAGGCCTCAAGGAAGCTTGTAGAACAAGCTGGAAAGTGGTAGAAGATAAGTTTGACAACTAAGGGCACTTTCCACAAAATGGTGGAACATGCTAGAAGGGAAAAAACTCTTGTGTTGTCAGCAACTTATCTCTACAACTATTAACTACATGCATTTACCTAAGTAAGCTTAAGTAATAGAATAAATAATAAATAATAAATTATTTACTCTAACACCCTCCCTTAAGTGAAACTTAGGGAAATGCCTTAAGCTCACAAAATTAAGAAATGTAGAAATGCAGAATGGGTCCCAAAAATGAGGCCATGTTAGGTACCCATGTACAAATGCAAAGAGAATGCAACCTCTGTAAATGGGGAAAGAGAGAAAACCACATGGAAAAAACCCTCTCCCAAAAAGAAGTAAAAACCTACTGAAGAGCTAAAGAAGCCTCTAACTAGGGGAATGTCCCCTAAAATAGGAACAAGGAGTGATCATGAAGAGAATCACTGAAGCATGAAGAAGCCACAAAATCTACCATCAAAAAGAAACTACAACTGATGATCTGAAGTACCACCAAGGAAGAAGAAGGCACTAACTGAGCATGTCTATATGGTAGATGATCCATCTCACCGAAATGCATAGGTAGCCAACCATTGCAATCACCTCGTACATAGGATCAACCACTGAATACATAGTTCACACTATCGAACCATCGAACCAAGGATGCATTAGAGCAACAACATAACCCCCCCTTAATGCAGAAAGGGTGAGATGATAGGCAACTGAGAAGGTGGGCCAAAATTCTTCTGCAGATGAACCAAGAATAACAAGAGAGGAAGAGGTACAAACACCTATAAAGACATGATCACAACGACGCTGCATGGGGCTAATGTCATGGAAGGGACTCACTTAACAAAGGGAGAAGGCCTAAAATAGAAAACAAGTATCCCCCCCATGGTACTTTATAAAAATAGTGCATGTACAACTAACTCAAAAACAACGTTCATGAACCTGAAATGCAAAAGTGATACTTTATCTTATTGCGTATACAAAAGAGCTTATAAATGATGTCTACAATGATCAAAACAAGGAAAATGATGACACAAAAGAAAGGATAGCCCAAAACAAAAGAAACCATGCTAGGAAAACGATCCTCGGACCTAAAACACCCAAGATATCCACCATAGAGAAAAAATGCCAAAAAAATGATAAAAAGAGCATGAGCCAAAATCTAAGGAAAATGACTACATTTTTGAAACGGTGACAGAACCAGCTTTCCAAAAATATGATGTTTTCAAAAAATAACATGGGACGCAAAAGATATGCATGCTAGAGTCAAAATCACAACTTTAGACTCCAACTAAAAAAAGGGTAATAAAACTGCATCAAAACTTGAAAATACCTACACTAATGTCTCCGTCTCAGAACCAAATTTCTAATGCTTCTTTTGGATCCAAAAAATACCTCAATATACTCAAGTTATGGCCAAAAAATTGAAGGTAGGTCAAAAAGAACCTAGGAGAGGTGCAAGGGGCACATGATGCAGTGACATCATGCTGATGTCAAAATATTAGGCCATTAAATTGACAACCCAATAGCCATCAAGGCAAAAAGAAGCCATTTGGCATATCCACATGGCAGCCACATGGCATGCCATGTGGCATGTCCACATGGCAGCCACATGGAAAAGATGATGTGGCAGGGGTGACGTGAGGGTCCATGTGGCAAGTAATTATTTACTCTAACAATATCTTCAATATCTAATTTGTTCTTTGTAGCTATCTTCACAAAACTTCGCATATATTGTCCTTTCTCTATTATAACATAAATTTTGCATTGCATAATTATCACAATTCACTGACATAGTCATAACATAACCTTGCATAAAGAAATCTTTCCTTTATACCAATTTGTTTGGTCTTATTGACCTTCAAGTCTTCACCTATGTCCCAAACCAAAACATTAACCTTTTCTAAGTTAGGGTTAACATCTAGGATGTCATCCCATAATAGTTATGTAATTATTTTGGTAAACCAAAAACATTCCTAACACAATTTACCATTTCCTTGCCTTTGTTATGTTCTACATGTACATGACTGTAACTAGTAAATCATTGATATCTTTGATGATATAGCTCATTATGATTTGTGCTCTTAGTTATAAAATCCTTATATTCTATAATATCTTCCCTCAAGTGTGCATGTGCCAATTCACTCACTGTGAACCTCACCAATAAAAAGGTGTCTCTGATGATAGTGATCCTTCATAACACCTAGACAATTTTCTAAGTTAATTCCTCCAAAATATAACTCCAAAATATGATTATTGAATATAGTATATGTGTTTCCATAAATAACAACCTCATAGTATCTCTATACTCTCATCTTATCTAAATTTCCAACAATCTACCCCTTTAGCATTGAGGGCAATATGTGGGAAAATTAGCCTAAGTCCCAAAATTTAAAAATTACAAAATTGTGAAGTTCACATGACCATACAAAAAATTTCAAAAATATGGATCAATTCTATTTATATACCATCTTTTACATTAGAAATACTCCTCCTTACATTATACCTTATATCCTCTTTTTACAATGTATAGTACTCCCACTTACATTTAACATTATAAATTTTTTTATGCCATTCCTCCTTCTTTGACATCAATTACAAATGTGAGTGTCAAAAACTATTTACAAATAAAAAATTTGGAATTCTACCTTCTGTACTTCAACATGACTATGTGTGTTGGCATGAGATACAATCAGGAAATTTTTTCTTCAAATTTGTAAAATCTTTATCTCATTTGTCATGGACTACCTCAGATACACTCATTAAAGTGCATAGTCCATAGGATGCTAACTTTATTGAACTCAAATTTGAGTATAAACACTTTTCATAAGATGCATAATCATTAAGAAATTCATCCAAATAGTTCTGAATGTAACTTATTTTCAAAGTGAGGTGTTCCCTCAACAATGAAAATCTGTTAGTTATTCTCTCCTTTCTTAGTTCTATCAGGTTGATATCATCACTCACTTTCCCGATTCTACTCTCTAAATCTTCAACCTACACACTAGGTGGATGGAGCTCATTTACAATGTTCTTCAACTCTTCTATCTTTGATGCAAGAGTCAAGAGTCACTAAAGCTCCTCTAATGTTTTTGCATACTATGCCAAATAATTATGCATCATGACTAACTTGTGCCTTAGTTAATGCAATTTATAAGAGAGTAGTAAACTGAATTTCAAAAGATTATTGATAGCTAACTAAACATACCTATCTTTGGATCTCCCATGTTTGCCAAAGATGTGATGCTCATGCTTTCCAAGAGTGATTCCAATGGGGTCTTGGATGATCTTGGAGATTCTTTTCTTGGTTCTTTGGAAGGCATAACCAACTAAACTTGCAAACTTTGATTATCAACCTTTTATGCTTCTTGTATAGGCTAGGTGTCAAACTATCTTTTGTAGTTTCATTTTTTTGATCTTGCTACTAGCTAACCATGGTGCCTTACTCTAACTCAACATGTTCTAGTTGTGGTGTGAAGTGGGATGTTTCTTCTACAATTATCTTCCACTTTTTCTTCAAGTCATCTTCTTCCTTCTCTTCCTCTTCTTCCATTTCTTTACCTTTATCCTTCTCTTTATTAGAGCTAAGATAATCAACTAGGTTCTTAGTAGCCAAATTGTTAAAATTACTATCATGATCTTTGAATGGATTCTCTATCTCATAAAAAATGATATGTGCACTATCAATGTTCATGGAATCATCATCAATGGTGATCTATGGTGGCTTAGTAACTGTCCCTTCAATATTTTTTGTTTCCTTGCTAACTTCATGTTCACTCATCACAATGACATTTTCTATCTTTTCCTCTGAGGTAATAGGAGAAAAAGTTTTTGCTAATGTTCTAGTAGTATCCATTTCTAACAAGCTAGGTGGTGCTACTAAAGTTTTGATAAGTTCATTTTTTACCTCTTCAATGTAGGCTCTTCTCACAGGTTTACTTAGTAATTGATTAACAAGGTCTTCAGTATCCTTTGTCACTTCATCCTTTAGACCTCCCATGAGTCTTATTTCTCTCATCTTGTCTCACACAAGTGGGTTAAGTCTATGGATGTGTTGAAAAGATATTGTTTGAAGTGTAGAACCTATCATGGAATAATCATTGTTTTGTCAATGATGTCAAACCTGCTACTTGCTAGTGAGACAATTCCTTTTTGGTCTGAATACTATTATTTGTTTAATTGATGAAAAGGATTTAAAAGAAAGAAGATAAGAAGAGAACCTAGAGAAAGGTTGAGTTATTTAGGTTATAAAAGGAGCACTAAGACCAAGTAAGACATTTATAATATTATGTATTATTGATCTACTTAAGGCTAAAGTAAATGGTTACTTTAGCTAAGCCAAGAAGAAGTATTTTCATAAAAAGTGTCTACCGAACCTGGCCGAGAAAATAGTGTAAGCCAAAAAAATTCTAGTTCAGGTTGAGCTGAAAGTTAGTAGATGTCAAGCGTCAGTAAAATTTAGTAAGTGTCAAGCATCATGGATATAATAATAGTGATCGAGAGGAGAAGACGTAGTTGATGCCAAGAAACCTAGTGTTGGCCGAGTATCAGAAGACTGTTATTTTTGAGTGAGTAGTGTAGATGTTGAGTGACAAAAAAAATTGTTAAATTAAAGATTTAGCAAATCTGAGCTGACTAAGTTAATTTCTTGAATAATATGAAGCATGTGGAAGATAAGTATGATGAGTTGGTGGCATAGAATTCAAGATAAACCATTTTGAGGTGAATTCAAAGAGGGTTGCAGATGAAGTTTCTATAGGGACTTGTTAGAATATATAGTCCACCAATATAAATGAGAGTGGGGGGGGGGGGTGTGAATCAGTAATATAATAAAAAAACATAACAAGATACTCATACATAATAAGACTAAATATGTTAACTAGGGAAACCCTTGATTAGAGGAAAAACCTTGGTGGGGATGGTACCCACAAGATGATGTACTAATATAAATGGTACTTGTTAGAGGATAGAACCTGTTAGGAGTCTATGAATACATTCACTACATATAAGTCTATGTTAGGAGACTTTGAATCCTTGTGAGGAGATTCCATCCCTGTTAGGAGTTGTGCCAACTCTGTTAGGAGTTGTGGAAGACAATTGGACCCACCACCCAAACAACTTCAAGATTAAGACCAATGAATCTACTATGCAAATGATCTCTATATTATTTCTTGAAAAATAATATAAATTAAATGTATTTCCTTCCTCATCCTTTATCTTTTCAACCGAACTTCTACTCCTTCTGATCTTGTAACTAGATCAAAAAACTCACATCTAATAATCCATTGTATATCTTACTTGCATTCAGTAAACACTCAACTCCTTTTCACACTTTGCACTTCCACAATGCTTGATCCATTTTAAAAATAAGGAATATATCTTTGCTTTATACCATATCTTCAAAATAATTTCTTGAGTTAGACTTGAGGATTTCCCAATGAATTATAATAAGACAATTAATTAATTACAATTATAATAGCACTATCGGCTCACAGTCTATACAAAAATTCACACACATGTGATACTAGGGTTTGCATACTCATTGACATCACCAAAAGGTTGTCCTCTATCACTAGCTACCTATGCATCTCTTCATTGCATCTCAAATGTAAGATATCAAACAAACATCAAGAATTATTTTCCTAATGCTTTGTTTCTACACTACACTTTGTTAATCAGGTACAACTTCCATACATCTTTACTTATATGCTACACATTGATCCACATCATTAGGACACTATACTAAACATGTCCATGACTCTACATCACTAGACAAGAAACATGTTGTCCATACAACTATAGTCTCTCTTTGTTACATTGCTAGTATCCACAAACTTACTACTATGTTAACATCAATGACAAACATAGTCATGAATACAACATGTCAATACTCTCTAATGATTAGGATACTACCCCAAAGTAGTATCATTAGCATTAATGATGTCAATATTCCCCTTTTGCATTGATGGAAACATAGATGCAAAAAATCTAAGTTCCAAGAATACCAAAATAGTACTTTTCTGCTGCTACTATTCTTATTTTCTCAAATCCTCTTCATCAATAAAATTTGAAAACTTCTAGAAGACTTTTAGGATTAGCATTAGTTGTTCACATGCTAAACAATTCTTAGCTTTGTTGCCCCACTTTTCAACCTGTACCCATTTTGCAAAGTGTAAAAGATCTTGTGTCTTAGTTTGGTCTTGATATGTCCAAGTCTAGTTCTTTTCCCTCAAGTGAAAGGTCTCTCCATTGGGTTTTTCACCTTTCCCTTCTCTCGCATTACATAACTAGGTGGGTTGTCCTTGTTGTCGTGAGTTTGTGGGTAGTCTAGAACCTAATTCGATGGAGATTCTCATGTTTCATAATGATTTTCACAAAGTTATTTTTGAGGATGAAATTTTTTTGTGGCTTATCATAGTTTACACATAAATAAAATGAAGCTTGTACAGAATCCAACATTGCCTTCTCCTTGGTTAATTTTTGACCCGTGAAGGCAATTTTCTACAAAGGTTAGTAAATGTGGTTTGCAGATTAAAACAAGAAGGAAATGAGTTGTTCTATGGATAGGTCATCTCTACATTATAGTCTTCCACCTTAGGAGGCACTCAAGATTCATCATAGTGCTTAGAATCATCTCTATCAAGAAACTCTGAAGTAACTTCTCCATAGTGGGCTTTCAACCCATGAAGTTAGTTTTTCGATAAAGACATTTGTGAGAGAGAAAAACAAGTAAGTGGATCCCTCTTCCACTTTCACACCCCTTTTGAGATTTTCCAAAACTTAGAGGCATATTAAATTAAAGGGTAAAGTGAAAATAAAGGCAAGGGCAGAAAAACAAAAATTGCTTTCTCCTCGGTGGGTTTCTAACCCTGGAAGGCAATTTTTTGCATCTATTGATAAATTGACTCTGTAAGCATGTTAGACACATAAATTGATCACAAGATACTTAAAGTTGGTAATGGAAACAAGTTAATCACATTTGGAAAGGTATTTTATGAAAATAATGGCTAAGCAGATATTTCCTTATGGAGTACTCCATTCTTAATTCTTTGGAACTTGGTGTAAAACAAGAAAGTAAGTATGTAATAAAAGAAAGTTACCATTGGGCCAATAGAAATAGTGAAAAGACATGGAAAAATCCATTAGAAACTTTCACAATCAATAATCCAATGGATTTATCCTCTAATTCACTTGTGTGGTGCAAATTTTGAGGATTAACAAGTCAATTAGGATTTCTATATAGAGGGAAACATAACAAATTTTCAAATTACTGCTTTCTTTATTGAACTATTATGCTATTGGATTGTATAGCATTTTCAAAGCTAATATATTTGCAAATTCTACTCTTTGTACTAAATTCAATTTGAAGGTTTCAATTCACTTGTATCTTAGATAAAATGACAACTAGATTCACCGGTTTCAATGGGTTCAATGGAATTAAGTCTACATTGCAGAATGTTATAAACACCTCGCTCTATTTCTTTGATATGCAAGATTGTCAAAGGAGACTAAAGTTAGAACTAATTCACCCCATAATTGAAAAGCTATGAGGAAGTGGGCTAGTGGAGGCAAGTGGATTTCCAATGGTAGTTCAAGCTCTTGAGTTGATTTTTGAATGTATAAATCATTACAACCCGAACAAAATAAATTTTTTTCTGCTCGACCATACAATTTTAATTTCTATTGATAGGAAAACTATAGTAAATTGCCTCTAAGTTCTAGAGTGAGAAGAATTTTTTGAGTTGACAATAGGAGGAGCTATGTCTGAGTTTTCATTGAAGAAAATGGTGTGGAGAAAAGAAATCATGAGGTCCTCATTCCAAAAGCCACAAGGAGCTAAGAGTAAGGTTCCTAAGACTCTATTCAGCATTGATATCAAGCTTGAGATCATAGAAATTCTAGTTCTCTTGCATCGATTGAAAGGTGAGGTAGAAGCACTCAATTTTATTGAAAAATATTTCTTGTTGGTACAAATCATCTGTTTAGATACACATTATGTTGATTGGGCCTATGAGGTAAGTGAGCATCTATCCAGAGCACTTATTGCTGACAAGTTTTACAACACATTTTACATGTTTTCCTTCCTAATTTACATGTTAGCTTCTCTACAATTATGGCTAGGCCTTCTTAGAATAAAGAACTTCCTTGATGAAATGAAAAGCTATGAATTTTATCCATGCTTGCAATTACATAATAGATATTCAGAATATGTCAGAGTTAATGACTCATTTTCAATGAGAATTTGTAGGGAGCTCCAAGGATGCCCGAAGAGGAGATTCAACCTAGAAGCAATGGCATCCATTGGTCAGTTTGGTATCTATTTTATTCAATTCTCATCCTTTTCATATTTGTATCTTGTAGCTTTCTATAGATTTCCCTTGAAGCTGCCCAGATACCCAAGTGATCTAATTGTGGCAATAGAGATCGTGAGGCAAGTGATCTAGGTGAATGTGCTAAGCACAAGTCTGAAGAAGAAAGGGTATGAATTCCCTTTGAAGCTTGGAGCTTATAGTTGTGAGTCTCATATTGACTCTAGAACCATGCTCAAAGAATTTGAGGCTAAGTACAAGTTGGAGGAATGTTATGTCGTGAGACCTATGTTCGATCCAAATGGGTATGCAAGGGAGGTGTTACAAATTGGAAGTTTAATCAAGCATGTCACCACTATAGAAGATTATTGGGCTAATTGCAAGGATGAGTTGGAGGGCTGAGATCATGCTTTCACTAGGCTCAAGGTGGAACAAGTAAGGACATATGGTATTGATCTCAATGTTGAAGGATTGGAGGATGATGGTCAAAATATGTATAGCAATACCTATTTGACTAACTTAAGGGGGATTCCTATAAGTTTTGAGCCATATGTAGATGTGGAAGAGAATCATGATATCATGATGGCTAGGATCATCAAGAGAATAGGGAAATGGGTTGAGTGGACAACTAGGAAGAGTCAGAGCAAGGGTGTAGCTACTCAAGCTTCTCCAGTAGTTGTAACACCTACTTCATCTTAGAGTACTATAGAAGGTGTGACCATAGCTTCCACTCAAGGGCCATCTCAACCTTTAGGAGGAGGTGATCAACCTTCGAACAAGAATGTCCCTATAGTTAATACCTATTATGATGGTTCCCTCCTACTCATAGGAACCCATATTGGTACTAAATAAAAGAAGATGGAAGAGCCAAAGGAAAGTGCCTCCACTCCAATCCCATCCCCTCATACTACTCTAGTTCCATCTCCTCACTCTACCCTAGTTCCTTCTCCTCATACCACTCTAATTCCATCTCCTCATCATAGCCTTGTTCCATCAATAAGTGCTTCATTTCTGAGGCCAAGTGGTTCCTCTATAAGTGGACTTAAGGAATGGAAAGAGTAGTAGTAGTGAGTCTACTGAGTTAGATGAAGTAGCGAGGAAAAATTCAGAAGTGGAGAAGGGCTAGAATTCTTCTAGGTTTATCTCTAAAGACTCAAAAAATCCTTTCTCTTTAATTGCTGTAACAATAACTCTAGTTGAGAAATAGATGTTCAGTATTGAATCACTTGGAACGACTTCCAAAGTGATAGGAATAGATTCCTGGTTGGAAGATACTTTAGAAAGGAAGAGAAAGAGAAAGGATGAAAGTGCTTCCATGAAAGATACTATATCTCTCGTAGTTCATTCCAGGTCTGCATTGACAAAAGTTAAGAAGCAAAAGACTTTGTCAATATTTGGCGAGATCTAAAAACATGGCACTTGACAATGGAAATAGCCAAACCAAACAAAGGAGGGAGAATCGAGGACATGATGCCTAATGATTTCACTTTGCATTCAATTGATCTTGAAGAGGCTAGACATGACACAAAAGTTTTCTTATGGAGGTCAAGTAACGAAGTAATAGAAGCACAATTAGCAAGTATTAAGTTATCAAAGATTACGATGAAAGCTGAGATAAAAGAATTAAACAAGTTCATTAGGCAACTCATCACTCTACTGGCAACTATCTCTAGTCTGTCTATAACCTAGACTCCTATTGTAGCTGAAGTGCAACCCTCATTTCCCAACTCCAAGAAGATATGCATTATGGCCAGAGTGAAAAATAATGGATCAAGAAAATCAAATCAGAAGGAGTCACAATTGTGGAGCATTGGTAATGTTAAGTTAAGATTGGAAATAAAAAAAGATAACATTATATCAAATAGCAATACTCTAGTTGGAGAAAGGGTGAAATGTGAAGATTGCATCTCCCTCTTGAAGATGATCATCCAAATGAAGGTCAAAGAAGTGGTGGAAACTAAAATCTTATCAAAGGGAGATGAGCCTTTGTTCGAGTGGCTTCAAAGCATGTAGTTTAAAACTGAGATGATCCAGTCTCTAGAAAAAGGGCTTAGAGAAATAGAGGAAAAGGTGAAGAAGACACAAGACAGAGGATTTGAACTTATGAGGGGATTACACATAGACTCTCAAACTAGTGGCCAAGGAAAAGCACTTATTGGATTCAACATCATGAAGGAGAACTTTTCCAAATTTCTAGATAGTTTGTCAAATATAAACTTCCATAGTCAAGGCAAGATCACTGAACTACAGGCACTCAGTGGATGTATACACATGGCCAAAGAGGAACTTCCAAATCAATCCAATGCTATGAAGGAATTGGCTAGACAACATTCTAAATGGCTCTTAAGGTATACCAATATCCACATACCTAGACATGAAGAGCTAATTCCAATTATACTTTCTGCTAAGGCATATAGAGTGAAAACAGAAAAAGGGGAAGAAGTCTAAATGATTTACATTATGCCCTCTTTTCATTTTCTTTTGTAATATTTGTAATATGAAAAATTGGCATCTTACCATTTTTCATTTTCAGAAGATGAATCGATTAAGCTTCTATTGTAACAATCATCACAAAACTCTATATGTATGAAATTGAAATATCAATGAAAGGTCAGCAAAATTTTCGTGTGAAGTACTTTTTGTTGCAAAGATAATTGAGCGATATTTTATGTCAATTATTTTTTATTCCAGTTGCTGTTATATCTAGTCTTACATTTTCTCTTTTGTTTGAGTCAAAATGAGGAAATAATAGAGTTTCCCCTCCCCTATTTTGAAACAACGAATGAATGTAATATGTGTTGTTATTATTCATTCAAAGAGAAATCCCTTTAGCATTCTCAATTTATTAATTATAGTTCAGATTCAAATTTGTTGAGTTCAGTATTAGTTATTATTTAGATAAGCTTTATGAATTCATAAGATGTGTGAATGCACAAACCCATTTTAGTATTCAAAACTTCTATTCCCCTAAGTTAGATTCTATTTAGGTTTATCTTGGTTATACCTCTTCTGTTCTTAGTTCATGAACATAACGCCAAATAAATTTAGGAAGAAAACATAATTCATTGCAAATCTATTTTAGGGACCTATACCTACCAATTCAAAGAGAAGCTAATTCATCCACAAGTGGCTTTTCAACTATTTTTGAGTAGATATTGTTCCAAGTTGGGCATTTAAGAGTTATAATTTCAAAGAAAACATCTATTTACCAATAGATTTTTGGCGACTCCACTGGGGACTTGAATAGTCACTTGACTAAAAAGCCTATATCATGAGGGAAAATGGTACTACCTCATGAAAACATTATTCCAATGCTCCAACCTAATCTTGGTTTTCAAGATGACCAAGGAGATATAATTTCATCCCTCAACACATTCATTTGGAGACATAGGAGGAACACTAAACATTATAGGAATGCTAGCTAGGTATTGGAGGAAGAAGAAAGAAGAGCTGAAGCCTTAGAGAGAGCTATTCAAAGGAGAAACATTCAAAGAGAAAACAGACAATTGAGACAAGAAGCTTATAGATAAACCTAACCTAGCATCTTGGAACAAATTAGGTTCCTTAGAAGTACCAAGGAACAAGGTGGGCAAGACCCTATCTTTGATAAGCTTACAGAGCTTGGTTTTCCTATCTTAGATGTTCCAAAATGGAAAAGTGAAAATAAAAGCTAGAGCAGGCCACCTTTCCCTATTAGGAATCAAGACACCAACACTTCACATTTTACCTATCAGGTATTTTCCCTACATAGAATTACTACTCCTCCATTTGTTAATTTCCTGCGATATACTACTAGGACAATCATGGCTACTCTATGGACCATGACAATAGGTCTGTTAGCATTAAATGATTATCATGCACTCCTAGCTGGTTCAAGGAAGAATTTCCCTAAATTATCAAGTGATGGGAAAGTTACTATAGATGAACACATCAAAGCTTTCTTTGTAGCTACTTACATATTAAGGGTTGGACATGAAAATATTGCTATACGGTTGTTCATAGAGACCCTCACAAATAGTGCAATAGACTAGTTTTATCATCTAGTTGATGGCTCAATAACTAATTGGGATACATTGAGAATGGCCTTTGAGACAAGGTTCATGACTGTGGAAGATGAACATTCCCTGTTAACATAGTTGATTTCAATTAAAAAGTAATCCACTATGAGTATGAGAGATTTTGTTGCGAAGTTTAATAAGATTATCAGTAGAATTCCAACTGTCGATAGACCCATAGTTGGTAATTTTAAAACTTTCTTTATTAGTATGATGCCTCTAGATGTCAATTATAATTTAAGGAGAGCACATCCCATGGATCTAGCTAAGGCACATAAGAAAGTGATCAAATGTGAGGATGATTTGATTTCTGCAAGAAAATGGAAACAAGAACTTCAAACTAAAGGAAGTTCTAGTAATACCACACTGTCTGAGGAGATGATTAAGAAATTGTCAAATGAGCTAGTAGTAGTAAAGAAATAGTTACCTAGATTCAATAATTCCTTTCAATAGAATTATCAAAGCTCATCAGGAAGGAACAATGAAGGTAGATTCCCATAGCTCAGGTTCATGACCCAAGTTGCAAATTAAAGCAACACCGAAGAAGGGAAATATGTGTGTTTTTCACTTGACTATAGGTCACAATAGTGAGAATTGTCTGGAGACTACTCATATGATGCAGTTATTATCTACCAATGAATTGAACATTGCAACTCCTTGTTCAAAGCTCGATTCTTATTCAATGATGAATCTGGAAATTTATTTTTAGAATACAAATAAGATTCTAAACCAAAAGGTGAATGTTATGCAACCATCAATGGAACTTCATACACAGTGCTTACTCAGGGCCAAAGGTTTAAGAATCAATCTTCTAGCCATGCTAACAAAAATGACTCAAGTCCTTCGATGAGTAATGCACATACTGATCAAGGAGCATATACTTCACAAATGGGTAAGGACAAAACACCTTTTGATTTCATTCAATTTTGTGAAGAATTAAATTTTCAAATTTCCCCTATGATTATTTGAAGTCACACCCTTTTGAGTTAAAGAGACTGGTAGACTGGTGTAAAGGAAACACATCAGATTTAAACCATAGTGTGACTGTTGAAAAGGAAGATGAAACCTTAACATCTGGTCTGTTTAATCAAGAAGATTCTACTATTTTAACAACATCTCCTGGGAAAAAACCTAAACCCTTTTTATATATCATTTTATATCAATGGATGCAAACTTAGCAATGTATAATAGATTCAGGTGCAACAGATAACATTATGCCTTGTTTTGTAGCCAAGGCCTTGGGTCTCAACCTCACTAAAGTGCATGGGAGATGTTATTCTATGGATGCTAAACAAGTTCCCTTGCTCGGGCAGATTAAAGATGCTCAAGTAGCCTTAGCTTCATATCTAGAAAAGAAGCTCTTATTGACCATTCTCATAGCTGACATTCTAGTGAGATATGGACTACTTTTAAGTAGAAATTTTTGTCAAGACTTAGCAGGAGAAATAAAACTAGATTGGTCTTAGGCAATGATACCTATTGGGAGTAAGAATGTCAAATTAGAACTCGAAGAAAAGGAAAAGTTTATAGTCTTGAAATCAGATGATCCTAAAGCTCAGATCCTATATCAAGAGTTGGAATTTGACAACTACATGTTGTTTACTGAAGAGGCTTTGGATGAACAGAGATATATAAATCAAAGTGGAAAAGTTTCTAATGAAAGTAAAGATGCATCAGGCATATGGACACTTGAATTTGATGGAAGCTCTACCTCTTTAGGATCTAAAGTAGGTGTAGTATTGATATCTCTAGAAGGAGAATCCAAACCCATGGCCTTTAAATTAGAATTTGAGAATACAAATAACACTGCAGAGTATGAGGCCTTATTACTGGTGATAATAAAAACAAAAGAAAGAGGGATAAAGATCTTGAAAGCTCAAGGTGATATAGAGCTCATTGTGAAACAAATAAAAGGAAAATATTCAGTGAAAAATCACAAGCTAAAGAATTATAGAAATAAAGTTTGGGACAAGATAGAAGGCTTAGACATCTTCTCTATTGAAGCAATTCTTAGGGAGATGAAAACTAAGGCTAATTCCCTTGCAATCTCTGCCTCCCTATTGCTTCCTCATCTAGACTTCAAAGATAAAAAGTATCAGATTGAAATTGTGTATCAATCCATTATTCTAGACAACATAGAATCCTGCCAAGTCATCAATGATGATAAGAGTCTGCAACTATTCCTTGAAAATGATAAGTCTAGCCCTGAACATGAATCTAGTAAAAGCAATCATGAAATCTCTGATGTCAATAAGAAACAATTTCAAAATGGAGAAGTTCAATTGAAAGGTAATATAATTCCCCCGTACTTTGTGGCTAGAAAAACTATTTAATAGACATGATGCTTACATAAAGCAAAAGAGGGTAGAAAAGGGGCCTACCATGGGTGAATATGAGGGAGTAAATATTGAGGATACTCATGATCCTAAGATGATTAATATTGGGAAATGCTATTCACCTAAAGAGAAAGAGGCCACAAGAGAATTATTCCTAAAATATAGAAATGTTTTTTCTTGGAGTTATGAAGATTTGAAAAACTATCAAGGTGGGGAAGTGAAACATCGAATCCCACTCAAACCCGATGTAGTCTCTTTGTAGAAAAAAACAAAGGAATTATAATCCTAAGGTCATAGATGCCATTTTCTAGGAGGTAGATAAAATGTAAAAGGCAAGAATCATCTATCCCATTCATCATTCCACCTAGATAGCTAACATAGTACCCATCAGAAAGAAGAATAGATAGATAAGGATTTGTGTTGATTTTCACAATTTGAACTAGGCATCTCTAAAGGATAACTTTGCTCTTCCTAATATGGATTATTTAATACAAATAGTGGAGGGATCTAAAATGATGTCCATTCTTGATGGTTTCGTAGGTTACAATCAGGTTGAAGTAGAGGAGAAGGATCAACATAAGATGAAATTCACCACTCCTTGGGTTACATTTGCATATTGCAGAATGCCCTTTGGGCTTATCATTGCTGGAGCTACATTCCAAAGGTGTATGAGTAAGATGTTCACTAATCTGAAGGAGCAAATCATAGTTATATATCTAGATGACCTCACTATATTCTAAAAAATGAGGAAAGATCATATGGAAGATTTGAAGAAAGTTTTACAAAGATGAACATGGAATCTCCCTCAATCCAAAGAAATTAGTTTTCTCTGTGATAGAAGGAAAACTCCTAGGTAATATAGTGTCCCAGGAAGGCATTAGAATTGTTGAGATAATGGGTGTTGCACACATTGCATAATATTGTTATTTTATTATTTTATTTTATTATGTAATGTTGTTCCTAGATGGACGTGCAACATGTAAAGATTCTCATAGAATATTTCTGATGAGTTGTATTGTAACATTGTGATAATATTTCATGTAATTATTTAATATTGGGGAAAAGAATTAAATGCTCAATATTAAATGTGGGGTCAGTGGGTTAGGTAGCACATGGTTTATGTAATACCACTTAGTGGTTTTGTGGGACTTGCTACTATATAAGCAGCCACAGGGGTAGTTGTTGTAGATAAGATAATGAGAAGAGTGAAAAAGGAAAGAGTTGAGCAAGACAAGGCTTGACAGGTTAGCCAAGGGAGCATTTGTGAAAGTTGAAAGCATGGCATGGGATGTGTGGATTCATGTTTGTTCACATAGTTTTCTTGGTTGTGGCTACATGAAGGCTTCCATGGTTGTATGGCAATGATATTTTTGTTGAATAATACATGATGATGGATGCTTTTGGAGGCTGGGTTTTTTTTTTTCCCTCAATGAGGGTTTCCCAAGGTATATCTTGTGTCACATTTTGTGGGCATGTTGTCTAGTCTCTTGCATGTGGATTTTAATTTCGTATTTATTTTAGATCTATTATGGGTTATGTGGAAACGGTTATATTCTTTATTGCCAAGTTTCCTTACAAGTGGTATCAGAGCTATGGTTTTATTATTGCAACTCTAGATTGAATCCATGGGAATGCATGAGAGGATAAAAGAAAGGGCAAGATATATGAATGACTTATTGCAGATTTGAGGGTTTTAGATTTGCTGTTATGATGGGATGTAAAAATATTTGGGCATGTGAAATTTTTTGGACAAAAGGATTTTTTTTTAGATGTTTCATTTAAAATGAGGATTTTAGGGGGAGCTTGCAGAAATGACCTCCTCGGTAAAAACAGACCTTGCCATTGGATCTGGGTCGATATTTTCATAAATTTTGATATATAATATGCCCTAGTTTGGCCATGTTTAGAGGAAATGAAAGAGTTTTTTGGTTTCAGCCCATGATGGCCATTAAATTTAATCCTGTCAAAATTTTTGTCACAGAAAAAATAAAAAATGAAAAATCGCAGTAAAAATGGTAAAAAGATAGTCTTAGTAAAATGGCCATAACTTTCTCTCAGAATATCGGATTTCAGAGTTATTATAAGCGTTGGAAAGATAATTCAGAGCACTACAACATGGTATAGGTTTGGTTCTATTATTTTGATATTTTGTCAGGTTTTAAGAGCCCTAAATTCAGATTTTTTTAATTTTGAGCATGGATTAGGGCATAATTTGGGCATACAAAGTCAGATTTTGGACTTCGAGTAGTCAACAGAAAGCTCTTGGAGAGCTCTACACATTGGTTCAGATTTGGTGTAGGTTTGGCATGATTTATTTGTTGATATATTTATCTAAACTGTTTATGGTATATTTTGACTATGGTAACATTGTGAGTTTATGGCATTGGAGATTTAAGATTTGATGTCATTGTATACTCAGTTCATATTTCAGATTGGTCTCATGATGATATGGTTATCATTGTTTGGTTTGGATATGTATGATGAATTGTTAGACCTACAAGTTGTGCAGTGTTGTAAGCGGTCTATACTTACAGGTTGCATTTATGGCTTGGTTATGAGTTGTCTTTGCCCATTGATCTTTCATTATTGATGCATATTTAGATTGGTGGCTTGGATTTGGGTTGTCTATGCCCTAAGTCACATGATTTTATGATTTTATTTTCATGTAGAAGGGATGAGATGTTGTTACCAGGTACAATCATGGTGGAGGATTGTGGTTGACTATTTTATGCTGATAGGTTGGACACTTTGAGAGCTAGATTCTCAGTTCATGGATGTGATCATGGTGCCATGGATTTTGGCATGACATGATTGGATATACAAGTACATCCTTGATGTTTATTAGCTTGGATTTTTTTTTGATTCAGTTATGGTGGTATATCTTCTTGGTTGAGGATCATGGTTATTTGGTTTCTTTTGAGGAGCTCATGATGTACACTTTGAGTTCTTTGATGGTTTGATGCCTTGGTTGATTCTCATGGTTAGAGGATGGATTTTTTCATCATTATGTCATGGATAGCTTAGATGCATGGTTTAGTGGGAGCTTGTGACAGTGATGAGGTGACAGTGCAGGATTAGTTTCTAATTTGGTTTGGATCTTCATGTAGGAGATGGATTTTATGATGTCACAGGTGACTTGGTACCACAGTTGAGTGGGAGTTGTTGGTATTGATATATTTATTAAGTGTTCGCAGATGTTGGAGGTTTGTCTTAGATCCTATTGCTGCAGAAGCATCTTTGACATTTGCATGGTGCACTTGTTATCTTCATGGTGTGTGAAGATGGTTAGATCTTGAGGACTCATGGAGTTAGATTTGAAACTTTACCAGATTGCAAATTGAGAATAGGTAACCCCTGTATTGTATTTTAGTTAGTTTTAGTTCCTTCCTATGTTTCTTTAGGTAGTTTTCTTTCCTTTGACTTTGCCTCCCTATTCTTCATCTCATTTGTATTTTTTTGTGTTGCCACCTTTTATCTTCTTTGTGAAACCAAAGATTTTGAGTTCCTTCCTAGGGTATGCTCTACCCAATTCCCCAGTCAGAGCTAGCTATTGACCCACTTTTCAACCTATACCCATTTTGCAAAGTGGAAAGGATTTTGTGTCTTAGTTTTGTCTAGGTATGTCCAAGTCTAGTTCTTTCCCTTCAAGTGAAATGTCTCTCCATCGGGGTTTTCACCTTTCCCTTCTCCTGCATTACATAATTGGTGGGTTTTCCTTATTTTCATGAGTTTGTGGGTAGTCTAGAACCTAATTCAATGGAGATTCTTGTGTTTCATAATGATTTTCACAAAGTTATTTCCAAGCATGAAATTGTTCATGGCTTATCATAGTTTACACATAAAGATAATGAAGCTTGTGAAGAATCCAACATTACCTTCTCCTCAGTGGATTTTTGACCTATGAAGGCAATTTTCCATAGAGGTTAGTAAATGCGGTTTTAAAATTAAAACAAGAAGGAAATGAGTTGTTCTATGGATAGGTCATCTCTACATTATAGTCCTCCACCTTGGGATGCAATTGAGATTCATCATAGTGCTTAGAATCATCTCTAGTGGGAAATTGTAAAGTAACTTCTCCATGGCATGCTTTCGACCCATGAAGTTAGTTTTCTGATAAAGGCATTTCTGAGAGAGAAAAACAAGTAAGTGGGTCCCTCTTCCACTTTCACAGCCCTTTTGAGATTTTCTAAAACTTAGAGGCATATTAACTTAAAGGGTAAAGTGAAAATAAAGGAAAGGGAGGAAAAATAAAAGTTACTTTCTCATTGGTAGGTTTCCAACCCTGGAAGGTGATTTTTTGCATCTATTTAGAAATCGACTCTACAAGCATGTTGGACACTTAAATTGATCACAAGATACTTAAAGATGGTAATGGAAACAAGTTAATCACATTTGGAAAGGTATTTAGTGTAGAATCTGGCTAAGTGGATATTTCCTTACGGAGTACTCCATTCTTAATTCTTTGGAACTTGGTGAAAAATGGGAAAGTAAGTATGTAATAAAAGAAAGTTATCGTTGGGCTAATGAAAATAGTGAAAAGACATGGAAAAATCCATTAGAAACTCTTGCATTCAATAATCCAACAGATTTATGCTTTAATTCACTTGTGTGGCACGAATTTTGAAGATTAATGGGTGAATTAGGATTTCTATATTAAGGGAAACATAATAGATTTTCAAATTACCACTTTCTTTATTGAACTGTTATGCTGTTGGATTGTATAGCATTTTCAAAGCTAATATACTTGTAAATTCTACTCTCTGTACTACTTTCAATTTTATGGTTTCAATTCACTTGTATCTCAAATAAAATGGCAACTAGATTCGCTAGTTTCAATGGGCTGAATGGAATTAAGTCTATATTGTAGAATGTTATAGAAAGTTTGCTTCATTTCTTTGATATACAATATTTTCAAAGGAGACTAAGGTTAGAATCAATTCACCCCATAATTGAAAAGCTTGAGGAAGTGGGCTAGTGGAGGTAGCTAGATTTCTGGTGGTGGTTCAAGTTCCTAAGTTGATTATTGAACGTACAAATCATTACAACCTAGACACCAAAATTTTTTTGCTATCCGACCAAATAGTTTTAATCCCTATTGATAAGAAAATTGTAATAAATTGCCTCCAAGTTCTAGAGCGAGAATAATTTCTGAGTTGATAGTAGGAGGAGCTATGTCTGAGTTTTCCTTGAAGAAGATGGTGTAGAGAAAAGAAATCATGAGGTCCTAGTTCCAAAAGCCATAGGAAGCTAAGAGTATGGTTCCTTAGACTCTATTTGGCACCAATCTCAAGCCCCAGATCATAGATATTCTAGTTTTCTTACATCAATTGGAAGGTGACATAGAAGCACTCAATTTTATTGAACATTATTTCTTTTTGGTAAAAATCATCTATTTAGATACACATTATGTTTATTGGGCCTATGAGGTAAGTGAGCATCTATCCAGAGCACTCAGTAAAGCCAAGTTCTACAACACATTTTACATGTCATCCTTCCTAATTTATATGTTAGCTTCTCTACAATTGTGGCTAGGCCTTCCCAGAATAGAGAACTTCATTGATGACATGAAAAGCTATGAATTTTATCCATGCTTGCAATTATAGAATAGCTATTCAAAATATGTCAGAGTTAATGACTCATTTACAATGAGAATTTGTAGGGAGCTCCAAGGATGCCCGTAGAGGAGGTTCAACCTAGAAGTAATGGCATCCATCAGTCAATTTGGTAGCTATTTTATTTAGTTCTCATTCTTTTCATATTTGCATCTCGCAACTTTCAATGGATTTCCCTTGAAGTCACCCAGATACCCAAGTGATCTAATTGTGCTAATAGAGGTCGTGAGGCAAGCGATCTAGATGAACATGCTGAGTGCAAATTTGAAGAAGAAAGGGTATGAATTCCCTTTGAAGGTTGGAGCTTATAGTTTTGAGTCTTGTTCTAATGATAAAAACATTCTCAAAGAATTTGAGGCTATGTACAAGTTGGATGAATATGAGGTTGTGAGAGCTATGTTTGATCCAAATGGGTACACAAGAGAGGTGTTACAAATTAAAAGTGTGATCAAGCATGTCACCACTATAGAAGATTATTCAGTTGATTTCAAGGATGAGTTTGAGAGCCAAGATTGTGCTTTCACCAAGCTCAAGGTGGAACAAGTAAGAACATATGGTATTGATCTCAATGTTGAAGGATTGGAGGATGATGGTCAAAATATGTATAGCAATACCTATTTGACTAAGTTAAGGGAGATTCCTATTAGTTTCAAGCCATATGTAGACGTGGAAGAGAATCTAGATATCATGATGGCTAAGATCATCAAGAGAATGTGGAAATGGGTTGAGTGGACAACCAGGAAGAGTTAGAGCAAGGGTGTAGCCACTCAAGCTTCTCTTGTAGCTGCAATACCTACTTCATCTTAGAGTGCTATAGCAAGTGTGACCATAGCTTCCACTCAAGGGCCAACTCAACCTTTAGGAGGAGGTGATCAACCTATAGACATGAATGTCCCTATAGCTAAGACCTATCATGATGTTTCCCTCCTAGTCATAGGAACCTAGACTAGTATTGAAGAAAGGAAGATGAAAGAGCCAAAGGACAATGCCTCCACTCTAGTCCCATCCCCTCATACTACTCCAGCTCCATCTCCTCACACTACCTTGGTTCCTTCTCCTCATACCACTCCAGTTCCATCTCCTCATCATAGCCCTATTCCATCAGTAAGTGCTTCACTTCTGAGGCCAAGTGGTTCCCCTTATACATATAGTTGACTTAGGGGATGGAAAGAGTAGCAAAAACAAGTCGACGAAGTTAGATGAAGTAGTGAGAAAAACTTTAGAAGTGGAGAAGGGCCAGCCTTCTTCTAGGTTTATCTCTAAAGACTCAAAAAATCCTTTGTATTCAACTACTATAACAATAACTCCAGTTAAGAAAATGATGTTGAGTATTGAATCACTTGGAATGGCTTCCAAAGTGATAGGAACAGATTCCTGGTTGGAAGATACTTTAGAAAGGAAGAGAAAGAGAACGGATGAAAGTGCTTCCATGAAAGATACTGTATCTCTCAAAGTTTTTTTCAGGTTTGCATTGCCAAAATTTAAGAAGCAAAAGACTTTGTCAATACTTGGGAAAGATCATAAAATAGGGCACTTGACAATGGAAATAGCCAAACCAAATAAAGGAGGGAGAATCGAGGACATGATGCCTAATGATTTCACTCTACATTCAATCAATCTTGGAGAGGCCAGACATGACACAAAAGTTGTCTTGTTGAGTTCAAGTAATGAAGTAATAGAAGGACAATTAGAATGTTATAAGTTATCAAGATCAAGATGAAAGATGAGATAGAAGAATTGAAAAAGTTCATCAAGAAACTAATCACTCCACTGGAAACTATCTCTAGTGTGTCTATAACCCAGACTCCTACTGTAGCTAAAGTGCAAGCCCTCATTTCCCAACTCCAAGAAGATGGGCATTATGGCCAGATTGGTAAAGAATGGATTGAGAAACTCAAATTAGAAGGAGTCACAATCATGGAGTAGATTAGTAATGTTATCTTAAGATTGGAAACAAAAAAGATAACATTATATCAAATAGAAATACTCTGGCTGGATAAAGGGTGAAATGCAGAGATTGCATCTCCCTCTTGAAGATGATCATCCAAATGAAGGCCAAAGAAGTGGTGGAAGCTAAAATCTTACCAAAGGGAGATGAGCTTCTATTTGAGTGGCTTCAAAGCATGCAATTTAAAATTGAGATGATCTAGTGTGTAGAAAAAGGGCTCAAAGAAATAGAGGAAAAGGTGAAGAAGACACAGGATAGAGGATTTGAACTTATGAGGGGATTACATAGAGACTCTCAAACTAGTGACCAAGGAAAAGCACTTATTGGAGTCAATGTCATGAAGGAGAACTTTTCTAGATTTTTGGATAATTTGTCAGATATAAACTTCCATAGTCAAGGTAGGATCACTGAACTATAGGCACTTAGTGGATGTATACACATGGCCAAAGAGGAATTGCCAAATCAATCCAATGGTGTGAAGGAATTGGCTAGAGAGAATTCTAAATGGCTCTTAAGGTATACCAATATCCACATACCTAGGCATGAAGAGATAATTCCAATTATAGTTGCTACTAAGGCATATAGAGTAAAAATAGAAAAGGGGCAGAAGTCTAAATGATTTACATTATGCCCTCTTTTCATTTTCTTTTGTAATTTTTGTAATATGACAAACTAGTATCTTGCCATTTTTCATTTTTAGCAGATGAACCAATTAAGCTTCTATTGTAACAGTCATCTCGAAACTCTATATGTATGAAATTGAAAGATCAATGAAAGGTCAAATTTTTTTTGGTGTGAAGTACTTTTTGTTGCAGAGATAATTGAATGGTATTTTATGTCAATTATTTTCTATTCCAGTTGCTGTTATATCTAGTCTTACATTTTCTCTTTTTTTTTGAGTTGAGATGAGGAAAGAACAGATTTTCCCCTCCCTTGGTTCAAAGCAATGAATGAATGTAATAGGTGTTGTTATTATTCATTCAAAGAGAAATCCTTACAACATTCTCAATTTATTAATTACAGTTCAGATTCAAATTCATTGAGTTCAGTATTAGTTATTATTTAGATAAGCTTTATAAATTCATAAGATGTATGAATGCATAAACCCATTTTAGTATTCAAAACTTCTATTTACTTGAGTTAGATTCTATTTAAGTTTGGCTTGGTTATACCTCTTTTGTTCTTAGGTCAAGAACATAGCCCTAAATTAATTTAGGAAGAAAACATAATTCATTGCAAATATATTTTAGGGAGCTATACCTATCAATTTAGAGAGAAGCCAATTTATCCACAAGTGGATTTTCAACTATTTGTGATCAAATATTGTTTGAATTTGGGCAATTAAGAGTTATAATTTGAAAGAACAAATTTTTTTACCAACAATCTTCTCCCCCAAAGAGATATCTATCCATACATGCTTAGAAGATATTTTTCATGCATATTCTCGCCTATTGACATCAATTTCAAAGGTCTCAATATGATAGTATACCAATTGTTAAATACCAATTATTAGTAAATTGCTCCAAGTTATCAACTAGTTCGAGTATCCAAAGACACTATTCAAAACCAAATATCAAGAGTCCTTAATGAATCAGCTCATCATAGATACTCCCCCATATGGGAAGCATCGATATTTAGTCCAGTCTAATAATAGTTCTTTGTACCACTAGATTGATGCACTTACTACATCATCCACTCAGAATTAGGTAGGGGCATAATCCTAAGCATACCTCTCAAGTAGTCAAATGTATCTTTAGGTAAAGGCTTCATAAAGATATCTGGAGTCAATATTTAGTACTTACATAATCCAATTTGATCTCTTTTTCTACTACTTTCTCTCTCAACACATGATACTTAGTAGATATATGCTTAGTCTTAGAATGCAATACATGATTCTTAGACATACTCACTATACTTGTGTTATCACTATAAATGATAAAAGGTTTTGCAAACTCAATTTTGATATCCTTCAACATCTGTTTCATCCATATTACTTGATTACATTTATTTGCTACTGTAACATACTCTACTTTAGCTGTACTCTACAAAATAAAATCTTGCTTCTTGCTTAGCCAAGAAACCAATCTTCCTTCAAGAAAAAATGCTCCACCACTAGTGCTCTTTTTGTCATCCATACTAGTTGTCCAATTTGCATCGGTATATAAATAGAGTGAAATCACTCAATCTATCATAACAAATACCATAATCAAATGTTACTTTCAAATACCTGAATATCCTCTTTACTGCTACATAATGATACTCCTTAGGATCAACTTGAAATCTAGCTACAATCCCAACTACATTTTCTATATCTGGTCTAGTGTGAGTCAAATATTGCAAACCTCCAATCATAAATTTGTACTTCTTTTACTCCATTGCAGGTGTCTCATCTATTTTGGATAACTTGTGACTAGTTATCATAGGAGTGCCAATAGGTTTAAAACTTTCTAATCCAAACCTCTTCAACAAGTCTTTTAGGTACTTAGCTTGTGAAATAAAAATACCATCATCGTTCTACACTATCTACAATCCTAGGAAAAACTTCATTTCTCCTATCATGCTCATTTCAAAATCATTCTTCATTTCTTCAAATTTTTTTTCACTTGCTTCATTATTACATCCAAATATTATGTCACCAATAAATATTACAATTAACGACAAACCATTATCAATTTCTTTCAAATACAAGTTACTATCTACTATACCTTTAGCAAATCCATGGTTTTCCAAATAGCTGTCCAACCTTACATACCAAGTTCTAGGTGCTTACTTCAAACCATATAGAGATTTCTTTAGTTTTTATACCATGTCTTTGTCTTTTGTCAAAGGAAAACTTTTAGGCTTCTCAATGTATACCCCTTCTTAAAGTTCTCCATTTAGGAAAGCTGATTTAACATCCATCTGATAAACCTTAAGATTCTTATTTGATGATAAGCTAGGAACATTCTCATTGCTTCCATTCTAGGTACAGGTGCATATGTCTCCTCATAGTCAATTCCTTCTTGTTGTGAATATCCCTTGCATACAAGTCTAGCTTTTTTTCTTGCAACTTCTCCTTGCTCATTCATCTTGTTTCTGAATACCCATTTGGTTCCTATCACATTCTTATCTTTAGGTCTAGGAACTAACTTCCATATTTCATTCTTCACAATATGAGCTAATTCTTCCTTCATTTCTTGAATCGAATGATCATTTTTATATGCTTCATTTGCACTCTTAGGTTCAACTTGAGAAATCAAACATATCTCTTCATTAACTTTGTTTCTTGTCATCACACCTTTGTCTTTGCTTCCAATTATCTTCTCTAGAGTGTGATTCTTTATTAGATTCTTATTAGGGGTAGGAGTTGACATCTCAACTCTTATCTCATCTCTAGGTTCATATCTCTATTCTTCTCTTTACTCAACAATTAACACATCATTCTTCAAATCATTATTAGTCTCAAAGAAAACTTTTGCATTTTGTCTAGCAATTCTAGAATTATCTTCTTCTTCATTTGGATTGTAATCTACCATCTTTTCCTTAGTTCCAAACTTTTCATCAATCCTTACATTTTTAAAAACATTTGTATGCCTTCCTTTTCAATGAATAACCAATAAACATACCTTCATCACTTCTTGGATCAAACTTACCAATGTCATCATCTTTCTTAATGTAACTGTTGCTTCCAAATATTCTAAAATACTTAACTAATGGTGAATGACCAAACCATAGTTCATAAGGTGTCTTGCTCATACCTGTTTTGATCTATGCTATGTTTAGAGTGTATACTATTGTATTGACTACTCTCCAAAAAGTCTTAGAAATATCATTCTCAAACAACATCTCTCTTACTGCTGATTTATTTCTTCTTTCAACAATCCCATTCTACTTAGGTGTTCTAGGTGAGGATAGCTATCTTTTGATTCCATTCTATTCACAAAATATGTTAAATTGTCTAGAGCTCTCCTCCTCTATCTAATCTCAAACACTTTATCTTAAGACCTGATTTGTTCTCAAATCTATTCTTAAATATATTAAACATCTCAAAAGCTTCATATTTCTCTTTAAGAAATGCTACCCACACTATTCTAGTGAAATCATCAATGAAAATCATAAAATACCTTTCACCATAGAATCCTCTTGTTCTTAAAGGACCACTTAGATCTATGTGAATAATCTTGAGCTTCTCTATGGTAGTGAACTTCTTTCTAGGAAATGATACTTTCTTTTGTTTAGCCAAAATACATTCTTTGCAAACAACATTAGTAGGCTTAATAATCTTAGGCAGATCTTTGACTACAAATGTACTACTAACTTTCACAATATTATCAAAATTTATATGACAAATTTTTCTATGCCACAACCAACTATTGTCCAAAACATATCATTTTAGTAGGATTCAACTAAAATATATTTCATCTAGATCTTGTACCTATTCCAATCAACTTACCACCTTTATCTTTGATAATACAAGTCTTGTTAGTGAATTGCAACTGATAACGCTTGTCCACTAACTTTATAACACTCAACAAATTATGCTTCAATCTATCAAAAAAATCAACATCATCAGTGTCAATTTTACCATCAAGAGTAATGGATCTAATTCATGTTATATGACAGGCTACATTGTACCAACTCTAAAAATACCTCCATCATGATTTGTGAACTTAAAAAACTTATTCATATCACCAGTCATGTGGCAACCATTGTCAATTATCTAATCATATTCTTTTTCAACTTGGGAAAGTAGGGCTCTTTCTTATTTAATTTCTCTATCAAGATCATCTTCCTTGATAGCCACAAATGCCAATTCATCATGACTTTCACTTTGACCTATCTCATTAGATTGTTCATCTTCATTTGCATACAAATAATTTCTATCTCTTCTAGGCTTAAAATTTCCCTTTTCCTTTTTCTCTCTTTTAGGATATTTAGATGCATAATGAAAGAATTCATCACAAGTACAACATTTAAAGATTTTCTTACCATATTTTTCTCTTCTCACAAGAAGAACTATACTTTCCTCAATCTTCTTATCTTCATCATATCTACTGCTACCAACAAAATCTCCATGTGTGCTTGCACTCCTTGTTAGATTAGGTCAAATGTTAAATTCATTGAAAGTTGTTTCCACTCTTGCTAGATTTCCAAATTGTCTCAGATCTACTTGTGCAACTTCTAATCTTTCAAGCAATATTTCCTTGGTAAAATCCTTAGTGTAGGGTATCAATAGCTGAATCATCTGAGCTACTTACTTGAATGGTGGTATCAAAATTTTTAAGATCTTCCATACTACCTCATCTTCTTCTTTGGTTGCACCATGAGATTTAATTCCTACAATAATTTCTGATATTCTACTAATATAGTTTCTTACAGATTCATCTTCCATCATTTTAGCATCTTGAAATGCACATATCCAATTCTTCAATCTAATTCTCCTAGCATATGTATCACCTTCAAAAGTAGATTCTAATGCTTTCCAAATTTCATGAGATGTTTGAAGTGACTTTACCTGACTATACTCATTCTCAAGAAGTGTTAATAGTAATTCTTCTCTTGCTCTCATGTTACACATGAATAGGTCTCTTTTTGCTTCACTATATTCTTCAAGCTTTTCTTCTTTCACAGTGGTCTTCTCACTCTTAGTAAAGATCCAATAACCCAGATCCATGCACAATAGATGAGTCTTCATCTTCTCCTTCCAACTATTCTAGTTGACCCCATTAAATTTAGGACTATCATTTATGAAAAGATTCTCCATGGATCTCCCAAAGCTATTAAGTAGGGATAACTTTAAGAAACCCCTCCTGAGAAAAATATGTAAAATGTTGGCAAATTCAACATTAAATATGCAAGAAAAATTTCTAATCAAGGGAAAACTTTTTATTCGAGGCAAGGGAGAAATTTATTTTCTATTGGAAAAATTTTCCTTTTCGTATCAAAATTTAATAATAACTGTGGTGAATTGATTTTATTATTTTTGGTATGAAAATAAAAGTAGGCAATTTTTTTTGTTGGTCAAACATTTTTGTAATATAAGAGGCAAATTAATTATTTCATATAACACAAAATATTAATATAGTTGGCTAATATGCCAATTTCCAAAGAGAGATTATTTAACTTTTTGGTGAATTTATAGAGTCACAAGTGCTCTATGATCCACATGCCAAGTGTACACTATATAGTGTATTTGTATTGTGCCAATCCATTAAGATTCAGTTAGTAATGTGTCCTTTTTTACTTCCAACTTGGTCATCATCACTTTTAATTTATTATTTTTATGGTGAAAGGAATTAATTTGGACCATCGATGTAATATAGATCAATGGCTTCATATCTATTTTGGGCCTAATTTTAAATGACATACCATAAAGTCTAAATGTTCCCAAAATTAGAACACATGTCCCAAAGACCAAAACAGTTAGCTAAATGGGGTAGTTGGAGACACATGTCAATAAAATCGTAGGTGATCTTCAACCTGAGGGAAAATATTATTTTATTTTAAGGGTGAAATAACATTGTCCAATAAGAAAACATTAGGGAAAGGATGGCAATTTTTTTAAAATAATTGTATTCTAAATGTAGATTACATTGGCGATTGGATTGGGATTTGGGACCAATTATGTGTAAACTAATGAGCAATTAGCCTAGAATTTGGACCCAAATTATTTAATATCTTGATGAAATGGTTGACCTCATATGTATGTTTTATTCACCAAATTTTGATTTCCCAAAGATATGAAATAGCCAATTGGCAAAGATTTGCCACTAAAAAGATCATCACTATTAGGCTTTACCTTAAAGGACCTATTGCTCTAATACCAATTGCTAGAATATATAGTCCACCAATTTAATTGAGAGGTGGGGGGAATCAATTATCCAACTATTATCACAATTATCAACCTCAAAAAAACCTAACCATATGAGTAATATAATCAGAAATCACAACAAGATACTCATACACAATAACACCAGATATATTAACTAGGGAAACCCTTGATTAGAGGGAAAACTCGAGTGGGGATGGTACCCATAAGATGATGTACTAATACAAATGTTCCTTGTTAAAGGATGGATCCTATTAGGAGTCTATAAATACATTTAGTACATATGAGTCCCTATTAGGAGACTTTGAATCCCCATTAGGAGATTCCAACCCTATTAGGAGTTGTGGAAGACAGCTGGACCCACTACCCAAATAGCTTAAAGGTTAAGACCAATGAACCCACTCTCCAAATGATCTCTATATTATTCCCTATAGAATGATATAAATGAAATGTGCTTCCTTCCTCTTCCTCTATCCTATTAACCAAACTTCTAGTACTCCTTCTAATCTTGTAACTAGGTCAAAAAACTTGCATCCAATCTTACTCACATTTAGTAAACACTCAACTCCTTTTCACACTTCAGACTTCTACAATAATTGATCCATTTTAAAAATAAGGAAAACATCTTTCCTTTATACTACATCTTTAAAATAATTCCTTGAGTTAGCCTTAAGGATTTCCTAATCAATTATAATAAGATAATTAATTAATTACAATGACAATAGCGATGTTGGCTCATAGTCTATACAAAATTTCACACGTGTGATCCTAGGGCTTGCACACTCACTAAAATCACCAAAAGACTATCCTCTATCACTGGTTGATTGCATATCTCTTCACTACATCTTAGATGTAAGATAGTGAACAAACATCTGGAACTACTTTCCTAATGCTTTATTTCTATACTGCTATCTATAAATTAGGTACAACTTCCATATGTCTTAAAATTACATGTTACACATTGAACCATGTCATTAGGATACTATGCTAAACATGTCCATGACTGCACATCACTAGAAAAGCAACACCTTGTCCATACAACTACAATCTCTCTTGGTTACTCTACCAGTCTCCACAGACTTACTGCTATGTTGACATCAATGAAAAACACAGTCATGAATGCAACATGCCAATACTCTCTAATGCCTAGGATAATCCCCCAATGTAGTATCATCAATATTCATGCTAATAGGACTAAAATGGAAAAGTAGATAGATTCATTGAATCTTACCTAATCTTAAAATGGACGATTGTGGTTAAATGACAAAAGATCTAAATTCTCTATTTATAGAGATAGTAGGCTAGAAGAAAAGCTTGTCATGTGTAAGAAACTAAAGAAGATAAGAAGTCTAGGGAATTGCTTTGTATGGTGTTTGAATAGAAGAGATTGCAATTGGCATACAAAGCAAGAAAGGCTTAAGTGAATGAATTCTTGAAGGGTGAATAATCTATTAGAGATGCAGAGTATGAATGCCAAGAAGAATGGAGGACTTAACTAGAGATATGTAATGTAAAAGTGAGTTGTATTTTGTTATCAAATCAAGTCTTGTTATTACTTTCTAAAAATTGTATTAGTCTGGATAAATCTTTTGGATTAAGTTTGACCTAACAATTATTTGTAAATCCTTTAATTAGATGACATTCTAATGGAATATTCTAAAGTCTTCTAAAAAGGATCACTCCTAATATATAGGGTGATTGAAATCCTTTAACTAGGTCACATTTAATAGTGTGTATTGTAACCTTTAACAGGGTTGGCCTTTAGGAGGGCATCAGTTTAGAAGAGTGAAATTGAGTAGCATGTTACTAGTGATTTTTCCCAAATTGGATTTTCACGTAAAATCCTTGTGTCAAATTGTGTGAATGTGTTTGTGGTATTTCATGTCAACATTTTTGCAAAGTTGTTTTGACCTAGGATAGTGACCCACTAAGTTAAGGTATTGGATGATCTAATGGATGAATGCATGACATGGTTTTCTAGATATAAATTTGTTAAGTACTAAAAAGTTTTATTTGTACATTTGGACCTTGGATAAATGATTCAAACCCCCTCTTAGTTGTTCTAAAGAATTTCAAAAATTGGTATTAGAGCCATTTTTTCTCGTGTGAAAATAGTTTGAAGGTACTAAAAGCTAAATATCAAGATGTATAGAAAGGAGGTGCCCAAACTGAACATGGAAAACTTTCTTGCATGGCAAAGTTTGATGAAGCTACATCTAGGAGAACTTGTAGATTATGCAAAATCTACCATCACCATGAAGCATAGTGATCCTACTGGAGCCCTTACTACTAATGATCTAAAAAAGAAGGAAGAACATAATCAATCAATGTTAGAGATTGCATCTACCCTAACCTACTCAGAGTTTGATTACATTAAATCAGGTAATTTTGTTAAGAAGATGTGAGATTCTATTGAGATAATCTATGAAGGAGATAAGAATGTTCTCAGAGCTAAAGATGAAAGTCTAAGAGGAAAGTTCAATGACATGAGAATGCAAGAAGGTGAGACAATAGTCCAATATTGCACAAGAATCAAAGATGTGAATTCTATCAGAGAAGAAAATGGTGTTATTGAAGAATGAACAAAATGTTGAAAACCCTGTTGCCTATTAATTCTATTAGAGTCTCTACCATACAAGAAGTAAAGTGTATTCCTGGTAGTAATCTAACCCTTGAAGGATTGATGTGTAGAATCACTTCTTTTGAACTTTCTAATTTAGATAATTTCAAAATAAAAATGTTGAATCTGCTTTCAAAGCTAAAATGACATTGAAAGAACCTAAAGAGAAAAAGAAAAAGTTCAAGCATGTTTCTAGTGACAATGATATAGATGAAGAAGATGTAGAAGAGCTTGAGGCATTTCTGGTAGGAGATTTCATAGAGTCAAAGGGAAATACAAAGGTAAGTTACCTATCATGTGTTTCAATTGTAATTAGGTTGGTCATATTGCTGCTAGGTGTCCAAAGAAGAAGAACAATAGAAGTGGAGATAAATACATAGGTAAAAGAGATGAGAACAACAAAGACTATAAAGAAAAAGGAAAGAAGTCTTGCTACATTACTAAAGAGGAAAAAAAAGATGGATCTAAAGACCATGATGATGAAGCTGTGTATGTTGCTATGAAGGATGATTCTAATAAAGATGAGAAAATTGAATTAGTGTCATATGTGAACAAGAGTGATAGATGGATCATTGATAGTAGATGTTCACATCACACGATTGGAGAAAAAAGTAAGTTTATTACCCTTGAGTATTACAATGGAAATAGTACTAGATTTGGTAATGATGCACTCTATCTAATAAAAGGTAAAGGATCAATAAAATTGACAAAAATGATCATGTGTGACAATCCTTACTATGTAGAAGGACTTACCTATAACTTTTCAAGTGTGCCACAATTGAATAGTTTAGGTTGCAAAGCTGAATTTGACAACAAGAAAGCTAAGATCTATGAAACTAATGGAAAACTAATTGGAAATGGAAATTAGAATAGAGGTAATCTATTTTATCTTGACATGAATGATGCTACTTGTCATGTTGTAGAATTTGATGATGTGTGGCTATGGCACAAGAGGTTATGTCATGTTAACTTTGATAACTTAGTCAGTATCAGTAAGATGAAAAGAGTCAGAGGTTTTTCAAAACTGAAGAAACTTGATAATGTGATTTGTAAACATTATCAATTAGGCAAGATGACAAAATCTAGTTTCAAATGTAAGATTCACTCCTAAAAAGAAATTTTGGATGTACAAAGCTACAAAGGTGACAAGTACATTATCTTATTTGTTGGTGATTATTCTACAATGATGATAGTTATATTTTTGAAACAAAAATTTGATGCTTTTTAAATGTGTAAGTGGTACTTGACAAGAGTTGAAAAGGTTACTAGCAAAAGCTTGAAATTTCTAAGATCTGATAGAGGTGGAGAATTTACATTAAATGAGTTTGAGATATTCTATAATAATAGAGGAATCAAGAGACAAAATTCTACACCTAGGACCCCTAAACAAAATGGGATTGCTAAAAGGAGGAACATATCTATAATGGACTATGCTAGAACACTAATGAAGAAGAAGAATGTTTCTTTGAAATACTTGAGAGAAGCTATAAGTACAACTATCTATACCTTGAAACAAGTACAAGTCAATAAAGGTACAAATTCCACACCTTTTGAACTATGGTATGGATACTCACCAAATGTAAAATATTTTAAGGTATTTGGAAGCAAGTGTTACATTATTAAAGAAAATAGGAATGATAATATTGATGCTAAAAGTGAAGAAGGTATATTCCTAGGCTATTCCACAATAAGTAAAGCTTATAAGTGTTTAAATCCTAACACTAACAAAGTTGCAGAAAGTGAAAATGTGAAACTTGATGAGTATACAGAGGTACATGAAGCTAAACCTAAGGAGGAACCTAAAGAGTCCAAAAAATTTATATATTACTATGAAGACATGAATATTGATGAAGCTATGAACCAAGTTGTAAATCAACAAGTATCAATGACTACTAAGTCACATACAATGGATGTCGTGTTACATTTAGAAGTTGAGTTGCAAAAAAAATTTGAGGTACATTATGATACTGAGATCAATGTACATGAAAGGAATATCAATTTACCTTATAGAGAAGTGCATAAATGACTTTGAAGTTGACAAACCCATTGAAGAAAGAAGAGAAAAACCAAGATTTTCAAAATATGTTAGGAGACATCACCCTACTAAAAAAATTATTGGAGATAAAGAAGCTAGACCAATGACGAGGAAAAGGTTGAGAAGTGATACATGTTTGTTAAGGATGCATTAGAGAATGAAGACAAGAGTAAAGACATGAAAGAAGAGATTTATTAGATTAAGAAAAAAAAAAACATGGACTCTAGTACCTAGATCAGAGAACAAAAATGTGATTGGAACCAAGTGGGTGTATAGAAAAAAATTAGATGAGAACATGGTGAAGTCACAAGGAATAAGGCAAGATTAGTTTGCAAGGGATATGCACAAGAAGAGGGAATTGACTATGGAGAGACATATTCCCTAGTTGCAAGATTGGAATGAGTAAGAACTTTTCTTGCTTACTCTACATATAAAGGTTTCAAAGTTTATCAAATGGATGTGAAGTCATCATTTTTTAATGGTATACAAGAAGAAGAGGTTTACATTGAACAAACATAAGGATTTGTTGATCCAAACAAAAAGAACATGGTATGTAGATTATACAAAGCTTTATATGGTTTAAAGAAAGCCCCAAGAGCATGGTATGAAAGGCTTCACAATTATCTTGTGAAGATTGGTTTTGAGAAGACTGATGATAACAACAATTTGTACTTGATGACAGTAGGAGGTAAAGGGATTTTACTAGCTGAAATATTCATTAATGATATCATATTTGGAGGACAAAATGCATTGTGTAAGACATTTTCAAATGAAATGAAGAAAGAATTTGAGATGTCTATTTTTGGAGAGATAAAGTTCTTTGTTGTTTGCAAGTATATTAGATGAAATATGGTATTTACATCACTTAGTCTAAGTATGTAAAGGAAATATTGAAAACTTTTGGTATAGAGGATTCAAAACCTATTAGTACTCCTATGGTTATAGGACACAAACTATCCACAACTAATGATTTTGCTAAAGTAAATAAAACATTGTATAGGTCTATGATTGGAAAATTACAATATGTAGTGCATAGCAGACTTGACATTGCATTAGCTATTGGGATTGTTGCAAGATTTTTTGCAAATCCTACGGAGAATCATTTGATGACTATTAAAAGGATCATGAGATACTTGAAAGGAACAAAAGACTATGGTCTATACTACAAGAAGAATGATAATTTTAAATTAAGAGCCTATACAGATGTTGATTGGGTTTTAAACATTGACAACATAAATAGTAAAAGTGGTAGAGCATTTTTCTTAGGAAAGAGATTGGTCACCTAGACTAGTAAGAAACAAAATCGTATATCTCAATCTACTACTGAAGCTGAATATGTGGCTACTGTAGTGAATTGTACAAATGTGGTATGGATCAAATAACTACTCAAGAGAATGAAGGAAGAAATTACTAAACCCATGGTACTTTATTGTGACAATACAAGTGCTATAAACATATCAAAGAACCTTGTGATGCACACAAAGACAAAGCACATTACAATCAAGTATCATTATTTAAGAGAGTTGGTTCAAGACAAAGAAATGAGAATGAAATATGTGAATAAAAAAGAATAGATAGCTGATATATTCACAAAAGCTTTACCTAAGGATGCACATGAATATCTTCAACGTAAACTAGCTGTAATACCACTATCCAAAGCTAATTAAGAAGAAAGAGTAGTGCCCTACATCAATTGAGTTGAGTGTCATATTTTAAAAGTTAGCATAGTGGATCTTACTTTAGGGGATGCCTAAAGTAAAGGAATAGTTGAATGAAAAGATTTATAGTCACATGAAAGGTGATAGAGGGAGAACCTAAATTGATTATATTTGCATGAAAAGATTACAAGTCTTTGGAATTGTTGTCAAAGAGGGAGATATAACAATGCGGGAAGATATAAGAAAGAGATCAAAGAAGGAGATATAAGTTATCAGTAAATTGATAGAGGGAGAAATTTCAAACATATTACTTTTCTTTTTGGTATTATTGTTGGCCTTGGTTTTCCATCAATGCCAAAGAGAGAGATTGTTGAAAAGAGATTGTTTGAAGTGTAGAACCTATCATGAAATAATCATTATTTTGTCAATAATGTCAAACCTTCTACTTGCTGGTGAGATAATTACTTTTTGGTTCAAATGTTATCATTTGTTTGATTGATGAAGAGGATTTGAAAAAAAGAAGATAACAAGAGAACCTAGAGAAAGGTTGAGTTATTTAGTGTATAGAAGGAGCACTAACACCAAGTAAGACATTGATGATATTATGTATTGTTGATCTACTTAAGGCTAAAGTAAATGGTTACTTTAGCTAAGCCAAGAATAAGTGTTTTCATAAAAAGTATCTACCAAGCTAGGCTAAGAAAATAGTGTAAGCTGAGAATATTCTAGTTCAGCCTGAGCATAAAGTAAGTATATGCTAAGCGTTAGTAAAATTTAGCAAGTGCTGAGCATTAGGGAAATAATAGTAGTGACTAAGCTAAGAAGATGTAGTTGATTTCGAGAATAAGAAGACTATTATTGTTGAGTGAATAGTGTAGATGTTGAGTGACACCAAAAAGTGTTAAATCAAAGATTTGATGAATCTAAGCTGAATAATTTGATTTTGTTGAATAATTTGAAGGATATAGAAGATAAGTATGATGAGCTAGTGGCAAATAATTCAAGATAAACTATTTTGAGGTGAATTTGAAGAGGATTTTAGAATAAGTTTCTAGAGGGACTAAAATGGAAAAGTGGGTAGATTCATTAAATCTTACATAACCCTAAAATGGATGATTGTGGTTAAATGAAAAAAGATCTAAATTATATATTTATAGAGATAGTATGCTAGAAGCAAAGGTTTTCATGTGTGACAACCTAAAGAAGATAATAAGTCTAGGGTGTTGCTTTCTATGGTGGCCAAATAGAAGAGAATTCAAATGGAATACAAAGAAAGAAGGCTTAAGTGGATGAATACTTGAAGGGTGAACATGCTATTAGAGATGAAGAGTGTGAAAACCAAATAGAATGGAGGATTGAACTAGAGATCTATAATTTATAAGTGAGTTGTATTCTATTATCAGATCAAGTCTTGCTATTACTTTCTAACAACTATATGAGTCTAGATAAATCCTTTGCATTAAGGTTGACCTAATAGTCATTTGTAAATCCTTTAAATGAGTGACAATCTAATGGAATGTTCTAAAGTCCTCTAAAAAGGTTCACTTATAATAGGGTGATTGAAATCCTTTAACTAAGTCACATTTAACAATGTGTATTGTAACCTTTAACATGGTTGGCCTTTAAGAGGGCACCACTTCAAAAGAGTGAAATTGGGTAGCATGTTACTAGTGGTTTTTCCCATATTGGGTTTCAACGTAAAATCTTTGTATCAAATTGTGTGAATGAGCTTGTGGTATTTTATGTTTACATTTCTACAAAGTTATTTTGAACTAGTACAATGACCTACTAAGTTAAGGTATTGGATGATCTAATGGATGCATGCATGATATGGTTTTATGGATATAAATCTATTAAGCACTAAAATGATTTATTTGTACATTTGGACCTTGGATAACTAATACACCACCCACCCTCACCCCTTCCCCCACCCCCGCCCCCCTCTTAGTTGCATTTTAGGAATTTCACATAGGTTTACATTAGTTTTCTTAATAGATAAATGTTTCATGTACAAATCTATCTAGTAACTCATCTTCCATTGAACTAGAACATAGCTTAGCAACAATAATCTTACTTACAAATCTTACATCATCATACTTAATCTAACTGGTTACTATTCCTTTTCCATTATAGATTTATTTAGTATTTTCTATTAAAAATTTATTCATATTCTTCTGATTGAGTGGAACTAATCCTTGATTAGACATATAGTTACCTCATGAATCAATTCAGCTATAATGTCTACTACATTGTCACCCATCCAAAATTTCTCATCATGAATTCTACTCAAAATGATCATAGTCTTATCCTCATTATCAAATTCATGATAAAACATATAATTTACTACATCAACTTGACCTAAGTGCTCAAAACCTTCCTTAAATGTCATATCTTGTTTGTATATAAATTCATCTAAAATGTTATTCTCTTCCATAGTCTCAAACTTGCAATAAGTGTAACTCCTAATGTCTTCCAAGTAAAATTTCCTTTGGGAATTTGAAAAAAAATGATGTTAGGGTCATCTTCTATAGGTGGTATATGGTATAGCTTCAATTTAGGTCTTGGTACCTCCACATTATGCAACATTGATTCTTCCATTCATCACAAATTAAACCTTATTAAACTTAACTTAAGAGATATAAATACATTTAAATCACAAATTATGGCTTTCTTTGTGAAATGACATAATTCTTGGCCAAAACTTTCAAACTTCTTGTACTTCTCTCTCCAATTCACTTCTTAAGGCTCCTCAACTCTTTTCTCGATCAAATGGTGCTTATTTTATCAATTTCATCCATTATATCCAACTCAATTTGATTACACATTAATTGCACTAGTACACATGACTAAAAAGTTGTTTCCTTTAACCAGAGAATTATTTTTCATTTGTACACTCACCTATGAACTCAAAAATGCATGCACACTTAATTGTAGTTTCATCTCAACCATATCAAACTACTCTAAACTTTGCAAATCTTAATTCTATCTCTCAAGGACTAAATAATATTTTGATGTTACTTATTAATGAATAGGTTACTTAGATTTATAAAGGTTTTTCAACAACTATTATTGACTTCAAATTATTCTTAGATTTATCACCTATCTTCTTTTCTACCCATATTTGTATGTTTGTAGGTGTCTTAGCTTTAACAAATGTCTCATTGAAGTTCTCTACATGCTCTTTCACATCTTCTTTCCATATTTCATTATTGTTGTCATTCCTTCTCATATTTTTTCCTACATTATTTCTATAGTTAGGTGTCCTTGCATATGTGATCTTGTATTATTTATTTTCATATTTTTAATCCTACAAAATCTTATTGTATGTCCTAAATTATTACAAATATAACATGCTATCACATTGTTTTCATTTCTAAGTTTTGTTTGAATGATCTATAATATGTACTCTCTAGCAATATGTCCAAAGTTGTTGCACTTATAACGCATAATTCTATTTCTTATGATATTTGTCACTTCAATAGGTCTACTAGTTGTAGGGTTAGTACCTTGATACATATTATTAAATCTAGGTTTCCTATAGTCATTGGCTCTATGTCCATAAGCATAAAAGTTATTTTAATAACTAGAAATAGGGTTAGTATACTTACCTATATAGTCTTTATTCATGTGACCAAATTCATTGCATTCAAAGCATCTTCTAGTAAATTTTATCCTCACTTATTTGGGTTGTTCCAACTATATAGGTACTTCCTTGTTCAGATCTTCTTGTTGGTGTGAGGCTATTGGATCACTCTATCTGGTTCCTTAGTAACTTCATATCTCTTAGATGATTCACCTTCATAATAGCCATTACATGTTATATCACTTTTAGGCCTATGAGCTATGATCTTCTCATCTATATTTTTAGTGTTCAAATATAACTTTTGAAGATGTTTCTTGGTCTATGTAAGTTATGCTTTCACAATATTATTGTACTTCTCAAGTTTTGACATAAATTGTAGGTTTGTAGATTCAAGTTTAGATGTCACCTTGGTTAGTTTGGATTTCAAATCTACATTATTAGATCCAAAATAAGATTTAATTTTCTTCTGATCTTCCATATAACTCATGTTAAGATTGCTAATTTCAAGATCATGCTTTAGAGTCTCATTCTCCTTCTTAAGCTTCAAAATCACATCACTATCCTTATTGATTCAATCTTTTCTTTCAACTTCTAAATGATATGTTTTACCTCTTTGAGTGTGTTCTTTAGATTGTCTCTTTCCTCTATGATTACATCAAGTTCCTCAAGAGCTTCTTCTAGCTTCTTATGTGATTAATCCATATCTATAGTGACCTTACTCAAGATATTAGACCTTCTCTAATTAACTAATCTTTGATACCAATTATTAGAAATAGGAAATACAAAAAGGGCGAGGGGTGTGAATCAGTATTTCACAAACATTTTCCCAAATATGTATATCTTTAACAATCTTTAAACATGCACATATAATAAAACAAAAAAGTAAACATAACAGTAACACAATGTAAATCATAACACCATTATTTGTTAACTAGGAAACCCTGGATAAGGGAAAACCCTGATGGGGATGGTACCTACAAAATGATCCACTAATCAAAAGTATCTAGTAAAAGATATTGACCTTGTTAGGAGTCTATTACATCCATATAGTATCTCTATCCTTATTAGAGGACTAGGCATTATTAGAAGCCTCAACCCTATTAGGAGTTGGTATTGTAATTACAAAAGTAGCAAGATGAACCAATCACTCAAACATGCATATACAATGATATGTTCTATACACAAAGGTATATCTATACAAAAACCTCTTGATAGTACCAATATCTTCAATATTTGATTTTTCCTTTGTAGCTCTCTTCACAAATTTTTGTATATATCACCTTTGCTTTGCTATAAAATAAATTTTGCATCACATAATTATCACAATACAATGAGATAGTCATTGCATAAATTTGCATATAGAAATATTTCCTTTATAACCATCTTTTTTGTCCTATTGACCTTCAAGTCTTCATATGTCCCAAAACACAAAACTGACCTTTGCTAAGTTAGGGTTAACATCTAGGATGTCATCCCATAATAGTTAAGAAACTATTTTGGTAAACCAAAATAATTCCTTAACACAATTTACCATTTCCTTGCCTCTATTATGTTCTACCTACACATGAGTATAACTTGTAAATCATTGATATCACTATTTGTACATCTCATTATGACTTCTATTCTGAGGTATAGAATCCTTATACTCTATAATATCTTCCCTGAAGTGTACACATGCCAATTCACTCATTGTGAACCTCACCAATCAAAGGTGTCCCCGTTGCTAGTTATCCTTCATAACACTTAAACAATTTTTTGACTTAATTTCTCCAAAACATAATTCTAGAATTTGCTCCTTGAATAACATATATGTTTCCAAATTATAACCTCATAGTATCTCTATACTCTCCTCTTAGCCAAATTTCCAACAAGATGAATAAGATGAACAAGGGAACAATCCCTCCTAGTACATCCACCATCATGAATCAAAGTAAACTATGTGCTCCATCTTAGTACCTACAAAAATATCAAAGAATCCATCATCTCAAACATGAATGATCCCACCTCCTATGATTTTCCACTTTCACTAGAAAATAGAAGACATCCAAAGAGAAAGCCACCCAACTTTTCACATAAGAATCATAAAATACTATACCAACTAAAAATTCCAAGCAAAGAAACCTAATCCAAAGGTAATCTCATGTATTGATAGCTATCAAATTCATAGTTGGAACACCACTCATAACAAGTGCTAACCCAACTAACTATCCATACCTCCAAATCTATACCAAGTGAATCTCACATTATCAACATATCTAATCTATAACCTATAATCACATGCCTCAAGAGAAATTCCTACCACATATACACCAAGAAGCTCCCACTGCAAAATATAATGTCAAAATCTATAACCAATACACTCAAAACATCTCATAGAAGTGAATCCGTGTAGTATCAAGGAAATCCACAACACATAAACCAATAACCTCCAATAAAAACTCTCATAAAAAGTCCTAAACAGTCTCCCAAGATCTCCACGACTAATAGAGGAAATAGATAAAGGAATAACCATGCCGTTTCTCACATGGCATACATGAACACAAACTAGTGATCACAACTCCAACCAATCCCAAATCTAATGTAAGTAAAAATAAACGTCCATGAAGATAATCAAGACCAAATAGAAACCATACAAATCATAACCTATATCATGTCCTTCTATACACACCTCTAGATGCAAATTGTACCAAGTAATATCTCCTCCATAAAACCCCAACTGAAGCCACAACAACACCCAAACCATACCATATAACTAATCATGGATGTAAGCCACTCACAAGAAGATAAAACTCGTAAACCATTCCTAAATTAAGGAATAATCATTCCCAATCCAAGGAATATGTCTAATGTAAACCATCTCCCAACCTCAACCATCATAACAACATATGCACAATGAGATAACTAATGCTAAACCATCTCTCAGATGAACCCTCCAAAACTAACTCATATTGTATCTCAATATGCAT
Organism: Cupressus sempervirens; assembly: GCA_028749045.1. Taxonomy (NCBI): domain Eukaryota; kingdom Viridiplantae; phylum Streptophyta; class Pinopsida; order Cupressales; family Cupressaceae; genus Cupressus; species Cupressus sempervirens. The sequence goes on from CM053786.1 coordinate 405,944,826, forward strand.
ATCAATGAAGGAAAATCATAAACATAATGTACCTAAAAGAAATAATGCACTATATCTCTTAATTAGTAAACCATCGAGTAGAAAAAGTGTGGGGAATGAGAATTCTCATCAAGATATCCAAGTTTCCAACCAAGACTAATCTAAGAAAAATATACTCTCAAGTCATATCCGGTGAATGATCCTTAGTCTTCTTGCTAAAATTATCAATTGTCCCAATAAACACATCTATAATCTAAAAGAAATCAGAACCACCACTGTCTCTAAGGATCCATGAGTATCTATAATCAACAATACATGAAAACTCAAAATACAACATAGAAATATTAAGAAGTATCTAAAAAATGATCAATGTACTCAATACCAAGAGACTAAACCAAGATTAATTCCAAAGTTGTAATCATAGCCTTAGGATCATATTCATGACAACATGATCTATACCATCTCAACTAAAGAGATAATATGCTCCATATGAACATACCATAACATTTCAAATCTCTAAACATGTATCAAGAGTATACCATGAGATAATGATGAAACCATCCTAACATAAAGGATAACATGTCAAATGAAAGCATAAAACACACCTCTACCAAAAAGTTTATGAATCCTCAAGATGTGACCATCTCCACACACCATGAAGATAACCACCACCAAAAAGTGCACTATGCAAATGTCAAAGAAACTTCTATAATAATAGGATCTAAGATACCCTCCAACATTTTCAAACACTCAATAAATATATAAATACCAAAAAATCCCACTCAACTATGGTACCAAATCACCCATGGCATTATAACAACCATATTGCATATGAGGATCTTCTAGGTCTACACACACAACCAAAGTGTCAATACCAAGTGAAATTAAGATCTCCAAACCAAGAAGATACATACCAAACTAAGAACCAATCTTACAATGCTACATCATGACTATCACAAGCTCCCACAAAACTATGTATCCAAACTATCCATGAAATCATGATAAAAAATCATCTTCTAAATATGAGAGTCAACCAAGACATCAAACCAAAAAAAACTCAAAGTGCTCCTAAAAAAGAAACAAAATAACTAGGATCCCCAACTAAGAAAATATACCACCATAACCAAGTCAAGAATTGACATCAATGAATATTAATGAATTACTTATTTTTCCAATCATATCATACCAAAATCCATGGTACCATGATCATATGCATTAATAGAACATCTAACTTTCAAAGTATCCAGCCCTTCAACACAAAATAGTCAACCACAATCCTCCACCATGAGTGTACCTAGTAACAATATCTCATATATATCAACATGAAGAAGCATTAGAAAATCATGTGACTAAGGGAATATACAACCTAAATCCAAGCCACTAATCCAAATATACATCAATAATGAAACATAAATGGTTGTAGAAAACCCATATCCAAGACATAAATGCAACCTATATGTACAGACTTCTCACAACACTACATAACTTGTAGACCCAACAAGTCATCATACATATCCAAATCAAGTATTGATAACCATACATCATGAGACCAATCTAAAATATAAGCTAATTATACAATGTCATCAAAATCTAAATCTCCAAATATACACCATGTAATAAACTCACAATGTTAGCATAGTCAATATAAATAAAAAACAATTCATAAGAATATATCATCTAATAAACAATGCCAAACCTGCACCAAATCTAAATCAATGTGTAGAGCTCTCCAAGTTCTTTTTGTTGACTATTTAAAGTCCATAGCATGTTAAAATATGGCTCACACATTGAAATATGGCTCATTCCCCACTTGGTGGTAAAAGTAGTTTTGATCATATCATCATGTTTAACTAATACTTCGTTATACTTGAAATATCTATCTAAAATGACATCATTTGTGACACATACACATTTTTTAGTATTTCAACCAGATCAGGTAAAGAATAACTAAATTATATTCAAAAGCCTTATTAAATTTTTTGAAGTTAACACAATTTAATTTCACCATTTTTCTTATGATCACATACAAGGTTAGTCATTCACATTAAATGTCTTATTGGAAACATGATGTATAATGTCTCCCATGTTTGCATCCTACTACATGTTTATTATTTGATCCAAGCTAGAGTTTATTTTCTTATTGCATGATTTTTCATTACTGATCTTTTGGTAGTGTGCATTTTTGTGATGCACTTGGTTACAAGTATATTCTTTTGTCCATTTGATATCATTGTTGATGTGAGTAGTTTATTATAAATGTGATTCAATGGTGATCATATATATTTATGATGACTATGCTAGTGGGTGCCATGATGTTATATGATGATGTCTAGATTCATTTATACATTTGTATACAATTTTCAGCTTTGGAACTAAAAATATTCTTGTGATGATTGTGATTTTGAGTACTATATTTTGTGTTGTGTCTACTTATCATGGGCTTTATAGACATTTTTACCTCTATTGGTTGATTAATGTTTACATTGGCTAAAGATTTAATAATATATGCTATTGTTGATGATGCTGATAATGGTTAGCACTATTGGTGAGACATGTTTATATATTCTTGCTTTCTTTTTCTTGGAACATTCTCCAAACTAATTTGGTCCCCAGTGCCTCATTTTACCAACTTAATTTTTAATACCTAGTCCTCCTACCTTTTTAGGTCTATAGATGATATCCCTTCATATGATATCTTTCATTTTCTTTTCTTCTAGCCCATTCTAAAATAAGTCTCTCTTTTTCTTTTCTAGGTTTATTTTCACCCCTTTTGGTAAGGGAAGGCATGACATTTGGTAGATGTAGGGATAGTTGAGAGCACATATTTGATTTTTTTAGTGTAAATAATTAATTATTATTACACTTTACTTAAGTTTACTTAGGTTAAATGCATTATTTATTATTTATCATATAGACACCTAGAAGTATGCATAGTTAGATGAGTTGTCTTGTTGACAACATAGTAGTTTGCATAATCATCTGAGTTGTCATGTAGACAACATAGTTGTTCACAGTCTAATTAAGAACATGGTGTCTACAACATCTCTTTATGAGATACACCTTGGTATTCTTATCCTCTCATCATCACACTAATTTTTGTGCTCAATGGAGGATAATCCACTCTTGGTGGACATATGCTTAGTTGTGAGGCTTATCACTTTGCTAACTCCTAGTCAGTCTAGAGGCCTTTATATATAGGCACTTCTAGTGTGCATGTACATATAATATTCTCATTATTTTTATTTTAATCATCCTTTATTGGTCCATATTGTGCTAGTGCTTGAGCTTTTTGATCTTAGTGTTATTTTTCCCTAAGACAAATTCTTACATGGTATCAGAGCTCTACCAAATTCTTACATGGTATCCTACACCACCTTCGCAAGGTCAAAAAATAGTTGAGGATATTCCTTCTTCTTCTTCCATTAGACCTTGTTGGGCACAAAAAAAACTTGATTCAACAAGTTCATTGGTGGGGAATCCTTCAGATATTAGGAGGACAAGGTCACAACACAAATCATTTCCACATGCTTATATTGCCATTGCTTATGATCCACAGTCATTTAAAGAAGCATCAAGGATTCCTAAATGAGACAAGGCCATGGAGGAAGAATATAACTCTTTAATAAAAAACAACACTTGGGAATTAGTTCCTCTTCCTAAGGGAAGAAAATTGGTTCAGTGTAAGTGGATTTATTGGACCAAGTTTGTAGTGGATGGAAGTGTGGATAAGTATACAACTAGACTTTTTGCCAAAGGTTTCTCATAGGCTCCTAGTATTGACTATAATGAGACCTTTGTACCACTAGCTAAGATGAATTCCATTTGTTTGACACTAGCTATTGTTGTAGCTCATGGTTGGGTTGTACATCAGATGGATGTGAAGAGTGCCTTCTTGAATGGTGATCTCCTTGAGGAGATTTATATGGAGCAGAATTGGGGTTCATATAGGATTCTACTTTGGTTTGCAAATTGAAAAAGTCTATCTATAGTCTTAAGTAGGCTACTCAGGCTTGGTATGCCAAGATGGATTCCTTCCTACTCTCAGTAGGATTCACCAGGTGTCATTTAGATTTGAATGCCTACATTCTTTAGAGGGATGACTCACACTTGATACTCATGCTTTATGCTGATGACTTGATCATTATAGGAAGTACTTCATCCATCATTACCAATGTCAAGACTTCTTTGTAGGATAGATTTGATATGACTAACTTGGGTTTACTTCATTATTTCCTTGCTATTGAGATCACACAGTCTTCAGGAACCCAAGTATGCTCTTGATTTACTTGCTCGATTTCACTTGAGTGACTACAAGCCTGCACCTACTTCCTTTCTTTTAGGTGTTAACTTAGAGGCCAAGTGTTCCACTCCACTTGTTGATGCTACATTATACAAACAATTTGTTGGGAGCCTTATCTACTTGACACATACATGCCCTGACATAGCTTTTTTAATTGACATGGTTTCTCACTTCATGTAAGAGCCACATGAGCTTCATTGGAAGGCTTCCAAATGCATCTTGCACTACATCTAGGGTACACATACATATGAGATACACTATGCAATAGGTACTAGACTTCAATTGGTTGGATATATAGACTCAAAGTATGCATGGGATCTTGATTCTCACAAGTCTACTTTAGGTTACATGTTTCACCTTGGTTTTGGCCCATTTTTTGGTAGAGTAAGAAGAAAAATACTATTTCTCTTTCTTCAACTGAGGCTAAGTATCAAGGAGCTATCACTATGGCTACATAAGCTATTTGTCTATAGCATATTCTAAAGGAGTTTGGATTTGCCATACCTAGACCCATAGTCATACATTGTGATAATTAAAGTGCTATTGAGATCTCAAAACATCCAGTTTAGCATCAGTGGACAAAACATATTGAGGTTCATATGCACTACATTAGAGAGTTGATACATGAACATGTCATTTCATTGTAGTATTATCCTATAGTAGAGCAAGTTGTAGATATCTTCACCAAACCCTTCACTAAGGTCAAGTATCTTCATTTGCAAGATCTCTTAGGGGTGCAAGATATTTTAGAAAGGGGAGTGCCTTGACTTCTCTCATCTTTCTCAAGGGAGGGATCCTTTCCCATTATCAAGTTGTCTTATCTCTCATCTTCTTTATTGTATGTATCTCTCTTTTTGGGGCAGGGGTTTTTTGGATACAATTGTCCAAATTGTGTGTTAACTTTGATGTCACACAAATGTCATATCAGTCATCAGATAGTGTCTACTGAGCTCAGAAGGTTAGCTATACAAAGGACAATGTCTACCAAGCTTAGAAGATCAGCAAGGCAAAGGATAGTGACTACCAAGCTCAGAAGGTCAGAAAAGAAAAGAAATAGTTCTTATTGAGCTCACTTGATCATCAAAGGTAATTTGGAAGTAGTTCTTACTGAGCTCACTTGATCATCAAAGGTAATTTGGAAGAAGCAGTTCTTATCGAGCTCACTTGGTCATCAAAGGTAATTTGGAAGAAGCAGTTCTTACCAAGGAATTCAGTTCTTGCTGAGTAAACTCGGTAGCCAAAGGATTTTAAGGATATTACAATGTTAACCAAGTCAAGAAGGTTAACTCAGGAAATTTTTGAAAATAGTATTTATCGAGCAAGGTCGGCCAGTAAAGGATTTCATTGTTTTATGAAATAACATTTATTTGTTTAGAGTAATATCTATAGCCAACTGATGTATGATTTATTGGTAAATGTAACATGTAAATGGGCTGACTTGACAATCTAAATGGTATAATTAAGAGGTCAAGTTGCAAATTCTAAGTGTGAGTATGATGGAAGTGTGGAATTATTGAGATACGAGGACTAATTATTGTGGAAGCAAATTTGAAGGATGATCAGAGATTATTGAGGAGCAACAGAGCCATATTTGATCAAGGAGGATCTAATAATGCTAAACATAAACTTGTAGCCAGTAAATTTAGTTGCATCTTGTTCAAGTCAATTTATTGTTTCTTTCTAACCATTGTAGTGGTGATTTCAAATCTCTTAATAGAGTTGGTTTAATAGTCATTTTGTAAATCCTCTAATAAGGTGACAGTTCATTTGAATTGTTTTAAAGACCTCTAGCAAGGCCACTCCTAATAGGGTGATTAAATCCTCTAACAGGGTCACACCTAACAGTGTGTATTGTAACCTTTAACAGGGTTGGTTCCTAGCAGGGCTCACTTTAGAAGAGTGAAAAATTGGTGACTAGTTACTTGGTGGTTTTTTCTATATTGGGTTTCCATGTTAAATCTAGTGTCTCTTGTGTTCACTTTGTTTTCAGTTACATGCATGAATGTTTGAAAATAAGTAAGAATTTAATTTACTAAGTTACAACATTTGTTTACCGAGTATCAGCAACAACTAGATTTTTAAGACATCTAAGCGATCTATGGATTAATTTTTGCTAGTAACTGATTCACCACCCCTCTCAGTTACTCTATCTTTAATCCCAACAATTGGTATCAGAGCTATTGGTGCTTACAGAAAAATATTTCAAGGATCTAAGTTAAAAATCAGGATGTCTTACAAAAGGAAAATTCCAAGACTTAACATGGACAACTTCTCAGCATGACAAAGATTGATGAGGCTTCATCTGGCTTCTATTGGTGATACAGGGCTAAAGTACCTTGATGAAAAATATGAAGAACCTTCTGGTACATTATCTGTCAATGATATTGCTAAAAAGAAGACTCACAATAACATGATGATAGATATAGCATCTGCTCTGAGTTATGAAGAATTTGATGACATCAAAGATTGCAAAACTTCCTTTGAAATGTGGAACAAGCTAAAAGAGATCTATGGAGGAGATGATAATGTGAGAAGAGCCAAAGAAAAAAGTTTGAGAGGGCAATTTGATCAAATGAGGATGAAAGAGGATGAAAATATTGCAAAGTATGTTGAAAGAGTTAAATCACGTGTTAGTGCAATCAAAGCATCTGGAGGAGATATCAGTGAGGAGACAGTTATAAGTAAAGTTCTTAGAACTCTACTTCCCATTTATGTAATCAAAGTCTTTGCAACTCAAGAAAGGAGATGTGAGGCAAATCATAAAATAAATTTAGAGGCCATAGTTGGAAGATTGACTGCATTTGAGCTAGATAACTATGACAATTATGTTCCAGCTGCCAAAAATGTTGAATCAGCATTTGAAGCCAAGCTTTCACTCAAAGAAAAAGGGAAAAAGATGAAGGATCCACAATCAGATAGTGACCTTGAAGTGGTTGAAGCTCTACTAGCAAGAAAATATTCAGGAAGAAAAGGGAAATACAAAGGTAAGGTTCCTCTAATCTGTTTCTCTTGTGAAGAAATTGGACATATTGCTGCTAGGTGCCCAAATAAGCAAAACAAAGATGAGAAGAAAGGTCATAAGTACAATGGCAAGAAAGACTTCAAATCATTCAAGGATAAAGGTAAGAAAACATGTTTTATGGAAAAAGATTTTAATGATTGTAATGATGAAGAAGAAGATGAAATTGTCTACATTGCTATGAAAGATGAGTCTGATAATGATGAGGAAATGGCACTCATTTCTCATATGAGCAAAAATGATACATGGATCATAGATAGTGATTGTTCTCATCACATGACTGGTGGTAAAACTAAGTTTGAATATTTTGAAGACTATGATGGTGGCAGTGTAAGATTTGGTAACAATGAATCTTGTTGTATAAGATGAAAAGGAAGAATCTCACTAACCAAGGAACTTGCATGTGATAATGCATATTGGGTAGAAGGACTAAAGCATAATTTGTTGAGTGTGGCACACTTCTCAATAATGGATTCAAAGTAGAATTTATGCATGGAAAAGCAAGATTGCTAGATGGCAAAGGAAAGTTGATTGGATTAGGCACTCAAACAAAAGGTAACTTATTTTATCTTGAACTTGGTGAATGTTCATGTTTCATTGCTCAAATTGAAGAAATTTGGTTATGGCATAGGAGGTTGTGTCATATAAACTTTGAAAAGTTAATAAAAATCAATAAATTCAGGAAAGTAAGAGGTATTCCTTACATAAAGAAACTTGAGGTTGGTCTATGCAAGAATTGTCAAATTGGTAAAATGGGAAAGACTAGTTTTAAGAGCAAGAACTATCAGACTAAAGAAGTTCTAGAAATTGTGCATACTGATTTGTGTGGACCTATTGGCATTGAAAGTTATACGGGTGAAAAATTCTTTATTCTATTTGTTGATGATTATTCAAGAATGATGACTATCATGTACCTAAGAGAGAAATCAGAATCATTTGAAAAGTTCAAATGGTATTTGGCCTGAGTAGAAAAGGAAACAGGAAAAAGACTAAAATGCTTAAGGTCTAATAGAGGTGGTGAATTCATTTCGCATGAGTTCAATAACCATTTCATTGAAAGGGGAATCAAAAGATAGGTTTTAGCACCTGAAACTCCTGAACAAAATGGAATAATAGAAAGAAGGAATAGATCTATAATGGGTTGTGCAAGAACCTTAATGATTGAGAAATGCATTGTTATCAAATACTGGAAGGAAGCTATCAACACTGTAGTTCATACCTTGAACCGAGTACTGCTGAAAAGGGACTCATTCAAAACACCCTATGAGTTGTGGTATGGCTACAAACCCAATGTAAGTTATCTAAAAGTATTTGGAAGCAAATGTTACATTTTGAAAGAATCTAGAAAAGGTAAATTTGATGTAAAAAGTGATGAAGGAATATTTTTGGGATACTCTTGCAAAAGAAAAGCATATAGATCTTTGAACTTATCTATTCACAAAGTTATAGAAAGTGCACATGTGAAAGTTGATGAGTTTGCAGAAAGAACAGAAGAAGAAAGCAAAAAGGAACCTAAAGACTACAACATATTTGTTTACATTGAACCTGATACAATACCAAGTATACCTATTAATTAGGAATCCTCAACTCTAGAGTCTTCATTAACCGAGTCACAAGAAGTTCAAACTGAGTCAACATCTACTGAGTTGCAAGAACTCAAGTTGCAAATAGAAGCTACCGAGTTAGCATCTACCGAGCCTAAGCAACCAGAATTAGAACCAAAATTTGAGACACAAAAGGATAATAATGCAAGTCATTCAAAAGTCAAGGAGCCTGTGTTAGCCAAGTATGTCAGAAAGCATCATGCACCAGATCAAATCATTGGTGATAAATTAGAAGGAACAATGACAAGAAGTAAGTTGAAAGGCACTTGTTTACTTGCTGATTTTGAACCTAGAAATGTCAAAGATGCACTAGAAAATGAGAGTTGGATTGAAGCTATGAATGAAGAGATAGAACAGATAGAGAAAAACAAAACATGGACTCTTGTACCTAGACCCAAAGACAAGAATGTGATTGGAACAAAGTGGGTATTCAGAAATAAACTAAATGAAGATGGTAAGGTATCAAGGAACAAAGCTAGAATGGTATACAAAGGATATTCACAAGAAGAAGGTGTAGACTATGGAGAAACTTTTGCTCCTATTGCAAGATTGGAAGGTGTCAGAACCTTACTTGTATATGCTGCATTCAAAGGATATAAAGTTTATTAGATGGATTTCAAGTCAGCATTTCTCAATGGCATATTGGATGAAGAGGTTTACATTGGGTAGCTTGAAGGTTTTGTTGATCCAGACAAGAAGGACATGGTTTGAAAATTGCATAAAGCATTATATGGTCTAAAACAATCCCCTAGAGTATGGTATGAAAGATTGCATAACTATCTTATTTAGATTTATTTTCAAAGAACTAATGACAACAACAATTTGTACATAAAGGAAGGACCAGATAATAAGATTGTTTTAGCAAAAATATTTGTAGATGATACTTTGTTCACAGGAAATGATGATCTCTACAAAGAATTTTTAGAACAAATGAACAAGGAATTTGAAATGTTAATGTTTGGTGAAATCAATTTTTTGTTGGTCTTCAAATTCAACAGAATAAAAATGACATCTACATCACTCAATCTAAATACATCAAGGAGATACTAAAAATTTTTGGTATGGAAGATTGCAAACCAGTTGGGACTCCTATGTGTACTAGATTAAAACTTACCAAGGATGATGAATCGAAGGAAGTGGATCAGACATTGTATAGATCTATGATTGGAAAGTTGCAATACGTAGTGCACACAAAACCAAACATTACCCTTGGAGTAGGGATTGTAGCAAGATTCTCAGCAAAACCAAAAGAAAATCACATGATGGCAATAAAAAGGATCATGAGATACTTAAAAGGAACTGAAGATTATGGATTATGGTATAAACTTGGAGGAAAACTAGATTTAAAGGTATTCATTGATGCAGATTGGGCAGGAAATATTGATGACAGAAAGAGCACAAGTAGAGGAGCTTTCTTTCTTGGAAAAAAGTTGGTTTCTTGGACAAGAAAAAAGAAGAATTGTACATTTCAATCCATAGCAGAGGGTGAATATGTTGCAGCAATAGTAAATTGCTCAAACATTGTAAGGTTTAAACAATTATTGGAAGGTATGAAGCAAGAAACAAAAGAACCATTTTTTATGTTTTGTGATAACATAAGTGCAATTAACATCTCCAAAAATCCAATGATGCATTCAAAAACCAAGCATATTGCCATATAATATCACTTTGTTAGAGAATTGGTGCAAGAAAAAGAAATAAGATTGGAATATGTGCATACAAAAGAAAAAATTGCTAACATATTCACAAAACCTTTACCTAAGGATGCATTCTTGTATCTAAGAGGTAAGTTAGGGGTCATTCCCTTATCTGAAGCTCACTAAAATATAGTTTTAGTGATCCATCAATAGGAATATAATTGAAAATCTATCAATTGATGCAGCAAACCAATGAAGATATTGCATATGAATCAGTACATCAGGTACAATGCTATTCAATTGTTTTGAGTTGTGTTGCCATCAATGCTAAAGAGGGAAATTGTTGGACACAATTGTTCAAATTGTTTGTTGTCTTTGATGTCAAAAAAATGTCATATCAATCATCAAACAGTGTCTATCGAGCTCAAAAGGTTAGCTAGACAAAGGATAGAGTCTACCGAGCTCAGAAGATCAACAAGGCAAAGGATAGTGACTACCGATCTTAGAAGGTCAGCAAAACAAAGAAGTAGTTCTTACTGAGCTTACTTGGTCATCAAAGGTAATTTGGAAGAAGCAATTCTTATCAAGCTCACTCAGTCATCAAAGGTAATTTGGAAGAAGCAGTTCTTACTGAGCTCACTCAGTCATCAAAAGTAATTTGGAAGAAGCAGTTCTTACCGAGCTCACTCGATCATCGAAGGTAATTTGGAAGAAGTAGTTTTTAAAGAGGGATTTAGTTCTTACCAAGTAAACTCAGTAGCCAAAGGATTTTAAGGATATTGCAATGTTAATCAAGTTAAGAAGGTTAACTCAGGAAATTTTTGGAAACAGTATTTACTGAGCATGGTCAGCTAGTAAAGGATTTCATTGTTTTATGAAATAACGTTTATTTATTTAGAGTAATATCTGTAGCTGACTGATGTATGATTTATTGGTAAATGTAACATGTAAATGGGCTGACTTGACAATCTAATGGTATAAGTAAGAGGTCAAGTTGCAAATTCTAAGTGTAAGTATGATGCAAGTGTGGAATTATTGAGATATGAGGACTGATTATTGTGGAAGCGAATTTGAAGGATGATTAGAGATCATTAAGGAGCAACAAAGCCATATTTGATCAAGGAGGATCTAATAATGCTAAACAGAAACCTGTAGCTAGCAAATTCAGTTGCATCTTTTTCAGGTCAATTCATTGTTGCTTTCTAACCATTGTAGTAGTGATTTCAAATCTCTTAACAGAGTTGGGTTAACAGCCATTTTGTAAATCCTCTAACAAGGTGACAGTTCAGTTGAATTGTTCTAAATACCTCTTGCAAGGCCACTCCTAATAGGGTGATTAAATCTTCTAATAGGGTCATACCTAACAGTGTGTATTGTAACCTTTAATGGGGTTGGCTCCTAATAGGGCTCACTTCAGAAGAGTGAAAAATTGATGACTAGTTACTTGGTGGTTTTTCCCATATTGGGTTTCCACATTAAATCTAGTGTCTCTTGTGTTCACTTTTTTTTTAGTTACATGCATGAATGCTTGAAAATAACCAATAATTTAATTTACCAAGTTACAACATTTTTTTACCAAGTATCAGCAGTAACTAGATCTTTAAGACATCTAAGGGATCTGTGGATTAATTTTTGTTAGTAACTAATTCACCCCCCTCTCAGTTACTCTATCTTTAATCCCAATAGGGTTTTCCTATGAGGTTTTCCATCTTTCTCCATTTTCAAAGAGATTGCATTGGATTGCATCAAATTATAGAGCATTTCATTTGTACATGGGTACCTAACATGGCCTAATAGCTAGGACCCATCATGCATTTTCATCCTAGCTTTTTTGAGCTTAAGTGCATTCCCCTAAGTTGCACTTAAGGGGGGATTTTAGAGTAAATAATTAATTATTATTACACTTTGATTTAAGTTTACTTAGGTTAAATGCATTATTTTATTATTTATCATATAGACACCTATAAGTATGCATAGTTAGATGAGTTGTCTTGTTGATAACACAAGAGTTTGCACAATCATCTGAGTTGTCATGTAGATAACACATTTGTTCACACTCTAATTAGGAACATGGTGTCCACAACATATCTTTATGAGATACAACTCAATATTCTTATCCTCTCATTATCACACTAACTTCTGTGCTTAATGGAGGATAATCCACTCTTGGTGGGCATGTGCTTAGTTGTGAGGCTTATCACTTTGCTAACTCCTAGTCAGTCTAGAGGCCTTTATATATGGGCACTTCTAGTGTGTATGTAGTTATGATATTCTCATTATTATTATTCTAATAATCCATTATTGGTCCATATTGTGCTAGTGCTTGAGCTTCTTGATCTTGGTGTTATTTTTCCCTAAGGAAAGTTCTTACATGGTATCAGAGCTATATAAAATTCTTATAGATTTTTAGTTGCTCTTCTAGCCTTAGTTCACCATTTTCCTTTCTAATTTCTAAATTTTTAATCTATTTTTTATATTATAGGATTCTAAGACTTGGAGTCCTTATAGCTCTTTTCCCGTTGAATTCCTAGGTACTTACATGAGAATGAACCTTGCTTGTATCCCATGAGTTGACATACATTGTTTTCTAGGATTGAATTTGTATTTAAGAAAATAATTTCTAATTTATCTTTATTAACTTTATGTCTAGATGTTTCCATATATGTTGTGATGATATGTTTGGAGTTACGAGCTTCTTCTAGGGAGCTTTCTCCTAGGAGTATAGTATCATGTACAAATGATTGGTGTGTAATAATTGGTATTCCTTCCATACCTATGACTCCTTTGATAAGAGATTCTTCTTGAGATTTCTTAATACTTCTATCAAAGGCTTCCACTATTATAATAAATAAGAATGAAGATAGAGGATCCCCTTGTCTTATTCCTCTTGATATATTGGAGAAACCTTCTAGAGTACCATTGATAAGAATATAATTTTAGGTGTAGAGATGAAGCTAAAAATGAAATTAATCCATTGACGCAAAAATCCAAATGCTTCAGTGGACTTACACAAACCACTAATCTAATTTGGCATATGCTTTTTGGATACCTAATTTCATAAGCATATAGGCTTCCTTATTAACTTGGGATGAATGGATCACCTCTTGGATGATGATAATACCATCTAAGATTGATCTATTAGGCATGAATCTAGACTGTTCTTCTGAAATGAGTTTCGGTAGAATGACTTTGAGTTTGTTAGTTAAGGCCTTAGTGAAAATTTTGTATATTGCATTGTAGAACACAATAGGCCTATAGTCGCTAGGCTCAACATGATCAAATTTTTTGGGTATATGATAATGTATTATTAATTTAAAATAATAATGACCTGAGTTCATAGTTGCTTCTATTGCTTTCCATAATTCATCTCCTAATATGTCCCAACATTCTGAAAGAGGAATTCTTGAAAGACATCTAGTCCTAGGGGTTTATCTAGATTCAGATTAAAAAGTGTTGTTTGTATTTCCTCTTTGGATAAAGCCTTGTTCAAACTCTTATTATCTTCATTCGATATTAGTTTTGATATTGTGTTTAACATGATTTTTTGAGCCTTCAAATTAGAATATTCATAATTGTTAAGGATATTAATATAATAATAAAAAAATATTTTGCTATTTGATTTAGGTCTTCCATGACATTTCATTGTCCATCTTTAATTTTTGATATTCTATTCACATTTCTATTATTGATAGTGCTATTATGAAAGAATTTAGTGTTTCGATCCCCATTTGTTAACCAATTTTCTCTAGATTTCTGTTTCCAAATGATTTATTCTTTTTTCTAATATAGATTCTTTTTTAGTAAAAGATCCTTTTCTTTTGTATATTTCATATTATCTAATCCTTCTTTTATGCTTTTTGTATTTAATTTTTTCAGTTCTTCTTATGCATGTAACTTTTCTTTGAATATGCTATTGAAGTGTGTTTCATTCCATCTTAGTATGTTTTCGTATAAGACTTTTAATTTTGATATGAACCAAAACATTTTATATCCTTCATAGTACCCTTCTAACCACCATTGTTTTATTACTATCATAAACTTCTCATCTTGGAACCACATTTTTTCACATTTGAAGGGGTTTCTTGAAAGTTTTTGTTGTTCATAAATTTCTAGTGTAATAGGAAAGTGAATTGAGCCTTCATTTGGAAGGATTGAAGCTTGCACAACATGATCTAAATCACTAAATTCTCCTTTAAATAAGAATCTATCAAGTCTTTTTGCTATTTTAGAAGTCTTTTCTTCTGTTATGCCAAGTATATATACCATTTGTAGGTATATAATCCATAAAATTATCTATAGTGATCTAATTATTAAAATCCATCATGAGTTGGGAGGTGAATTAAGATCCTCCATGTTTTTCTTGTAAACTTAAAATAGCATTAAAATCCCCTCGTATGCAAAATTTTTCTTAAAGGTATCTATTTATAAAGGAACTAATATTATGCTAGAGATCTTTCTTACTAGCTGTCGGAGAAGGTCCATATATGTTGATAATGTTAAAATGTAAGTTTTCTTTATAACTTGGCATTCTCTCACTCATCAAAATTTTATCAACCGACCATTTGGTATATTCAATTTTCCTTAGATCCCATATGATGCTGATTCCTCTAGAGGTTCCCTCAAATTAAATTAAGTTTGTTTTCCAAATCCCTAGTTTCTTACTTAGCATATCTCCTATCTCACTTAATTTATTTTATTGAACTAATTTTTATTCTAATTCAAATAAGGTCAGATTTCTCTTTAGCAAGAATTTTTTGTTAGGGGCATTTAAGCCCCTCAAATTCCAAGTTGTTAACTTCATTTTCCTATAGGAAGGACCTTCCCCTTCCCAACTTTAAGAATTTTATGGATCTTTTTTAGTTTTCTACTTTTCCAGTTTTTGATCTTAATTCTACAAGATTTTTTTTGCCTCTCTTTTTCTTTAATTTATCACAACGTGGAGCTTTTATACATTCCATGTTACAAGCTAGTCCAAGAGAGTTAATGTTATCTTTGGAATTACTTATGTTGTGTTTAATTTTTTCCTCTACTTTTTCTTCCTCTTCTTTTGCTAATTATTTAAATATCTTACTAGTTAGATTGTTATTTCCTTGCTGAGCCATTTCCTTAGCCATTCCTAAAGTTTGGATATTATATTGAGGTGACAAATTTGGATTATGGTTTAAATGTTCGTGCACTCCAAATTCCTCCCAATATTCTTTAGTGTTTTCTTTATTGTTGTCTCTACTTAGAATATTTTCCTTTGAATTAGCCTCTACCCTATTATCAGATATGTAAGCTACTACTTCCACCAGGATACCTATTCATTCTTATTCTTCTTTTTCTCCTAGAATATTGTCTAAGATCTACTTGATTCAAAAGGGTCTTTCCTTTTTTGAGGAGTTTACCAAAACTTGTACAATTTCTTCTTTCTTTCTTTGGCTCTTTTTATGTTTGAGTGAGCTTCTCTGTACACCATGTTATGCTAGCCATTTAACTAGAAGGAGGACTAGCTGAATATCCTTCCTTATTTGAGGTTGTATTGTAGTTTTTTTGATTCTGTTGACTCTATTTAGAATATTTATTATATAATATCTCCCCTCCTTAGTCTATTGATCCTTATAAGCATTCCCTTTTTCTACTTGATCTGAGTAATTTAAATTTAGATTTCCTCTTTCTAGATCTAAATCTTCAGATTCCTTTCTTATCGATTCAACTATCTTTGCTTCCAGGCTATTAGATTATAATTCTTGTACGCTTCCTCCTAAAGGGTGATTTGATCACTAATATCATTTTGTATTAAGAAAATGTTGTAAGTATTTTATATTGTCTTAGGTTCTTTTTGATATCTTCAATAAATAGATTTTTCTTAATATAATGTTCACACTATTGTAAGGCTTCCATATTTATTTCTAAGTTAGAAATATTGCTATGATATTCTTCCATATTTTTAAAACATGTAAGTGACTTGATTTCTGGGTTAATAGGAGAATTTTCTGTAGTTGAAACATTGTCCAAAAGTTCCCCTTGTTCAATTTCTTGATTAAAATCTACTTCTTCTATCTTTTCTAAACAACTTCTCTTGTTCAACTCCATGTCTGATTGTTCCACATATTCTGAGTTATTGTTGTTGTGATAATTTTTCTCTCAAACATGAATATTTAGAAAGATATTTAGGATTTCTATTATGGAGATTTTTTTTTTTAATAATGTCTATTATACAACTTTCATATCTTGAAATTTTAAGTTTATAAATCAATTTATTAGTAATTAGTTTAATAGGCTTGATATTAGATATTTTTTAATTTAAATTGATGATCATTCAGATGTTAGTATGCCTGCTAGATATTGTTTATGGAAAAATTGACTTTGTTTCTACCCAAATAGGAGCTAAGTATTTATGAACTTTAGATTTAATAAAATTAGGTTCCCAATTTATGAATTTAATTGAATGCCCTTTGAAAAAATAGGCTGAAACTAAAAGAAAGTTTTTGTTAACAGATTCATTTTTACAATGAATATAAATAATCTATTAGAGATAAATTAAATACTTACCCGTAGACCACTAAAATCTTCCAGCCATCTGATCATCTTGAGGTATTTGGGAATAGGTCCATTATAATAATCATATACGCCAAAATTTACATAATTTGACCAACAATCTTCACTCATTTAATTACTAATAATGAGTATCTTTTTCATTTGAATGTTGTGATCTAGAAGTAATAGGGAAGTGAGATGGGTGGATTTGATGGTTGGGTTGAGATAAATGAGGTGATACTGACCTAATGAGAGCAGAAGCAGTTAGAATAGTGAATGGCCTAGATCAACAATGGGGAGGGATATAGGGTTTGGGGCTAGGCTGATCACTAAAATGGGATTGAGGGACAAAATTTGATCATGGGTTTTATATTAATGATATAAAGAGATTTATGGCTACCATACATATGTTTATTTATTCTACTTTCTGTAATCCAACCATCCTAATTAGGTTTTGCGTATTTGGTTTTTGAAAAAATAATTTTCTCATGCTTCAGTTTAATGGAAAGATCCATTGCTGGAATAGTTTGCACTTTAGATCTAGGTCCCCTTTTTGAAATCTGACCATCCTCATCTATACTATGATCCTTCACTACTTAATTTGCTAATCAGGCCTTAAATTTTAATGATATCTTACAAAAATATTAATCATCACGCTTGCAATTTGCCTTCTACACACACGTTCGTGCTTTTTGAATAATACCTTCTCCTGCCAAATATTTATGAAGCTCGTTGGTGTTCCATGGCCCTAGCACAACTATTTTTGAAGTCTAATTATTGTTGTATATTATTGAAGATAATCAATCTAGGAGTTTTTCGTCATGCCCAGTAAAGGAATAAAATATTACTCCATAGATTTTAAGATGAATGCATATGGAGATCTATCATCTAGAGGATTTTGTAGTTTAGTTACTCTTCCTTTCTTTTTCTCTCTACCCTCAAGAAGGAATGAACATTGACTAGGAATTCTCTCTACAGTTGATGTTATACCTACTCAAGTTATTATTATCACAGATTGGAATGCTTATATTGTTGATTGGACTCCTTCATCATTCAGTGACTTAATCTGATTCTCTATAATGAACTTAATGATTTGCATGATTAATTTGTGCTAACAACCTACAATATTTAATTTTTATTTTTAAGAATATATTTTTTGGTTTATATCTCACGTAGTATTGTAGGATAATTCTCTAGAAAAATAATTTTAATTTTTTTTTTCTTTACAATGGACCTTTTGGGAAATTAATCTCAATGTAATTGCATATTTTTATTGTAAAACTTTTACCACTTAAAACCCTAGGAGGTATAATCCCTACATTTCATAATTTTTTTCATTGAAATTTTCTACTATTACGAGGGTTTTCAAATGTATATAAATATTGATAGTATTCTAATTTCTCCTATAGGGCTTTCTAGATATATTAATTTCATTCCAATCATATTTTCCTATAGTGAGGTTTAGTTGATTTATGTCACAACATTTTCAAACAATATGGAACTAAATTCTTTTCTCTA
Organism: Cupressus sempervirens; assembly: GCA_028749045.1. NCBI lineage: Eukaryota > Viridiplantae > Streptophyta > Pinopsida > Cupressales > Cupressaceae > Cupressus > Cupressus sempervirens. The sequence goes on from CM053786.1 coordinate 405,963,402, forward strand.
ATTTTTACAAAATAATTCATGTTTCAGAAGTCCAATCCACAATATATAACAATCAATTCTCAAGCAACCTGGAAAACTCTAGGTAGACAATCTTTCTTGTGATCCAAAATACACTTAAGCTTCCAAAATATTCTTTAACTTTAACTCACTGTTTTTCTCTTCAAAAACTTGTGTGTGTGAAATGACCAAAAAATCTCTAATAAAGAAATGTAACCCTAGCTAGGGTTTCTAATTACAATTTTATAAAAAGGAACCCAACCTAATTAAATATTAAATAATTTAATTAATTAATTCTTTCATGTACATGTAAAGCATTTTATTTATTTGATATTGCTTTAGTTCTTCTCCCACCTTATTTATTTGTGTAAAATACTTTTAAATAACATAGTAAATAATTAAAAACAATATTTATAGCACAGTAGTTGCATGCAACTCCAAATTTATTATTAATAATTAAATAATTATGGATAAAGCATCATGTTATCTTTCATAATTAATTTTTTTTCCAACTCTCAAATTTAGACTTTTAAAATTTAATTCTTTTAAATTAATACACATATTTAATTTTTAATTAATTAAACACTCATATTTTGATGTTTCCTTTTAATTAAGCTAATGTTTAATAACTTAAATATCAAAATACTATAATTAAGTCATTTACTAAATAAAAAATACCACAAAATCTACATGACTACACCATAAATATATAGATCAAATCCAAAATCAAACAACATGTACAAAGATAGACTCATGCGTTTGAATGGGTAGCTTGTCAGATACTTGTCCTCCTTCTCAAGAAAAAAATTAGGCTTAGTGTGGGACTCAAAACTAAAAATTATCTCCCATCTCTTCCCATTGAGATATTGGAATATGACACACTCATTATTGCAATTCATGGAAGTCATTGAATGGTATGTGTTACTCTACATAAAGATAAAAATGTACAAATATATATCTAACTAAACATGTAATGGTGGGGAGTGGTACATCATGTAGATCCTAATTCACAAGTGACTACAACTCCTTCCCCCAACCATATCAAGCACATAAAAAATATAAAATATAAAACAAACACACACACACACACACACACACTCATGCAAATATAAGTTAAGTACAACTAGTAAATTGTGAGTATAAATAACATTATTTTCTAACATAAGAATCTCACATTCATGAAGATAAATATAAGCATCATCTGAAGACACATAATACAACATATTTATAAAAGTAACTATAATTACTAACTAAGATCATATAAAGTATAAGTACAATGAAAGTAATCATGATCAACAAATAAGCACATGTAATGTTTTTGATTAGATAAATAGGTTTTATAGGGACCTTGAAACCCAAGAGTTAAAACATAAACAAGGCTGATAATAAGTGTTAAAAACCTAGCCAAAAAAGAACAAGTCTAAAGGCTGATAAAAAGCACTAGGCCTAGCCGAACAAAAAAAGACAAAGGAAAGACCACACTATTTTTTGAAAAATGAAATAGGAAAAGGCTAGGACAAAAAGCCAGACAAAAAAGGAACAACTAGAAACAAAAGGATATAAAAGAGCTAATCCTTGTTCTTTCTTTCTAGCTCCTGCATGACCTAGGCAGCCTCATAGGCCATTTGGTTCTCCTCAGCCTCCTGCTGACGAGTCTTTTTTACATTCTAGTCTAGACAAGTGTAAGTGATACCTGTGGAAGTTTCATCACCAGCTCTAGCTTTTCCCCTGTCTTTTCCTTCCTCATCCCGCAAAATTCCTCTATCTTTCAACTATAAGCACATGTAATGTTTCAACTATACAATTAATCCTGATATATGTAATCCAAACAAAAGGTAGTTGTCATACAACTATAGGAATCAAGAATCTTTGAATAACTAGCATGTTCATGAAAACTAACCTAAAATAGTTTGACAATACGAAAAAAATAAAACTATAGCTAGGCACTACATTCAAACCCCTAGAATTAGGCTTACTCTTGGAAGCTTACAATGATGATATTAAATCCATAGATTCAATGTGCATGTCCCATTGGATGCTTCCCCAATGTAGGAGGATGAAGCCAAGTTATATGTCCTCTACCCATAGATCCACTTGTGGTGGCTTAGTAGCTAGTCAAATGGTGATAATACACTACAAACATCCTATGAGATCCACTTGAATTCTAAACTATAGGCTCTGAAAGTTTAGGTCTCTATCATGAAAATATGATATACACTGGGATAATCGATCACTTTATGACCATGATATCAACAAGAATAATAATATCCCCTAAAAAATCTCTCATCTTTAGGTGCACTAAACTAGTGAAAACTATCCCCACTAGCATTCTAATTAGAACCTAGAGTGGATCAATTTATCTAATTTTTTATACTACATTTCCAATTATGATAGCTCCCTAATTTTGAACCACCACTACTAAAATGGTTGAAATTACTACCCCCCAGTTATTATAATTACCTTTCAAGAAGGTAGAAGGGTTTCTAGAGTTCCTATCTCCCTAAGACTAGTAACCCTAAGTCTCGAAAATGAAGATCCTCTAACCTAAATACCTAGCTGACTATGATGATCCAAAGCCAAATTTGTGAGCCACTAGTGTAGCTTGAATGACTACATCCTTGAGGGTATTTTAGTTGGCAAACCTTAACATCCTTGATAATTCCATCATGAATACCTCTAATAAAGTGTTTAATCAATCAAAGGATACCTATCACTATACCTTGCATATGGTTTGAGCTCAAAGAAAACTCCTGGACACTCATAGGTAACTATCACATATTATGGAATTCATCTGCTCGATGTAGGTGCCATTGATATGATAGGAAACACTCATAAGTTCTTGAGAAAAATTTCCGAAGTAAAATTCTTTATATTTAAACCAAGTTTATCCTCTTAAATCTTCCACTAGATTGCTGCTAAAATATCAAAGTACATAATATAAAACCATACGTTTACATTGGTATCAAAGTCCTACATGGAAAAACAATGATGCAATGCTATAACCTATTTTTTTCATTGTAACCTATATCCATATCATCAAAGGAAGAAAAATTATCTCTTAGGAGGTCCTTCATATATATGGTTTTGGTAGCTTCTCTTCTATCACCCATATTCCCTCTCTTAGGACTCTTGAACCGATATATTTCTTTATTCCCAATATGATGTGACTCTTCCTACTCAATTCTCTTGTGCATAGGTGTGGTCCCAAATAGTTTTCTAGTGCCAAGAAATTCTAAATTTTCACCTTGCTCACCTTTATTTCCCCTTCTATTCTCTTTCTATATAGTATCAACCCTACAAGGATAATGAGGGCTATAAATTTTTTCCCTCTCACAACCTCTACCATGGTTTTAACTACAACCCCTAGCAACAAATCTAGTCTCAGAAATCATCTCTCCTATATAACCCAAGAAAATAAATGATATCTCAAAACTTATTAGAAAAAATAAGGACATAATCTATATCCATAAAGAAAAATTATATAACACAAGTGTTATGAATCCAAGCTTCATTTTCACAAGTTGTGCTATCTCCAATATTATTGTTGAAGCTTTGTTGTTTGAGTTATTATTAACTATATATGGTTGCTTAATCTTGTTGCAAGTTTGAGTACTTGTTAACTAATGGGAGGATAATATTATTATAATTCTTAGTGTAGAAACATGGGATATGATATGATATGTAACATCCCACAAGGGAAACTAAGAGAAATTAGCCTAAATACAACACTAAGTCTAGTGAACTTTTCTTTCTTAAATTTTTATACAAAATCAAGTCATAAATGAAGAAACAATATAATGAAACACATCACATGCATATAATGTGATACAAATAAAAATTATACTTCTCAAGGGTTCCTTCATATTGAATCATATTTATGAAAGTTTTGTTAATTGGATTTAATCTAAAGTATAATGTCCACATCTATAATGAAGTACCAGATATTTGATCTCATAATAAATTACACAAGAATAACTAATACATGAAGTGCATCTAAATAAAAATCCATTACACATGTCACAAGGTATATAAGGATAAGTAAAATAAAATAAGCCTTCCATATGGATCTAAGGATACAAATAAAAAGTAAATGAATATATAGATACATCAACTAAATGTAAAGATTGTGTCCAACATATGAGAATAAGAATGATGTAACTTTATGAATGGAACATCCAACACTAAAAAAAATTTATGGGGACCCAAATGGTAAGAAAGTCACCACCTCCTAACCTCGTAGTAACCTATTCAAACCCAATTCTAGTATGTGTTAGGGAGATAACATATGACCCACACATGAATATCAAACCACAAAAGAAAATTCTAAGCAAGAGTCCCTAAAATCTCTCTACCTTAAGGGTAACACACACTACTAATAAGTAAAGGTAATTTATGCAACACAAAAAAGAAGAATCCCCAAAGGATATGTCATATCCCCCAATAAATAACCACATTACAAAAACACAAAACAAAATACATGATCTGATACCAAACTCAACTCTTTATTCATAAAACAATTGATTACATGCAATGTGTTAAGCTATAAGGCCTTCCTGATTATGGCCAAATAAAAAGAAAGTAATAGTTCTACAAGATTCCTCAAGATCAAACCCAAGCCCTATCTAGTCTAGATTTGTAACACAATAGAACTTTGGAAGAAACCCCACACAAGATCTAAATGTTTGCTTATAAGACCAACAAGAAATCTCCTTGTTTCTTTAGCCATAGCTACCGGTTCTGCTCAAACCTCACTCCTCTGAGCTACTCCATGCTGAACTTAGGATCCACTCTCCTAAATGAATGAATCAAGACTCCACCTAAACTCCCTTCCTATACCCAACTAAGCCACAAGTTGAGATAAAAAGTTACAAATTAAATAAACCCTTACATTAAATGCATATTTAATCCACAAGTTGGTTTACAATAATCATTAAATACAAAATGTTAACCCTCATGTTAACCCACGATAATCACATGAAAATACTTAGGACAAGCCCACAAGTTTATAAAACTAATTAAATGAACATAGGAGATAATTAAGACCACACATAGGTCCTCATACACCCCCATATTGATCCAAACCATGATTACATGCCACATACATTAAATGCACCAAGTTGACCAATCCAATCTATAACAACTCCATCTTGCAAGGCACACTACCAAGAATCAACAAAACCATAAGCATCACCAATCTCCCACAAGAATTTTTGAGTTCCTTTGGTGCCAAACAACCAACACATGCTAAGTAGTACAATGAGTTTTGATCAACATAAGATATGCTGAGCTCCTTTAGTGACTGAGCACCATAATGATCGGGTACCTCGATCAATACAATGCCTAGTAATGAGGGAGCACCCATCCTTCTTCTTGACCAAGCACCAAGCTTCTCCAACAAGCCCATTTGATCAAGCCTCCAACTAAGAAATACCACAGAGATGGCTAAGCATCTCCTATCTTCCAACAAAAAGGCCAAAATCTTTAGGAACCTTAGACGTCCCTACATTAGACTCCTGGGGTACAAAGAAAAGTGTATGCTTCACTTTATTCCTTTAGGAAAACTAGACTTCTACTCAATCTTCACCAAAGGTTTTCCAATCCATAAATCCAAGAAAACGAACAAGTCCATCAACTAATTACTCCTTTGCAAATATTCAAATAACCAATCAACATATTCACTCATAAGAATAACTAAACAACAAAGTAACCCATAAATAGGGTCTACAAGTTATCACCACAATCTATATCAGTAATAGGTTCATCCAAATCTACATATGTACCACCATCCACAACAACATATAGATCTCCAACCTTATCAACAACAATATGTAATTTCATAATAAGATATGCCAAACTCTCACCATCAGTGATCTCATTGCTCAAATAAGATGCTCTGCAACATATAACTCATCACCAACAACAACTTGATTATCATCAACCAAGTTAGATCCATTCAACTAATCATGAAAATAAATCTCCATCCCAAAATCAACATGGTTAGGAACCTCTTTACAAAAAACCAAAAGTTTCTCTATAGGTTTTGCATTAGACTCCACAAATTGATCAACAAAATCCACCTCCTCCTCGACCTTGCCATGGCATCCTTATTCCTGAGCAAGTCTCCTAACCAACTAGATAACTCTCTTTGGGATTAGTAGAATCTAGCTCCACAAAGCTCTGTAAAATCAACTATCCCTTCTTTAACTCAATTGGAAAAAACTATATCCATCTGAGTAATTGTCTCATTTATCCTTGTTGACACTATATTACAAAGATGTAAAATCATCTCAAGGTCCAATCTTCTCATAGGAATCTTACAAGATCTTTGCAAACCCTCTACAATAAATCCTTCCCTTGCACCTTGTGATAAACTTGAGTTGTTTGTAAGTTAGATAAAAAAATTCTACCTTGCATGAACAACTAAGAATAAATCATGAGTCCAGGATCATGAATCTATAATATAAATCACAAAAACTCTCTTTGATCATGCTCCAAAAAAAAAACCTTCCATCTTTGCAACCATCAACCCATCTACAAGTGTAGGTCAAATCACAATCTACCAACCCACACCAAGAATCACAAACTAGGACTCTTGAAGCAAATGATCCTTAATACAATCACCACCAGATCAAGATCTTCTCAAGTCAACTCCTCTCAACCCAAGGTCTTGGTAAAAAATTCCTCACATTCGATGATCCATCTACATGCTCAAGAATAATTGTGCTCTAATACCACCTAACATAGTGCAATGTAAGAGAATCCCCAAAGGAGATATCTTGGCCCCCAAAAAATAACCACACAATGGAAAAAAAACAAGATACACAATCTGATAAGAATTTCAACTCTTTATTCATAAAATAACTAATTACATGGAATGTGTCAAGTTATAAGGCATTCCCAGTTATGACCAAATATAAATAAAGTAATATTTATGCAAGGTCCCTCAAGATCCAACCCAAGCACTATCTTGTCTAGATCTATAACACAAAAACACTCTAGAATAAACCCCACATGAGATCTAAACTTGTGCTTGTATGCCCAACAATCAATATCCTCATTTCTTCAACCACATCCACTAGCTCTGCTAAAACTTTTCTCCTCTCAGCTACTCCATGCTGAACTTAGGATACACTCCCCTAAATGCATTAATCAATACTCTGCCTGAACTCCCTACTTATAGCCAATGAAGACACAAGTCAGCCTATCAAGTTAAAAATTAAATAAATCCTTACATTAAATGCATATTTAAACCACAAGTCAGCTCACAACAATCATTAAATACAAAATGTTAATCCTTGCATTAACCCACAATAACCACATGAAAAAAACTTAGGACAAGCTTCCAATTCTACAACACTGGTTAAATGTCCTCATACATCCCCAGATTGATCCACATCATGATCACATGAAACATACATTAAATGCTCCAAGTTGGTCAATCCAATGCACAAGAAATACCATAGAGATGGTTAAGCACCTCCAGTCTTCCACTAAAAATGCCAAAAATATTTAGGAACCTTAGATGCCGTTACATCAGCAATAAATGTTGAAACAAAAATAATTGATCAATACTAACACCACATGTCAAAATCAATAAATGAATACCAATCTCCAAATTAAGTAACAATATCAATAAAGAACAACCACCAAATGAGTTCTTACCTCCAAATCAAATACCCATAACCAAAAGAATAATAACCAATGAATAAATGATAACCACAAATAAACACCAAACACCAATAATTAATAATGACCACTAGGTAAATCATAACCACTAATAAATAAATAACACCAACCAAAGGAAAATACAAAATCTATAGAGGAGACCAAGGTTATGTATTAGGGAATGTCTATTATAATGATTTAGAATAACTAAGAGGAGGTTAGGGGGTGAATAAATTATCATCAGGTCTAGATGTACCAATTCAAATTTTAAACAGTTCAAACAAATTTAGATACCCACTCGGTCTCTATAGTATATCATTAAAAATTCAAAATTTCATGCAATATCCTAACTCTCTATCTCTATACGTGCCAACTACCAATAAATATACTATTATAAGATATAACATGCAAAATAATAACATCTACAAATGAAAATAAGACTTTTGACACCATGATTTAACTTGGAAATCCAATTTGGAAGAAACCACCAAGTAACATGCTACCAATTTTTCACTCTTCTAAAGTGAGCTTCGTTAAGAACCAACCCTGTTAAAGATTATACAACACACTATTAAATGTGACCCTATTAAAGGATATAATCACCCTATTACGAATGACCTTGTTAGAGGACTTTAGAACATTCCATTAGAATTTCACCTTGATTAAAGGATTTTGGACTAATAAAATGGTTAGAATGTAACAATAGATTTGATCTGTAATTATAACTCACTTTGTAAATTTAGATCTCCATTCACTCATCTCCTAGTTTGTTGACTAGCCTTCATTCACATCTCCATCACTGATCTACTTGGCATCTCCTCAAGTAGTCACACTACACAAACTCTTCACTCTTCACCTCTATTTTTCACCTTTTTACAACGTCTCCTTAAGATCTCCAATAAATAATGAACCAATGTTACAACTCATTCCTTATGCCTCCTTAAATAGGTAATTTTGATATTTTTTCTTCTTAAACATCACCATTGATCATAGGATTAGGTTAGAGTCATCAAATCCTTCCATCTTTTTGTTCTCCTTCTTCTTCTAGAAACTTTGGATCAAATCCTTGCCTTTGATCATGTAAAAAACTCTCCTCATAAATTAAATATGCCAACTCATCAATCCTTATCTTCCTCACACTTTGACTAATTCAAAATTCCAAATGTGTTGGCCTCTAAATTAAATCTTTATCAAACTATAACTTTTTCTTTCACTTAAAAATTATAGTGTTCTTCAACTTGGTCAACACTTTATAGCTCGAAACACACTATACTATCTCACTCATCAACATGCTCACCTGGTCAATACTATGCTCGATCACAACTACACTTATTTATACATTTTCTTGACAATAACTAATGCTCAACTTGAACTATTTCACTCAACTTGTACTTGAGTTCCTTACTCTTCTGCTTCAACTCTTTCATTGACCATGCTACATTGATACTCGCTCAAGTTTATCCTTTTGACTTGTTTCAACTCTTAGCATCATCCAATTGTCTTCTACACTTCATGTATTGGTTTTAACAATACATTATCTTGTCAAGGACTAACTTATCAAGTGCCCATTATATTTCCATGATACTTAACACATCTCAACTTAACCTTTCACTAGGTCATCTCATCATCTTTTCTTTTCAAATCCTCTTCATCAATAAAATGATATAGCACTCTATACTATTAGTAAATATCTCTCCAATAGGTTTCACACTCTATCTTACCAATAGGTTTTGCATCAATGAAAACATAACAATATATCCAATAGTAGTTTCCAATAGTGTCATTCTATGATCAACTACTTGAGTTACCCTTGATGAGTCTCTTCATAGAAGAGATTACTTTAGTGGTGAATCTTCACCATTTGATGATCCTGTCTCATGGGTCAATCATCATTTGGAAAATTGTGCATGTAACACAATCCAAACGTGTTACCAAATATTTATACAATTTTGGTCCAATGCCTATGGTAGTCTCCCATTAGTTATCACATGATTGGTCAAAAATCTTAGTCCAATCGTCAATGTAATATACATTTTGGATACATTTATTTTAAATTTTTTTCTATCCTTTGAATGTTGTTTCTTATTGGACAATGTTCTTTTTCCATTACTACAACTAATTAATTTTCCCTTGGGTTGGGCATTGCCTACAATTTTCCCAATGTGTGTCAACCACTAGCCTCGTTTAGCCAACTATTTCCTATTATGGGCTTGCATAGGAAGGTTCATTTCACCTACATTTGACATTCCCTCTTGTTGATCTCACATAATTTTCTAATCTAGATTGGACTATAAGATATTATTATTCTACACAATTCACTCTTTTCTGGTGTGGAGACTGACATTTCTTATTGGTACTGAAGTTTCAGAGTGCTAAGTGCATTGCCCATTGAATCATGGACCATGGTTTTTGTAAAAGGTAAGTGATTTTTTTTTATAATAATGTGGTACTGGTACTAGTTATGTTTTACTATCCAGTGTCCGCTAGTGATTGGACATCTCACATGCTAAGATAGGTTTGTGAATTGTATTGGGTAGTAGTGTAGACTATAGTACTGTATTAGTAGTACCCTTTTTAGGAGACTGAATCATATTGTTGCTATTATATGTAGTCTAGGTAGTCTACTATCACAATCTTTGACTCATCACTCTTTGAGTCTTTTGTTCAACAACTAAGTTGATTTTTTTTTTACAACCTTTATCAATTTGCAATGTCAAACAAGAGGGGTAACATGGTTTCTAGTAGGATCCTTCAAAGCCAAGAGAGACCATAATTACCAAAACATAGAACCATATCTGCATATTTTGCTGGTGAAAATGTTGGAAACCTACAAGATTCATAAATTAGATCTCTAGTACATATTGACAAAGGAGATTCATCACAAGTTGGAGACCATATTGAAGAAGTTAAAGTTGGTGAACCTGATATCTTAGTTGAGGATGAGCTTGAACATGATTTGGAGGCACTTTCCATGAGTAGGGAGTTGTAAATTGATATTATAAACTCTAAGTCAGTTCTAGACTAGTCAGGTGAGAAAATCAAAGTGATTCCATAAATCATGTTTATTCACAGAAGGGGAAAAGAAAATTGGAATAAAAAAAAGATTAGTCTTGCTGGGATCTATCCAAAAAGAATTTTCAATTAGAATGGGTAGAAAAGTATTGGTTCATTGAACCAATGGCCAATCCAATTGATGGTGAGCCTCTTGTAGAATGTAGATGTAAGATTTGCATAGAGATAACAAAGAAGGAGAAGAGGTTGCAGCTCAAACTTGATACCATAGAACAACATGTCGATAAGTTTACAAAAAGGAAACTAAAAACAAAGGAAAACTATCATCACATTAGGAATGTTGAAATATACAAGTTACACAAGCAATTATGGGAGAAGTATTCTGTAGTAAAAGGTTCCATTGAAGATTTCATTGGGAAAGCAATGGAAGTGAAAAATATGGGAAAAGTTTTTCAATTAAGTGTTGTATTTTATATTTTGAGTAGAGGGCATCCTACGATGGACTACCCTTCAATTACTAGTTTATTGCAATTTTTTAAAGTTTAAAACTATGCAAATAGTCACTGGTCAGTAAACAACGAATTGGAATGAGCTAGTTGTCTTGTATAGGTTGAAAAAAATGATATGAAGGAAAAAATAAAATAGTCAAATTTTATTGCATTGTCTCTAGATGAAGTTACATCAATTGATAATATTTCCTAGGTGTGCATGCATGCTTACACTGTAAATGTCTTTGTCGTCAATCCTTTTTACTATCTGTTGCTAAATTGAATTGTATTGTGAAAGCCAAAAATTTATATTATTTATTAAAAAGTACAATAATTGATTGTGGAGGTATGGATAACATGGAGATTGCCAAAAAATTGGTGTGTGTTGGAGTAGATGGAGCTTCAATTATGCAAGGTCATAAAGGTGGTCCTTGTAAAAAGATCAAGAATGATTTGGCACCCTATGCTATTTCCATTCATTGCATGGCCCATCAAATGAATCTAACTTTTGGAATTGTTAGTGATTTTGGTTGTGTATGGAAAGTGGAATCTTTAATCAAAGAGATTTACCAATTATTTTGTCGAAGTACAAAACAAGTTTGGGAATTTTAACAATTTTCTCAAAGACTTATTAATGGGAGGAAGCTTCTTAAAGAAAATGATACCAGATGGATCTCTTTGGATGGACGAATGCATCAAGTATTCTCTAAATATCTATCATTGCTTTAACTAATCCACTATGCATGAGACAGATTCTGTCAACTATATTCAAGTCTAACTAATGTTAAGATACTCTTAACTTTAGCACCTATTCTCCCCATGCTACAGGACATGAGAAATATTATGAGCAAGGTTCAACAAAGAGCTATGCACATTGTAGAATAAAATAAGCTATATAAAATGACATGTAATAGCCTAGATACTATTTATCGATTAAAATCATTAGGTGAATCAAAGTTTGCAAAGTGGATAGAAATCATAGATTTGAACAATCCTGGGAACTTTTTATGTATTGGTGGAAATGATGAGGTATGTGTTAGGGTATGTGGAGTTGACATACCAATGTAGTACTATGTCTATGTTGACCCCAACTCCAACCCCAATGAGTAGTAAGTGAAGTTGAATAAGAACCAAGGAAGGTACTTTCACATGTTACAAGTGAAGATTTCAAGAAAATCAAAGACTCCATGCTTGACTCTGTCAAGCAAGTTTGCTACAATCTTTCATCACAAATTAGATTCAGATTTCTTCTAGAGGAACTTCTCAAAGCAATGTCTATTTATTTTTCTCAATATTGGTCTCTAAACTATCTGAGTGATTTTTGAAGAAGGATGACAACTTTTATTCAACATTTTTGCAAACCTAAAGTAATCAATGGAGTAACTATAAATAAAATTTTAGATGAAGCTTGACTTAGAGATCAATCATATTCTTTTGTAAACATGATGAAGCAACAATATGATCTTATGGAGAATCCAAATGAAGAGGGAGTGGTAACTGTAATACCCCAAAATTGGCTCATTGCCATGATCACCAATTCTGGTCTATTTTGATCAATTCTAAGACCTATTCTAATAGGAAATTCTCATTCTGCTACTCGCTACTTGACTTAATTGTCAGATGCAGAAAACCCTAATTTGCATTCATCATACTCATTATTTAATCCCTATAGCATGCACTCATATTAGCCACATTAAACCTATTTGATTTCAATTTAATTTAATCTAAAGTATTCATACTTTATTAAATTAAATTATCTCCTAAGGTTAATGTACTACGAGATTAGATTTATTTAATTTAATAAATATGCTTATCTCAATTAATTAAAAGGAATTATTTAATTAAATGGGGAAGGTATTTCTAATTAATTAAACAAAATTATTTAACTAAATAGAGAAGCTACTTCTAATTAATTAAGTAAAGTTATTTAATTAAATAGGAAGTTATTCCTAATTAATTAAACAAAGTTATTTGATTAAACATAAAAGTGTCTCTAATTAATTAAATCAAATTATTTAATTAAATATAAAATATATTTATGAGAGCATATCTCATTTTATTAAATTAAATATCTCTCCTAATTTTCTCTTTAGTTCAAAAATGGAAATTCCTAGTTCACTGCTGATCAAATTAGAAGTAACCCAGATCACTTACTCTCACACTAAAGTTTATTTGAGCTGATTGACTCTTACACTTCGATCTGAGCCAGTTAGCTCCCTCTAATTTGGGAATCTTCTACCTTAACTGAACCTCATCTTTAATCCTGACTGTTGATTGAAATTGATCTCAACCATTGGAGTATTTTAGGAAAATCTATTTAAGAGACCCTCATTTCTTCATTTTAAAGGATGAATTGAATTTCTATTGAAATTCATACGCACATTTTCTCACATTTGCCCATATTTTGCATACACTTGCATCCTTAGTTTAATTTCATTTAACTTAACTATGCATATGTTAATCTAGTTTGCTTTATTTTGTTCTTGGATTACATTGCATATCTCATTTAAAATAATTTGCACATTCATCTAGACTAGCTGCATTCATCAAATCCTTCATTCTTAGAGGATTGCCTGCACCTTGATTATAAGGATATTAATAGGCAAAATCCTTCTAGATAGAAGGCAATAGGTCATCTTGCAGGATTTCTCTCGAATGAATAGTCTCATGTTCATTCTGGAACGAATCCACACATAATGATCATGTTGAAGAGTGTGTTATACTATAGGCCACAATTCATGCATACATTTCTGGCACCCATCGTGGGGCTAAGAAAATCAATTTCTCAAGCCTTCTCTACACTTTTAAATTAGTTTTCAAGCTCTCTGTCCATACAGTTCCATACAGATTCAGGAATCTTCACGCGAGATAATCCATTTTCATGCGAGGATTTTGAATCTTCAGATGAAGATTCTTTTCGATTCAAGCAAGAAGGTGCCCGGGCATGCAAACCTTTGCATGCCACCTTATTTCTTTGCGCAGGCAATAAAAAGATTTCACACGGCTTTGCTAGAGATCTTGCCCAAGATCTTGTAATAGTAGTCTCTATTTCAAGCATTTTTACTTTGCAATTTACTCAATTTTTGTAATGTACTTTTCTTGGAATTTGTGTTTCTCTATTTCTCTAATTTTCTATAGCTTAACTGTTGTTTGTAGGATGATTTGTCAAAGATTCCTTATACAACCCACTCAAACATGAAATAATGGTTTGCTTGCAAGATGATTGCCAAAGATACATTTGACGAAGACCATTTTTAAAATCCACAAAATAGAGTGTCTTATTTATTGCTTTCCAAACATAGATTAATTAGGAGCTTGTGAACTTCCTAGGGTACAAGACATAAGAATAAGGGATTATGCTCTTCACCACTTGGAGGTTATGACCAAGGGTGAATCAAAAACCTAGACACTTATGAAAGACAAAATTTTGAAGAAGGCAAGCAGCTTAGTGGTTCTCTAGTATGGTCCTTTTCTATGAGGAGATGATGATTTCCTTTTAGGGAATTAGAATCTTGAGGAAGGACAAGTCTAGATTGATTAAGCTAAGTTGGTAATTAACCCGTTTTGTGTGTTTGGGTGAGAAAGTAAGGTAGAGGAGTATGCTCTTTCCCCTTGGAGGAAATCAAAAACTTTGACCCTTTCAATCAAACCACCAGCCCAAGTCAATCCTTTAGAGGGCCTAGCAGAGTGATCCAACCTTCGAGAATGACCCAAGTGAGCACACTGCTTTCACCAATGATTTCAACTCACTATAATCAAGATGCTTTGTAGAGAAAAAGACTCCAAAGCCAGATTAATTTTTTCCCCTTGATTCTTGATATCGCATATCAAGGGGAAGCTTTGTCTGTACACTAGTCAGCGCCAGCCCCTGGCTTGCTAAGCAACTAGTGTGCACTTTCAGATGCTGGCGTGGGCTGCTAGTCTCAACTCTACTTGCAAAGCCACTAAGAATTAATACAAATAGAAACCAAGTAAAAACCTTTAGTTAGAAGCTACCTAATTCACCTCCGAAAGGAGGCATAATCTTTATGCAAGGAGGGGGATGAATCTCTCTTATAGAACTCACCATAGGCATGCTACTAGATATTTGAAGGTGGTATACGTGCTTGTCCCCTACCATAAGGGTGCTCATTCAGCATATACTATTGAGTCTTTTGAATATACCAAAAACATGATCCCCCTCTAGGGGGTGACACGGCTGTGTGAGGTACACGCATGTACATAAGATGTGGGACAAAGGTTTTCCCTTCTCTACCAATTTTTATTTTAAGGGATAAAAGTGTGTTTGTTCTCAAGTCATAAACAAGTACAAAACTATCTACAATAAACAAGGGTCAAGACTTCCCTATCCTATCGAGTTGCTTTGTCCTCAGTAGGACTATTTTTGACTATTGCTTGCTTCCCACTATCTTGTTCAAATACATTGCCTTGATTGAATCCTGAAACATTGTCCAAATATCTTATTGAGTTAACCTCACTGTCTATCCAATCAAATTTTCCTAATAAATCTATCCAATCTATCCAAACATTCTAAAAATCTCTTCGAAATCTAACATTGTTGTTAATTTGGTCTTAATTTTTGTGCAAACTTGTACTTTTTTCTACGAGAATTCATCTTTTCACATGAGACTATTTAGGTCTTTGCACAAGATCTTGCATATAGCTATGCAAAATCTTACCTTTTTCTTAGCTATCCTATCATTTCTTCACACAAGAAAAAAAATGTCCTCGCACAAAATTAAACTACTATCATGAGTCTTCGTGTTATCTTGTGAAGTTCCTCACATGGCTTGCAGAGAATCTTTATGTGAAATCCTCCTCTAAAACTATCAAATCAGTAGGTTTGACCAATCTGTGATCTTTTTCCAATTAGTTTCCTGCACTAAGTTGTCCTTTTTTGTCTATGCACAATCCTAAATAGTGGCATTTAGCTGAACCAAAGGTTTGTGATCCACATTTTGACTAGTCTTATCTTTTACTTCTCTGGATTCTTGTTTCTTAATGCTTGTCATACTCTGTGTTACGATAGTCATAACCTTTGGCTATTCTAGCCTTCAAATTAGACTACTCATGCCTTAGTATATGACATTCTTATCTTACCCTATTGAGACTCAGTCTTAGTGCAGTCCTTGTTCAGGTTCTTGCTTCTTGTCGTTGTCTATGACTATCGCAACTAGGAGTGACAATGTGTTTTATCCTCTTAGACTTAGGCAGGGTCATGTTAGGGGTTGTAATTGTGGCGTAGGTCACTTACCTTTCGTTACACAATCTATATCTAGTTCGACTAGTGAGGCATCTTCACGATCCCCCTCACCTGTTAGGTCACCTCGAATTTAGTGAGCATGTTCCATAAACTTGCAACAATTAGGAATCCTTTGTATCAAGAGGATATTGGGATAGGTAGAGGTCATGTATCACCAAACACGATGTCTGACTCCTTTTTCAAAGGACCTTTCAAAACACAACACACTGAAACTAAACACGTTCCTACAATGACTAATCATGAACCTGAACATGGTAGTTATAGTTGACATCAAGAACCACCCAGGAATGACAAAGAGAAAGAGAAAGACCATGATATCAATGAGGAATAGGAAGAGGTAGAAATACTCCCTGAACACAGCAAAATGCCGAAGAGACAAAAACTTTCAAAAGGTCATGGGAATCCTAATCAACGAAGAAAAAGAAAAGTACTTTCTCAAACTTGTCCAAGAGGGAGCTAAGCTGCCCTCTCATTTCAATGTGGAAACCATTATCACGCTTGAAGAAGAAATTGAGATTTCTAAACTCCAAAAACAATTGAAAATTATGCAAGACCAACTAGCTCAGATGATGCATGAGAAGGAGAAACCCACGAAAACATATACATTTGACGCTCTTTGTCCATTTCCATTTGACGAAAGCATAAACATGTCACCTTTCCCATGAGGTGTAGAGCTACCCAAGTATGACAAGTACTTTGGTACCACCGATCCCGAAGATCACTTGCAGGAATTTGGTACTTTGTCTATGGAGTTTATACATGATCAAACATACCTCATACATTTATTCCCGAGAAGCCTACGTGGTCAGGCTTTAGAGTGGTTTTCACATTTGCCTCTCAGTATTAAGATGTTTGATGAAATTTTCAACTTATTTGTTTAGTAGTATTCTCATAACATTCAAAATCCTGTCAACATTCAAGATTTGTGCAACCTTAAATATAAAGTTGGAGAACCTTTTCTCACATTCCTTCAATGGTGGAGACAAATGTACACTAAGTATTCCCACAAAATTCTAGAAACAGAGAAGCTTAAAATTTTCACTGATAACCTCCTACCTAATTTTAGATATAGAGTCCAACTTCAAGGTCCATGTACCTTTGAAGACATGATCACATAGGCTATCTGCATCAAGGAATTTATGGTCAAGAAAGGTGAACTTACTCTTCAGAAGGATGCAAAACAAGGTTCTACTTCCAACAAGGATAAAACCAAATATGTCAACAAGAACCGAGAAATTGTACATGATGGAGTCATTGACAATGTCACTCCCAAACCTACTAAAGTAGTTTTTAATCACATAGATGGCCTCAAAGTCGCCAAAAACATTGAGAAATCTCCTCCTGACAACAAGACATCGAAGAACAAATTGAGAAATTCTTGGGCCACATGCCCTAAGTGAGAATACACACCCTTGGGTGAACCTTTGGATGTGGTTTACAAAACATTGCTACAACATAAGCTTATTTCACCAATCGATAATCCTCATCCCTATGATCCACAACCATGTCTGCCATGGTGGAATGAAACTTCATTCTGTGAGTATCACCAAAATAAGAGACACAAAACTAGCAACTGCATAAAATTTCACCATAAAGTCCAAGACATGATTGATGCTGGTGATCTTGTGGTAGATGGACATAACAAAAACTCAGACCACAAGGCAATCAAAGAGCCTTTCCTAGCTTATGAAAAAGGAGAGACTTCGAAACCACAATCCAAAAACAAGGTTAATTATGCATATTCCAATGATGTCAATGTCATTCACATGGTTGAACCTATGGATTCTGAATACTGTGACATTATTACCATTAAGGGAAAACAAGATAATGACAAACCCAAGACACCATTTGTCTTGAGGGGCTCTACTTTCAACGCAATGGATAATACACCCTCGCAACACTATGCTAACACTATCACTTGCTCTTGTGCCAAGTTGGTGCTCAAAGGCCTTGCGCCTCCTATTTTAGATCTTGAACAACACAAAGAAAAATCCCTTGCTGGCCCATTTTGCAAAGGTGCAAAACCCACAAAAAACTTGACATCAACCAATTTTAGTGTTCTCAATCAATTGAAATGAACTAATGCTCAGATTTCCATCTTTGAGCTACTTAAAATCTTGCCTACTCACTAGAAGATTTTGGACAAAGCCCTCGCTGAGGTAAATGTTCCTCAAGATCTTGATCTTGAGTGATTTCAATCCATGGCAGGTCACCTCACCTCACCTTATCATATGACCTTCTCTGAGGAGGATGATAACTCGTTGAGTCACCCACACAATCAACCTCTACATATCGAGGTTATGATCCATCAAACATGTGTTCGTTGGGTACTCATTGATAATAGTGCTGGCCTGAATATTATCTCTGCTCCTCTCCTTAGACAATTGAACTATTTTGAGGATTCTATTGATCCTTGACATAAGATCACTATTAAAGCATATGACGAAGTGGAACAAAAGTCTCTAGGTCTTGTGGTTTTACCCATTCGAGTCAGTCTTATAGAAAGGGATGTCACCTGTTAGGTGCTTAACATTCCCTTGGGTTACAACATTGTGTTAGGATGAAAATGGATACATGAGATGCATGCTGTGCCATCCACATACCACCAATGCATCAAGTTCCCATTTCATGGTTTCGAAGTTACTATTCCTGCCACTACTAGCTATACCTACAATATGCTCAAGGCTGCTGAAACTTTTGTTCCTGCTAACCGTGAATCCACTGATTATCATGACAATAAGCTAAAAAAAATCAAGTAGTCATTCAGACTAAAAGAAACTAGCATGGGAGAGTATCACATTGAACCAGCACTGTCATTGACATCTCTTCCAGAATCTCCTCGTCATTACGAGAGACCCTCAGAGGCAAAGAAGCCTTTCATACTAACACCTTAGACCAAGTATAATGACACTTTTGTTAAGGTTATAGTCCTCTTAGAGGATGAAAGTGAAAATAGAGCCATTGTAGCATGGATTTTTAAAGAAGAGGCTCCAGTGGACCTAATAGGACAAGCTCAAGAAATCAATCCTAAGAAATATGGGCTTGGTCTTAGGCTTATGAAGCATTTTGGTTACAAGGGAATTGGCCCTATTGGGTGCAATAACAATGGCCTAATTGATCCTATCAAAGCAACAGCTCAAAGAAATTGTGATACAACTAGCCTAGGATTTAAGAAGGTTCCTTTTCATTTGGGACCAAATAAATTCATACCAACACTTGACAGTTCATCTGAAAATGACTCACAAGCTGAGTCAGATACTCAAAATGAAGAATTTGACGATGAGGATTCTTATCCTCATCCTATTCCTCATGATCTTGCTAAATTCTTTTCCAAGCCAGATGACTTTGTGCCATGTGTTAGCATTGTGGATGATACTAGTGACTCTTTTTAGGACAATACTGAGGAACTGAAATATTATTCAGAAAAGGGAGAATCTAGTTAGTCCTTTTGTATTGAGTATTTGTGTAAGAACCCAGAGGATGAAGATGAGTATGTCCCTATCACTTTTGGGGAGTTCTATAGTTTCTTGCCATGTAGCACTAATTCTAAAGAATATGAGTTTAAATCTCTTTTAGAAGCGACTACTGATAAAGACATTGACCAAGTGCATGTCTATGAAAACCAAATCAAAGTGGGTGAAACATCTAGGGTTAGGTCACATCGGTCTGATCCAACTAGTGTCCTAGAGTTGTTAATTATTGATGTTCATACTCCAAGGCATTTGAACACACCTATGGACGAGGTTATTGTAGGTCTCGAATTGCTGGTCCAAGTACTTAATAACTATACTATAAACGCAATTGAACCAGTGACTACTCTCTCACTCACACATCCCGAGCTTATAGACTGGAACCCTAATGCATCTAGTGAAGTCCCCACATTCCAAAATGATTATGCTCTTGCCTGTTACCTAAATACTATCAAACCTATAACATCTTCCACCAATGAGCAGAGTGTCAACATGACTAAGGCTGACCTCAAATATCTCAGTCATACAATTAAAAAGAAAAAAGGCAAAAGGTCTGATGGTGAAAACCACATTGTGGCAGTATCAAAACCCAAAAAAGTAAAAATAAAAGATGTATCTAAGGGTGAAAACCTCTTTGAGGTGCTTGTAGATGAGATATTTGATGCTCTTCCCAATCACTTTTAGGAGAGATCATCAGTGTTGATAGAGCCAACATAGTAAATTAATCTGGGCATAGAAGAACATCCTCATATGATACATTTGGCACAGTCAATGTCACTTGAAGAAAAGGAAGAATTCATTACCTTTATCAAAGAAAAGAAAATAAATTTTTCTTGGACATACTCTAACATGCCAGGATTGGGTCCTGATCTTATCATGCATCACTTGTCCATAGCACCAGGCATCAAACCAATTAAATAGAAGCTTTGGAAAATGCATCCTCACATTGCATTGCTCGTCAAAGTAGAATTAGAGAAACTTCTAAAAGATGGTTTCATCCACACAATTGATTATGCTGAATGGATATCCAATATTGTTCCAATTTCCAAGCATGATAAATCTATCAAGGTTTGTACAGATTTCCGTGATCTTAACTTGGCATGTCCTAAGATGACTTTTTGCTCCCTAATATTGATATGATCATGGACATGATAGCTGGCTATGAGATGTACTCACTTATGGATGGTTTTTCTAGATACAATTAGATAAAAATTGTGCTAGAAGATCAGGAGAAAATGGCTTTCACATGTGCCTGGGGAACCTTTTGTTGGAATGTGATGCCATTTGGCTTGAAGAATGCTGGTGCTACATATTAGCGGGCTGTTACTACAATTTTCCATGATATGATGCATAATACCATGGAAGACTATGTTGATGATACCTTGGTCAAAAGTGCTAAATGCAATACTCATCTGCAAGATTTGGGGCCCATCCTAGATCGTATGGAAAAATTTAGTCTTTGACTCAATCCTAAGAAATGCACATTTGGAGTCACATCAGGGAAGTTACTGGGATACATTATTTTTGCAAAAGGAATTGAGGTAGATCTAGAGAAAGTACAAGCAATAATGGATATGCCACCACCTCAGAACATCAGCTAGATGAGAGGATTACAGGGAAGGCTCCAATCTATTCGCAAGTTTATCTCACAATTAGTAGATAGATCACAACCCTTCACAAAGACCTTACATAAAGGTGTAAAATTTAATTAGAGCTAGGATTATGAGCAAATCTTAACATAGATCAAACAATATCTTGTCAATCTACCAATCCTGATGCCTCCTATTCATGGGAAGCCTTTGCTTTTATACATTTCAGCCACTGAAACATCTCTGGGAATCCTGTTGGTTTAGGAAGATAATGACAACAAAGAAAGAGCTATTTACTACTTGAGCTGAACACTGGTCTCTTATGAGAAGAACTACAACATTATTGAGAAAGCTTTCTTGGCATTTGTGTTTGCTTCCTAGAAGTTGAGACACTACATGCTTGTCCACACTATGTAAATCATGGCTAAAATAGACCCACTAAAGTACTTTCTTAGTAAGGCAACTCTCACTAGAAGATTGGATAAATGGGTTATGATACTCAGTGAGTTTGACATTAAATACGTTGAACACATGGCTATAAAGGGATAGGAAATCACACAAAAAGGATCAGGTGCTGGATTACTCTTTATTACACCACAGAGATACTCACTGCCCAAAGCATACAAGATTCTATTTCCTTGTACAAACAACATTGCTGAATATGAGGCTTTGATCAATGGGATGAAAATTGTAGCTAAATGGAGAGTGGATCAGTTAGATATCTTTGGTGACTCTCAGCTTGTCATCAACCAGGTTAATGATGTGTACCAAAAAAAGGATGAGAAACTAATTCATTACAAGTGCATGGTTGATGACTTAAAGAAGTATTTTGCACACATCACCTTTCAACAAGTTCCATGAGAAAATAATAAAGTGGTTGATGCCATGGCCATTCTGGCCTCCCTGGTACAAATGCCTAAAAATGATCTCCGACATGAGTTCTTGGTGGAAGCGTTACACTACCCAGCCTATGACACCCTTGATTCTAAGATGATTTGTTCTATTATAGGACAAGAATTATTTCATGACCATCACATTTATTCATACCTTCGCAATCAAACCATTCTGAAAGGTCTGACCCAAAATGAGAAACGTTACCTAATCTATAATGCTTTGTATTATGTCATTATTATTGATCATCTATATAGGAGAGGTCTTGATGGAACACTCCTTAGGTATTTAGAACCCAAAGAGTCCAAACACACACTAATTGACATTCACGAGGGCATTTGCAAATCTCATTCCAATGGCCTGACACTAGCTCACAAACTCCTTAGAGCTAGTTACTATGGGCCTAAAATGGAGCAAGAAGCTATGAGGCATGCTAGATCCTACAAGTAGTGTCAGTTACATGGGAATCTGATCCATGCTCCAGCTAGAGAGTTGATTCCCTTTACTACAACATGACCATTTCAATAATGGGCCTTTGACTTGGTGGAAAAAATCCACCCAACCTCCTTTAATGGACATAAGTTCATTATCATGGCAACAAATTACTTCACAAAGTGGGTAGAGGCAGTACCTCTCATAGTTGCTGATGGAAAAACTGTAGCACTTTTAATCACAAACTACATCATCTGCAGATATGGTGTACCATCCTCAATCATTACTAACAATGGAGGACAATTCAAGAACAAAGACGTCAAGGAACTATGCAAGAAATTCAAAATCACACAACATTAGTCTTCCATTTATTACCTCCAGGGTAATGGTCAATTTGAAGCATCCAATAATATGATCCTCAAAATCCTCCATCGCACAGTCAACAAATCAGAGAGAGACTGGCATCTCTAGATTAATCTAGCCCTGTGGGCATATAGGACAAGCATTAGGACCCCAACGAGCACGACTCCCTTTGCTTTGGTGTATGGCACAGATGTGCTTCCAAAAGGGTCGAGATTCCTACTTTGAGAATCTCTATGAAGGGCCTTATCACCGATGATGACTATAGATAGCTCAGCTTCATGAGTTTGTGTTACTGGATGAACGTCAATAAGTGGCATGTGATCATCTATGAGCAGATCAACAATGAATGACAAGAAGCTACAATCAAAGGGTCAAGCTACGTGATTTCTAGCTGGGTGATCTTGTCCTTCGAGAGAACCCTAAGAATCAACAACAACAAGTACAAAAAAGAAAGTTTGAACCAAACTGGCTCAGTCCTTACATCATTACTGCAGTATATGAATTTGGCACTAATCAACTTTCCACAACCAAAGGAGAAGTGCTTAAAGAACCTGTCAACACTCTCCACCTGAAGCGGTTTTACAGTTGATCTAATATCAGTAAGCTCTTTGTACATATCTATCTGTCCTGAAAAAATCTTAAAAATTCAAAAAATCTTGAAAAAATTGTTACCCTAGTGAAAACCTAGCAACAGGCACCTTGGTAGCACCAAAAAAAGTGAAAAATCTCAAAAATAAAAAAAAAATCTCAAAAAAGAAAAATACAAAAAAATTGAAAAAATAAAAAAAAGTGCCATTGGTGAAAACCTGGAAACATGCATCATGGTAGCAAAAAAATTAAAGTCCTGCCAAGAAGGTGAAAACTTGGTAAACAGGCGCCTCTTGTTCCCCAATGCTCCATCTTGCAGCGCATCTTCTGGCTATACTATACAGTCACTTTCATGCTTTCGCTTTCCTATCTTTTTCTGCTTTTCACTCATGTATCCATGGATTGAGTCTTGTTACAGCTCGAAGGCATTCTCCTTCAGTGTCACTATTTTTGAGATTCTCCTCATAGAATCTCCTTCACAATAGTCACCAATGGTCCTTACTATGTTTGCCTACTGTCACTAGTGTCACGTCTCCAGATTCCTTTATGGAAGATCTCTCTTGCATCAATCACCAGTCTTTTTGGTTGTGTTTGTCTACTGTTGCTCAGTCCTTCTTAAGTTCTTCATTGTGAAGATTTTCCTTTGACCTCAGTCACTAGTCGTTCTGACTGCGTCTGCCTATTGTTGTCACCCTACTAAAGAGATTTCTTTCAAACATGTTCTGGACACTGACACTTGACATCAATCCCAAAAATAATAATTTCAAAATGACATAATTGTTTGGATATACAAAGCTCTTTCTTTGTTTTCTTTTTTTTATCATGTCCCCTTGAGCAACTCGATGATGTCATGTAGTGCCTGCCCCTGGTTCACATTTTGTTATCGTTGCTGAACTCTTTTAGAGCTAGTTTCATGTTGATGGTTAATAACATTATTATGAGATTATCAAATATTGTGCTATGGATTCAGTTGATATGTGATGAGATTACTTAGATTCTACATTTCATGTATGTATGATGATTATTTTCAGTGTTTACAATTATTAATGATGATTAGTAAGATGATTTATTATCATATGTGCTTTCTTATGGATACTTACCCCATACTTGCATGTGTATGGTGTGCGTGTTTGCCTTGCGTGTTTGCTTTTGTATGGCGTGTCTGATGTGGTTAAGGAAGGGAGTCGTAGTCACCTGCTAGTCGGGATCTACACGATGCACCACTTCCCACCATTGTCTGTTTAGTTTAGTATATATTGTGTTTGTACATGCATGCTTTTTATGTAGGTTGCAAGTACCGGGTATCGACTTCTCTGAATTGTCAAGATGAGCATACCTTATCACATTATCTCAATGATAAGAGAGGGGAGATAAATTCTCAAGTCCAAATCCCAACCCTTTAAGCCATTTATTCTAATTGAAAAATTAGAACAAGTATCCGTGTTGAATAACCACCAAATGTGTCAGATGACATATTTCGTGATTTTTAATCCTTTAGATTTATTTTGTATGATTTGTTCTATGATGAGTTTTCATATTTTATCTTGGAGGTCTATGGTGAATTTTCCATTAATTAAGTCTTAACAAATAGATTTAATTAATAAATTATTTATTTGAGAAAATTAAAAAAAATCACGATCTTTGATATTTTGATTGTAATTAATTAAATGTGAATTATTGAAAAAAAAAATTAAATAAAAGAAAACTAGAAATTAAAATTAATAATAATTATAAAATAATAATAAAGTAATAAATAAAATAATAATAATAAAAGTTATAAAAATTAAAATGAAAGTTATAAAATTTAAATAGAGATTTTTAAAAAAGTAAATTGGAGTTATAAGCTTGCATGTGAATTAACATGTGTCAACAACAAGGGGGTTAGTGCATCAATTAAACACAAGGTGTCTACAACTCTATGACTTATCAAAAAGGTTGAAAAAGACCCATGCTTAGTTGGTGACACCTTTCAGTGGTTTCAAGAAGCATTTCAAAAGTTTTTTGAGAGCTCTTGATATTCAGGCATTCATAAAAGCTTAAATGAAAAGCTTAATAGAAGCTACAAGCTTAATGAAAGCCACGAGCTACAAGCTAAAATAGAAGCTTCAAAGCTTACATGCATGAGAGAAGATTCATATGCTCATATATTTTCTACTTGCTTTTATGCTCCTTCTAGCACTTTTAATCACTTGGAGGATTCGATCGGCTTGGATTCTTGGAAGAATTACGAATGATGGAGAAGGAAGGGATTTTCTATGGACTTCTGAGGCATGGCAAATTAACATCATTGTCCAGGTGCACTCGTGATATTCTCATATTTATTTTGCACTCTTTCTCTTCTTGTCTTCATCATATCTATTTTATGTGTCTGAATACTCTCTGTGATTGAATCTAATATTTGAAATTGGAATCTAGATATTTTATTTGAATGAGAAGAAAAACAATAGAAAAACCCTCGTTCCAAATGAGAAAGAAATTAAATTTTAATCGGGTTTGGGTTCGAATTTATATTAAATTAGAAAGACAAGATTTGAAATTAAAATAAAAATTTTATGGTGAAAATTCGAATGATTAGATGTAATCTTTCTATCAATTATATTTTTAGATGCATATGAAAAAACTCTTTTATGGTTAAATTTAGAGAACAATTATTTTAACAGGAAATTCTTAATTCATCACAAATTCTCTTGTCGCTGCTCTTTGGATAGACCCAAACTCAGTCATTCATAAATTTTTATCGTGATCGAATTTATTCGATCGCTCCAGTCAGAATTGACGCAACGTGGCCCTCTCCAACATATTTCAATTTCAGCCCGATCGAACGGTTCATTAGGGAGATATGGCCGTCGTACTGAGACTGTTTTATTCAAAGACAGATATTTCTCTATTTCTCATAACCAAAAGTTCTTTATGCTTAAACTTCACAAAAATAATATATAAAAGCATGGAATAAATTAAAGATATTATTGCAATCTTCCCTTATTAGAATCTTATTAATATGCATTAGTTTTATATGGTTTATTATCTAATCTAATTAAATCAAATTTAATTAAGATTAGTTAATAGTAGAAGAAGTGTAGTTAATTATTAGTCAATCTAAGTAAATGGATGAGAGAAAATTAAAAGAATTTTTTTTTTAATATAATTTATATAGTGGACTTTTTATAATGTATATTGAATACTATTTAATATATATTAAACAATTTTAGAGTTGTTTAATGAAGATGATAATGTTAAGAATTTGGAGATTATTCATGTTAAAATCTACAATGAGTCTTATTGGTTTGTGATAGTGATCTTTTTCAAACAATATTTATATAGACAAAATATTATTAGAACAATTAGAAAATGGAGTCTAATGGTTGATTTTAATATTGATTAAATAATTGTAAGATGATAATTTATATTATGTTGATTTAAATTTAGAAACTCTGAATGATATTGGATTAAGACTGAATTATTATGTTATTGGTTAATACGTTTGAATACCTTAATGGAGTTAAGAGTTAGCCAAATATTAACTAATGAGTTTATGGAAGGATTCTATAGATCGAGTATGTATAGTTTGAAAAATTTATTATTTATTAATGTTTGTAAGCACTAGCAAAATATTAATAAATAATGGTTTAAATAGATATCAACAAATTTGATTAGAGTTAATCTAGTGGAGATTATTTATTGATTGAAGATTGGTAAAAGATAATAATTTTTGAAGTTGGATTATAATTGATTTTTAATCGATTGATATTCATTGAGTTGATATTATAACTATGATATTAATAATTAAGTTGCGCAATAGAGTCTTATTTGAAAAGATTAATGATAATACGAATTTGTTAAGAGAATGTTGGTATTCTTTGAAAGATGACGAATATGGTCATTTAAAATTTTCAATAATTATTATTGAATTATTAATATGATCTTTTGAGTATTGAATTATAGTTGACTTTTATCATACAGAATTATAGTTAGTTATTAGTCAACTAATATTAATTGGAACATTGCTATGGTTATTCAATTATTAATTAAATCAATTAATGAGAGTTAATTAGTTTTAATTAATAATTAAGTTAAGTAATGAAGATTTAATTGATATAATTCTTTTAATAAGATTGTAGAAATATTGATATCAAGTTGATAGGTCTTATTCTTATGACTTGAATGATGACTTTAGATATTTAATGGTGAAGACTTAGTAATATTTAATTGAGGACTATTAGAATATGGACCTATGTTAATTGATTGATGTAATTGATCATTTTAATAAAGTTATAATCTCTTATTCGAAGAATGATAATTGGTCCTCTTATAATATAACGAATAATGATCTTAAAAAAATTGAAAAGTTAATCAATTAGAATATGGATCATGGTTAAATATAAAAGATAATTTAATTAAGGACAGTGATGATCAGTTTAGTGAATATTTATCTTTAAGTTATTCTTAAAGTATTATTTTTTATTAATGGAAGAATAATGCTATCGGGGAACAAATGGGTTAACTTGTAGGTCAAATGATAACTTTATACACTTGAAGTATACTTGCAAACAGAAAACAGAAAACCCCTACACATTATTTAACTATGTGAATTTAGTAAACCAAAATATGTGTTCGCATCGTGTATTCTATATGCTTCTTATTTTAGGTTTTGGGTTGACTAGTGTTGACCAGTCCTAGATTGTTACCAGAGGCTTGGGAGTTATGAGATGTGATGGCATGTTGATCTTATTTGGTCTTGATCTTTATAAGACCAACGATGGTTATGTGATCGTATGCTCTATGAAATGTTTGTATTTGTTCTTCAGCCTTCATGTGTGAAGCTGAGATGTATATATATCTCAGATGCTTGAGCTAATCATTTTTGAGTCATCGATCAGTTATCCTTGGATTATTTTCTAGTCGCCATGATGGGACTAAAATGTTGATTTATTTATTGATGATGTCATGTTGTGACATGTTTGACTCAACCATTTTGGAGTCTTCGATCAGTATGATTTTGAGATATTTTTGGTTGCTTGTTGAGAACCAATGGATATTTATGATTATCAGTGATGCCTTTAGTTGCCAATAGAGAACTGTTGTGGTCATGATTTTCTATGGATACTTTTTCAGATGCTCATGGAGATTTGATGATTCTTATTATGGATATTTGATGCTTTTATTCATATTTGATGATTTTATTATGAATTATCTTTTATGATTTTGAGATTTATGATTCCATGAGCTTAGAGTAGGTAATCTACTTGTAGTGTCGAAAAGTGGCTTGCAATGGGGGCCGGGGCCCTAAGTGGCTGCTAGGGTAACTCATTGTAAGTTTGGTTAATAAGTGATAATATTTACACACTAAATGGGGATTAAATGAACCTAAAAAGATAATTGTTTTCGTTCTTGCCCATGCCTTGAGCACTTGTACATGTTAGAATGGGAGTAGTGAGAACGCATGGTTGTGACCTTGCATTTCTTAGTATGCCTCGTCAGTATTAGAGGATACTAGTGGCCGCATGAAATTAGTATGGACCCGTGGAGTTTAGCTAACTGCCAGAGTAACTTGTACGTGATAATTGCGATAACACTTTCCCGCTTGCATAGTAGGTTTCCTACATGTCATTGTGTGCCTCTGGAAATTAGATGTCGATTTTGTGTGTGTTGGAACTTTTGAGTTAGTATACTTTTAAGATTCCTGAACTTTTTATGCTATGTGTATTGATATCTTGTTTGGGACTTGAGATTATCTCCTCAGCACGGTGGGAGTGGACCACTTAGGTTTCACGCGGTCGGGTGGTAGTGTATTTTCACTCTTATCATTTGAGATCCGTCCGAGACACCGTGGTTGGAGTATCCTTGGTTAGTATTTATTCTTCATTATATTCTTGGAGCATTATGATAGATAATATACCTTATGATGGATGTATTTACTGATATGTTTTTTATATTGATGATTTGTTTTACTTTGCATATGTTAGTTGATGATTTATTATGCTTTACTTTGCATGTTAGTAGGATATTTTAGGAGTGACATTCCTACTATGTTAATATCGATGATTTCTTCGGTGCTTTGGAATGTTACACACGGAAGGATGGCTAGGATCCACGATGGTCTAATAATGCTATTTATGGTTGGAAGGAACTGTGCACAGTTATTTATGTTTGTGATATATGGTTATCTTTTGTGATGGATGCTTATATCTTTCGTGATGATGTATCATGTATGATATGTGGTTTCATTTATGTTATTGCATCATGGATTAATATTAGATGATGATGATGTACTTTATTTACTTGGATGTTTATTCTTTTAAGCTTTTCATACCTTGTGATATGTACAGTGGATGATTGAGCTAAACTAAAATATAATTACAAAAAAACACTTGTATATTGTTTAAGTACATTGGATGTATCATTATTTCATAAGAATGAGATGTTAGATGAATAATTAATTTAGATGTGATACAACGTTAAGGTATCTTTAAAGAATGTAGCCGGTTATATATATATGTTATATTTATTTTTATTTGAATTGTTGCTATTGCTTCCGCAAATGTTATGAATGGTTTTATCTTTCATGTTTAAAAAAATAATTGTTTGGCAAACTTAGTAAATTTTTTTGGATATCTTGGCGGGGTATTACATTTGGTATCAGAGCTCAAATTTCAACATTGAGAGCTCTGGGTATATTGGAATGCTACTAGTTTTTAACTAGTTGAATAAAACGAAAACTTTGAACTATCATGTATATCTCTTTCAAATTGAAAACTTGAAACTAGGTGAACTGAAACAGAACTTAAAACTGTTACTTGCATATTTTTTTTATATTTCAACACTTAGCTTTCAAAACTAATTTTTTTATAAAAAATCTAAACGAAGGCAAAACTAAAAATTGAAACTCATTCTAGCTGCAAAACATGTATCTTTTATCTATGTTGTAAGGTAGTAAATTTCTGTTTATCTTTGCAATCATTAAGTTGCTCTTGTTTAGAATGAATTAAGGGATCTATTTTAGTAGTTGTTAAAAGAATGAATGTTGGATTGATATAGTTTTCGGTTTACCATTAAACCAGAATCATATTGCTCTAAGGGTGTTGTAATATCCTCAGTGGAAACATGTTTCCCTACAAAGGGAAAGGGTTCAATGGGACCCACACAGTGAGTATCTTAATTTTTCATTCCTGTAGGCTTCCAGGAGTAAGCCTAATCCTAGGGGGGGGTGGATGTAGTGCCTGCCCCTGGTTCACATTTTGTTATTGTTGCTGAACTCTTTTAGAGCTAGTTTCATGTTGATGGTTAATAACATTATTATGAGATTATCAGATATTGTGCTATGGATTCAATTGATATGTGATGAGATTACTTAGACTCTACATTTCATGTATATATGATGATTATTTTTAGTGTTTGCAATTATTAATGATGATTAGTAAGATGATTTATTATCATATGTGCTTTCTTATGGATACTTACCCCATACTTGCATGTGTATGGTGTGCGTGTTTACCTTGCGTGTTTGCTTTTGTATGGTGTGTCTGATGTGGTTAAGGAAGGGAGTCATAGTCACCTACTAGTCGGGATCTACACGATGCACCACTTCTGACTATTGTCTGTTTAGTTTAGTATATATTGTGTTTGTACATGCATAATTTTTATACAGGTTGTAGGTACCAAGTATTGACTTCCCTGAATTGTCAAGATGAGCGTACTCTATCACATTATCTCAATAATAAGAGAGAGGAGATAAATTCTCAAGTCCAAATTCTAACCCTTTAAGCCATTTGTTCTAATTGAAAAATTAGGACAAGTATCCGAGTTGAATAACCACCGAATGTGTCGGATGACATATTTCGTAATTTTTAACCCTTTAGATTTATTTTGTATGATTTGTTTTATGATGAGTTTTCATATTTTATCTTGGAGGTCTATGGTGAATTTTCCATTAATTAAGTCTTAATAAATAGATTTAATTAATAAATTATTTATTTGAAAAAATTAATAAAATATCATGATCTTTGATATTTTGATTGTAATTAATTAAATATGAATTATTGGGGAAAAGAAATTAAATAAAAGAAAACTAAAAATTAAAATTAATAATAATTATAAAATAATAATAAAGTAATAAATAAAATAATAATAATAAAAGTTATAAAAATTAAAATGAAAGTTATAAAATTTAAATAGAGATTTTTTAAAAAGTAAATTGAAGTTATAAGCTTGCATGGGAATTAACATGTGTCAACAACATCAGGGTTAGTGCATCAATTAAGCACAAGGTGTCTACAACTCTATAACTCATCAAAAAGGTTGGAAAAGACCCATGCTTAGTTGGTGACACCTTTCAGCAGTTTCAAGAAGCATTCCAAAGGTTTCTTGAGAGCTCTTGATATTCAGACATTTTGAAGCTTAAATAAAAAGCTTAATGGAAGCTACAAGCTTAATAGAAGCCACGAGCTACAAGCTAAAATAGAAATTTCAAAACTTACATGCATGAGAGAAGATTCATATGCTCATATATTTTCTACTTGCTTCTATGCTCCTTCTAGCACTTCTAATCACTTGGAGGATTCGATCGGCTTCGATTCTTGGAAGAATTGTGAATGATGGAGAAGAAAATTTTTTTTTATGGACTTCTGAAGCATGACAAATTATCATCAGTGTCCAAGTGCACTCGTGATATTCTTATATTTCCTTTGCACTCTTTCTCTTCCTGTCTTCATCATATTTGTTTTATGTGTCTGAATACTCTCTGTGATTGAATCTACTATTTGAAATTAGAATCTAAATATTTTATTTGGATGAGAAGAAAAATAATAAAAAAACCCTCGTTCCAAATGAGAAAGAAATTAGATTTTAATCGAGTTTGGGTTCGAATTTATATTAAATTAGAAAGAGAAGATTTGGAATTAAAATAGAAATTTTATGGTAAAAATTGAAATGATTAGATGTAATCTTTTTATCAATTATATTTTTAGATGAATATGAACAAACCCTTTTATGGTTAAATTTAGAGAATAATTATTTTAACAAAAAATTCTTAATTCATCACAAATTGTCCTGTCGTTGCCTCTTGGATAGACCCGAACTCAGTCATTCATAACTTTTTATCGTGATCGAATTTATTCAATCGCTCCATTCAAAATTAGCGCAACGTGGCTCTCTCCAACATATTTCAATTTCAGCCCGATCCAACGGTTCATTAGGGAGATATGACCATCGTACTGAGACTATTTTATTCAAAGACAGATGTTTTTTCATTTCCCATAACCAAAAGTTTTTTATGCTTAAACTTCACAAAAATAATATATAAAAGCATAGAATGAATTAAAGATATTATTGCAATCTTCCCTTATTAGAATCTTATTAATATGCATTAGTTTTATATGGTTTATTATCTAATCTAATTAAATCAAATTTAATTAAGATTAGTTAATAGTAAAAGAAGTGTAGTTAATTATTAGTCAATCTAAGTAAATGGATGAGAGAAAATTAAAAGAAATTTTTTTTTAATATAGTTTATATAGTGGACTTTTTATACTGTATATTGAATACTATTCAATATATATTAAACAATTTTAGAGTTGTTTAATGAAGATGATAATGTTAAAAATTTGGAGATTATTCATGTTAAAATCTACAATGAGTCTTATTGGTTTGTGATAGAGATCTTTTTCAAACAACGTTTATATAGACAAAATATTATTAAAACAATTAGAAAATGGAGTCTAATAGTTGATTTTAATATTGATTAAATAATTGTAAGATGATAATTTATATTATGTTGATTTAAATTTCGAAACTCTGAATGATATTGGATTAAGACTGAATTATTATATTATTGGTTAATACGTTTGAATACCTTAATGGAGTTAAGAGTTAGTAAAATATTAACTAATGAGTTTATGGAAGGATTCTATAGATCGAGTATGTATAGTTTGAAGAGTTTATTATTTATTAATGTTTGTAAGGACTAACAAACTATTAATAAATAATGGTTTAAATAGATATCAACAAATTTGATTAGAGTTAATCTAGTGGAGATTATTTTTTGATTGAAAATTGGTAAAAGATAATAATTTTTGAAGTTGAATTATAATTGATTTTTAATCGATTGATATTCATTGAGTTGATATTATAACTATGATATTAATAATTAAGTTGTGCGATAGAGTCTTATTTGAAAATATTAATGATAATACGAATTTGTTAAGGGAATGTTGGTATTCTTTGAAAGATGACGAATATAGTCATTTAAGATTTTCAATAATTATTATTGAATTATTAATATGATCTTTTGAGTATTGAATTATAGTTGACTTTTATCATACAGAATTATAGTTAGTTATTAGTCAACTGATATTAATTGGAACGTTGCTATGGTTATACAATTATTAATTAAATCAATTAATGAGAGTTAATTAGATTTAATCAATAATTAAGTTAAGTAATGAAAATTTAATTGATATAATTCTTTTAATAAGATTGTAGAAATATTGATATCCAATTGATAGGTCTTATTCTTATGACTTGAATGATGACTTTAGATATTTAATGGTGAAGACTTAGTAATATTTAATTGAGGACTATTAGAATATGGACCTATGTTAATTGATTGATGTAATTGATCATTTTAATAAAGTTATAATCTCTTATTCGAAGAATGATAATTGGTCCTCTTATAATATAACGAATAATGATCCTAAAAAAGTTGAAAGGTTAATCAATTAGAATATGGATCATGGTTAAATATAAAAGACAATTTAATTAAAGTCAGTGATGATCAGTTTAGTGAATATTTATCTTTAAGTTATTCTTAAAGTATTATTTTTTATTAATAGAAGAATAATGCTATCAGGGAACAAATGGGTTGACTTGTAGGTGAAATGATAACTTTATACACTTGAAGTATACTTGCAAACAGAAAACCCCTACACATTATTCAACTATGTGAATTTAGTAAACCAAAACATGTGTTTGCATCGTGTATTCTATATGCTTCTTGTTTTGGGTTTGGGGTTGACTAGTGTTGACCAGTCCTAGTTTGTTACCTGAGGCTCGAGGGTTATGAGATGTGATGACATGTTGATCTTATTTGGTCTTGATCTTTATAAGCCCAACCATAGTTATGTGATCGTATGCTCTATGAAATGTTTGTATTTGTTCTTCAGCCTTCATGTGTGAAACTGAGATGTATATATATCTGAGATGCTTGAGCTAATCATTTTTGAGTCATCGATCAGTTATCCTTGGATTATTTTTTAGTTGTCATGATGGGACTAAAATGTTGATTTATTTCTTGATGATGTCATGTTGTGACATGTTTGACTCAACCATTTTGGAGTCTTCGATTAGTATGATTTTGAGATATTCTTGGTTGCTTGTTGAGAACCAATGGATACTTATGATTATCAGTGATGCCTTTAGTTGCCAATAGAGAACTGTTGTGGTCATGATTTTCTATAGATGCTTTTTCAGATGCTCATGGAGATTTGATGATTCTTATCTTGAAGATTTGATGATTCTTATTATGGATATTTGATGCTTTTATACATATTTGATGATTTTATTATGGATTATCTTTTATGGTTTTGAGATTTATGATTCTATGAGCTTAGGGTAGGTAATCTACTTGTAGTGTCGGAAAGTGGCTTGCAATGGGGGCCGGGGCCCTAAGTGGCTTCCAGGGTAACTCATTGTAAGTTTGGTTAATAAGTGATAACATTTACACACTAAATGGGGATTAAATGAACCTAAAAAGATAATTGTTTTGGTTCTTGCCCATGCCTTGAGTGCTTGTACAGGCTAGGATGGGAGTAGTGAGAATGCATGGTTGTGACCTTGCATTTCGTAGTATGCCTCGTCAGTATGAGAGGATACTAGTGGCCACATGAGATTAGAATGGACCCATGGAGTTTAGCTAACTGCCAAGGTAACTTTTACGTGATAATTGCGATGACACTTTCCCGCTTGCATAGTAGGTTTCCTACATGTCATTGTGTGCCTTTGGGAATTAGATGTCAATTTTGTGTGTGTTGGAACATTTGAGTTAGTATACTTTTAGGATTCCTAAACTTTTTATGCTATGTGTATTGATATCCTATTTGGGACTTGAGATTATCTCTTCAGCACGATGGGAGTGGACCACTTAGGTTCCATGCGGTCGGGTGGTAGTGTATTTTCACTCTTATCATTTGAGATCTGTCCGAGACACCGTGGCTGGAGTATCCTTGGTTGGTATTTATTCTTTATTATGTTCTTGGAGCATTATGATAGATAATATACCTTATGATGGATGTATTTACTGGTATGTTTCTTATATTAATGATTTGCTTTACTTTGCATATGTTAGTTGATGATTTATTATGCTTTACTTTGCATGTTAGTAGGATGTTTTAGGAGTGACATTCCTACTATCTTAATATTGATGATCTCTTCAGTGCTTTGGAATGTTACGCATGGAGGGATGGCTAAGATCCATGATGGGCTAATGATGCTATTTACGGTTGGGAGGAACCGTGCACTTAGTTATTTATGTTTGTGATATATGGTTATCTTTTGTGATGGATGTTTATATCTTTTGTGATGATATATCATGTATGATATGTGGTTTCATTTATGTTATTGCATCATGGATTAATATTAGATGATGATGATGTACTTTATTTACTTGGATGTTTATTCTTTAAGCTTTTCATACCTTGTGATATGTACAGTGGATGATTGAGCTAAACTAAAATATAATTACAAAAGGACACTTGTATATTGTTTAAGTACATTGGATGTATCATTGTTATTTCATAAGGATGGGATGTTAGATAAAGAGTTAATTTAGATGTGATACAACGTTAAGGGATCTTTACAGAATGTAGCCTGTTATGTATATATGTTATGTTTATTTTCATTTGAATTGTTGCTATTGCTTCCGCAAATGTTATGAATGGTTTTATCTTTCATGTTTAAAAAAAAAAATTGTTTGGCAAACTTAGTAAAATTCTTTGGATCTCTTGGCGGGGCATTACATGTTATTTCTAATTAGAGAGTTAATGATTGGGGGCATGATCTTTTCTTTGCTTTTTGTTTGTGGTTTAGTTCCAATTAATTGACCTATTCCTATAAAAGGGGTGTCCACTATAAGAGCCTCCATGTTATATTGGATGGCTGTGTGTACCTCGACTCCTTTTATTAGAATACGTCAATAACATTGGTTCTTTTCCTTATTTTTTTGAGTGAACTCTTCATACTACAGTAAATACTGATACTCGTCTTGCTAAGTGAACATATGGGTCACTGCGAGTATATCTAACACACTTCTATCTTAGGTTATGAATGCAAGGGTCATTGCAAATAGAATAAATACTAAATACTCAGCATAAGATGGATCTCTCATGTGTTTGGTGTGTTTGTCATGCAAGAAACATTCTAGTCATCCTAGCATGTATGCTTTGATGCTTATGTTAACTTGCTTATATTAATAGGGACAAATGTTCTGGTCATTCTGGCTTCTTGTGCCTCGAATGCTTTCATTTAACTCCGATAAAATTATGACATGTCTTATTAATATTTCTATGATTGCAAAGTCAGTGGTAATTGTGGGACATATAAGCTTTCTTTAAGTCCAGTGATGATAAATTGTCGAGGTTCAATAACTAGACCTAGGGTTGCATTTAACATAGTCTTGCATTACATACTTCACTTGCATAAGCACATGATTCAATTGCAACTCTATTCCCATCTTTTGTGATAAAGAATTGTTGGCTTCTTCAACACATCATGTTCTTCACGACTACACAAATGATTGATTAATCACTCTCTTGGCTACTTTGGCTACTCTGAATTCATTTTCGAGACTGAATTTGAAATTTGACACACTCAATGCCTCAAAAATGCATTTTAAATTTTTGGGACCGACGCGATCGAACGCTTGTGTAGTCCAAATTTTTTTGATACTTTCTGATTATTGAAATCTTTTCAACTCAAAATTCTTCATGTTTTTAAAATTTATTTATGAAAAAGTCAATTGTGGTCAAATTTGGTCAACTTTTGGTCAAACTTGGTCTTCAAAACCTCAAAATCATTGCAAATTAACTTAGAATCTTCTTCCAATTTCTTCAAACATTCTATTGAATCTCAAATTTCTTCTACTACTTTGTGTCACATTTCTAGTGTGTCATCTTTTGATTTCACTCTTGAGGGGGCAAGATGATTACATCATTAAATACTTATTGCTCAGGGCATCTCCTTCCCATCTTATGTCCTCATCATTCAGGGCATCTTACCACTAGGGGCATCTTGTTTCCCTCTTTCTCACATCTTTTTCATCTTGTCATCATTTGATTATAGGTATCGAGACAATATAAACCTCGACTCCTGAGGATCAAGCCTCATTTTGGAGATGATTCTCTATGACTCATAATTCAATTTTTCTATCTTTTATCAATTTCAGGTATCTAGGTGTTCTATCTGGATCCTTAAAGCTCAAACTTTGTTCTGGAGATAATCTTTTAAATGCTTATCAATTTCAGGTATCTAGGTGTTCTATCTGAATCCTTAAAAATTAAGCTCCATTTTGGAGACAATCTTTTAAATGCTATTGTTCTCAAGTATCTAGACATTCTATTTGGATCCTTAAAGATTAAGCTCCATTTTAGAGACAATCTTTTAAATGCTATTGATCTTAGGTATCTAGACGTTCTGTTTGGATCCTTAAAGATTAAGCTCCGTTATGGAGACAATCTTTTAAATGCTATCAATCTCAGGTACATAGGTGTTCTATCTGGATCCTTAAAGGTTAAGCTCCATTTTGGAGATAATCTTTTAAATGCTTTCAATCTCTGGTATCTAGGTGTTCTATCTGAATCCTTAAAGGTTAAGCTCTATTCTGGAGATAATCTTTTAAATGCTTTCAATCTCAAGTATCTAGGTGTTTTATCTGAATCCTTAAAGGTCAAACTTCATTATGAAGAAACTTTTTAAATTCTTATCAATTTTAGGTATCTAGGTATTCTACTTGGATTCCTTGGGATTAAGCTCTGTTCTAGAGATAGTCCTTAAAAGCTTATCAATTCGTCTTCATATCATCAATTTTGGAACCAATCTTATTTCTTGATCCTTGCATCATTCTTTCTAATTTTCTTTGAATTGAACATACTACTCGCACATTCATTCAAAGAGGGG
Organism: Cupressus sempervirens; assembly: GCA_028749045.1. Taxonomy (NCBI): domain Eukaryota; kingdom Viridiplantae; phylum Streptophyta; class Pinopsida; order Cupressales; family Cupressaceae; genus Cupressus; species Cupressus sempervirens. The sequence goes on from CM053786.1 coordinate 406,002,322, forward strand.
CAAAATGTAATACCCCAAAATTGGCTCATTGCCATGATCACCAATTCTAGTCTATTTTGATCAATTCTAAGACCTATTCTAATAGGCAATTCTCATTCTACTACTCACTACTTGACTTAATTTTCAGATTCACAAAACCCTAATCTGCATTCATCATACTCATTATTTAATCCTTTTAGTATGCACTCACATTAGCCACATTAAACCTATTTGATTTCAATTTAAGTTAATCTAAAGTATTCATACTTTATTAAACTAAATTATCTCCTAAGGCTAATGTACTACGAGATTAAATTTATTTAATTTAATAAATATGCCTATCTCAATTAATTAAAAGTAATTATTTAATTAAATGGAGAAGGTATTTCTAATTAATTAAAAAAAATTATTTAATTAAATGGAGAAGCTACTTCTAATTAATTAAGCAAAGTTATTTGATTAAATAGAAAAGTGTCTCTAATTAATTAAATCAAATTATTTAATTAAATAGAAAATATATTTATGAGAGCATATCTCATTTTATTAAATTAAATATCTCTCCTAATTTTCTCTTTAGTTCAAAAATAGAAATTCCTAGTTCACTGCTGATTCTTACACTCAGATTTGAGCCAGTTAACTCCCTCTAATTTTGGAATCTTCCACATTAACTAAACCTCGTCTTCAATCCTGACTATTGATTCAAGTAGATCTCAACCATTGGAGTATTTCAGGAAAATCTATTTAAGAGACCCTCATTTCTTCATTTTAAAGGATGAGTTGAATTGCTATCAAAGTGCTATTGAAATTCATACTCACATTTTCTCACATTTGCTCACATTTTGCATACACTTGTATCCTTAGTTTAATTTCATTTAGCTTAACTATGCATATGTTAATCTGGTTTGTTTTATTTTGTTCTTGGATTACATTGCATATCTTATTTAAAATAATTTGTGCATTCATCTAGATTAGTTGCATTCATCAAATCCTTCATTCTTAGAGGGTCTAGTTTCCTGCACCTCGATTCTGAGGATATTAACAGGCAAAATCCTTCTAGATAGAAGGAAACAGGTCATCTTGTAGGATTTCTCTCAAATGAAAATCTCATGTTCATTCTGGGATGAATCCACACATAATGACCATGTTGAAGTGTGTGTGTTAATATAGGCCACAATTCATGCATATAGTAACAAAGCTTTGAAAAACCTTGGTTAGAGAAATCAGGTTAGAGAGTCAATACCAGAATATTTCAAGCTTATTGATTTATGTTTGACAATGATATTGGGTTCAGTGTAGGATAAAAGAGTTTTTAGTACTTTGGGCTTCATGAAGTCATAGGTTAGAAACAAATTAATTATTTTTTGGATAATTGTTTGAGGCTCTATAATTCTAGGTATGATGTAGATAGTTTCCCTTTTGACAGGGCTCTTAGCATTTAGAGAAAAAAATGTCAAAGAAGAGGGATGGCCAACATTTCAAACCTAAGTGGCAGTGGCAGTAGTAGTGGTGGTGGAAGTGGCAATGGTGGTGGAAGTGGTTCATGACCTGATATTGGAAGCAATGAAGATGAAGTTGACTTTGGCATGCATACTGATAGTGAATCTGAAGAAAATACAATGAATAATAAAATGTTATAAGAAATAAATGAGGAGGATTTTGATGATAGTGATGATAAGCCGATCTAGGCAGAGTGACAACTATGGCAGCTTCTCAACTTCAAGCTCTAACTTTTGTGTGAGTCAAGTAATAGTCTAGTAGCTCTAGTCTTACCAATTTCAATTCAAATTAATTTATGTGCTCTAGTCTTACTAATATCTAAGACTCTATCTACTAATTAATTATGTTTGTAGAATTCAATTAATACCCTTCATTCACTTTCCTATTATAGATGCTTAATTTTTTTAAACATGATGTTACAAACTTACATGTTGAGATTTTCATTGAAACTAGTTTTTACTTTTAGAGTCTATACATGTAGAGATTTTCATTGATTCTAGTTTATTTAAGAAATTGTAACATAATGCATTTTATAGAATAAGCCTTCTTTAAAAAAATTATATTATAATTTATAATTATAAAACAATTTGTAACATAATACATTTAACAATTACAAACAATTATACAAATATAGAGTTTAGAGAAGTAGAATATTAAAACCCTTTACAAATGACTCAATGTCAAATGACCATGCATTCCATTTTATAAATACAAGGGAGCAACAATAGCTATAGGTCAGTTTGTAATTGTATTTAATTAGATTATTACTACATTGTGTGTGTACAGTCACATTGCCACATTGCCAATTGTATAATTTTTTCAAGTAGGAGTAGAGAAAAAAATTTCATCTTCTCTGTGTAGTACTAGTATGCCAATGCCTAGCTATCCAACTATCCTGATATGGTGGCTCTTGACTCTTGTAGCAATTAACATTACACAAAGTTGAAATTAAAACTAAAATTTGAAATTAACGAGAAATAAGTAACAAAAATGATTATAGTACTATCACTTACTAAGTTGTTACTTCTTAGTTCTATCAACTATGATTGACACTAGCAGTAAAAAATTGAGTAGATAACCCAACTCCAATGATGTTCTTTAGGGCACTCCATTCTACATCATTTGGAAGCTCTATTTTTTTGAGATTTTATCCAAATAGTTGTAACCTTGTGAATAATGAATACTTTGAAGAGATATTTTTATATGAATTGAGGAATTTATCTATAACTGCATTTATTGTTGACAATGGTTTGATACAACCTATAATTCTTTCTAAAGTGGTTTCCTCAAGAAAGTTACCTAAATAAGAGTTCATTGTGTTGTGCAACTTTTTCATGTAATCTTCTTTTCCAATGAATTTGCCATCTGAGTCAGCTGGATTTGGTAATCCAAAATTTAGTAAGTTTAGTATGATGTGATTCATCTTCATCAAGTCTCTAGAATAAGATTTTAGAGCTTCATATATTTCCATTAATTGGTCACAATTGTGATAGACAACAAAGATCATTACGAAGGCATTGTAGTGTTTGTTTATTCCTTAGTTTGCCAAATTCTTGTCACTAGATCTCTATACTTTATTCAAAATTTGTATTGCAAGATTTTTTAAGAAAGTGGTGAAGATAATTTTTTTACCATCAACATAATTTTTTACATTTTCAAAGACATCTCTAATATTGTTATTTAAATCAAGCCATACAAACAAAATATCATTGTTTTGCATTAGTTTCTCCCAATTTTCTTGTTTGATAAGCTTAATGGTGTTTATTATAGTATCCTTGACATGATGATCTTTGGCAGATGTAGTTATATTTTGTGCAATTATATTCTCCATCTTTTTCTTCATTTTAGACATGTCTATTTTACTCTTTTTCTATATTTCCTCTAGTTTCCCTTGCCAATTAGTTGCTCTCTTCCTCTCATCCTCCAATTTGTTCTTCAAATCTTAGATTGTCTTTGCAACAGTTACATATTTTTTCTTCTCATCCTTGAGTTCTCTTTTCAAATTATGGATTGTCTTCATAGTGGACTCCTCCTTGTCCTTTGCATTGTCCAATTCTTTGTTCAAATCATGGAGTCTGTTTGTAGTATGAGTAGACTCCTCTTTCTTTGTGTTGTCCAATTCCTTCTTCAAATCAAGGATTTTATTTTCAATTGAATCCTTTTTTTTCTTCACATTCTCCAATTCCTTCTTCATGTTAGAATTTGCTAAGATTAATAACCCAAAAAATTAGTGCACAGAATAAATATCTAAACTATGAATGCAAATGATACAAAATCAAAATAGCATCATAGAGTTAGTCTCCAAGAGAGTAATGCAAATGCTGGAAGCATAATAGCATTAAGAGGATGCAAAAATAAGAGATGCAAATACAAGCTAGGTAGCATGCTTATATAGGCTAGGAAGAGGGAGGAGGTGGCAACACCAACCAATGAGGAGCAACCATTTATCAGACTAAAGATAGCAAAGTATCTTCCCAAGATAGCTAATGGATGCTCACATGTAGGAAGGTGACACCTCACAACCATTCACCTAATAAGACATGCTTTATTAACCTAAGTGAGATTATTAAAAGTGTAAGAAAAACCTAGCAAAATAAGAAAAATAAAAAACTACACTAACACCCCCCCATAAGCAAAGCTTAGGTGGATATTGAAATGAGTCCCAGCAAGTCAAGCCTGATGAGGTACCCACGTACATAAAATTCTCCCAAAAGAGAGAAAAGAGACTCCCAAAAAAAAATTAGGACTCCAAGTGAGAGGAAGCAATCCCCCCCCCCCAAGATGAAGCATCACATACCCCCAGCAAAGCTTGCAAATTTTGTCCGGTAGATCCACTTACATCAAACAATTTTTCTTCCCTTAGAAAAAGGGACAAGATCCCAAGTGTGGTTCCTCATCAAGGAACTATACTCTTCCTACATAGCTGTATCCCACTCAGAAATACCAGAAGCCTCATGAAAAGACTATGGATTTGAGCCAGTAGCAATGAAGATATGTAGAGCATCCTAGAATTGTGAATGAGTCTACTTGGTGTCTGATGGATCCCCAACCCAATCACCTGCAAACTGCAAGGTCTGTCTAGCCCAAAGTGGACCAAAAGATGGAGAATCTAGAGGAAAATTGTCAACTTGTGAATGATGAATAGGAGAGGAAGGAGTTGAGTCCTTTGAATCACTCTCTACATCAAAAGTGGAGGTAGAACACTGCTCAAGTGAATCTGACCCATTAGAAGATCTATCATGTATTCCAAGTGACTCCAATGTCAAAGTAGAAGGCAACCCTGTGACAATGCTCTGCTGGTTAAGCTGATGCAAGTAGTGAAAGTTAAGATGGCCAAACTGCTCATGCCATAATCTACTCACATCATTAGAGTGAGTGAGCAAAATAGTCAAAGGAGGATCAGGAACAAGGTGATAAAACATATAGATTCATGACTGATGACCTGCTCTCCCAACTGCAATTGTAGAATCATTGTGTAACTCACATATCTCCATTGAATCAGGAGTGAACTCAACCCGCTTACTTAAACTTGTGTGAGTGATCTGGTCTACTGATAGGAGATTAGTTGACAATGAGGGTACACAAGGAACACCATGGAATGTGCCATCCCCCATATCAATAGACCCTCTCCCACACACCTCAATAGGAGTGTTATCACTCATCAACATAGAAGGCATAGTACATGTCTCCAAGGATGCAAGTTCTTCCTTAGATGAAGCCATGTGGTGTGAAGTACCCAAATCAAGAACCCAAGTGGATGGTGAGGAAGCAATTGCAAAAAGGGCCTTGCCCTTTCCTTTCCCCTTGCTATTTTCTTTTTCTTTGTTAGACCCTTCATTAGAACTTTGTTTGATAGACTCAGGAACACTGATATTATTCTTCTCAAGAATGTATGTCAAGTGATCAAGTTGTTTTTGCAAAACATTTGTGTTCATCATGACTAGGTCTTTTACAATAGGCACATTTGACCTTTTCTTTCTTAGGCTTATTGCCCTTGTAAGATGGTGTATCAATAGTTGCTTTTGAAGAAATCGATATCTGATCCTTCTTCTTCTCGCTATTCTTTTGTTTCTTGTCCTTACTATTGTTGTTACTACTTTGTCCTTGTTGTTCTTTTGTGCCTTGGTTGGCAGCCAAGGCATGTGACTTAGAGGACTTAAGAGTGCCCATCTGGATTAGCTTGTCCTGTTCTTGAGTGAGATTGACAGCAAAATCATCTAAAGATGGCATGGTGAATTAAGTACCAAGTGCACCCTTAGTAGCATAGAAGGTAGAGACAAACACAGAATATTCTAAACTTAGCTTAGAGAGAATACTAAGAATCAGTTGTTCATCTTTCTTTTCAATTCCACATTGTTTTAACTGCAGCCTTAGTGATTTCAATTTGGTGAAGAAATCTTGGATTGTGTTGAAAGTGCCTAGACTCAAACTAATTAATTCATTTTCCAACATATGACCCCTCATTGAATCTTGTGTGCCAAATAATGTTTCTAGCTTTGTCCATAATTCATTTGGTGTATCCAACGACTCAATGTGAAATAGCAAGTCAAGAGAAACAGACAAACACAATGTTTCATATGCCTCATCACATTTGTTAAACCACTTAGGCTTATCTTCATCTTTAGCAGGTTCAGTTTCAAGTCCCATAGTTACCCTATTTAATCCAACTTTCTTTAAGTGAATTGTCATGTGTGATTTCCACTCAAAGTAATTGTATGGAGTTAGGATGGGCATATTTGTTTGATCCATGATGAACAAATGTAGAGAAGAAATGCTAAAAAGAAGAGAACCTAGCCACGACAATGCCCTCCCTTTTTACTCAATCAAAGAACCCCCCAAAGAAATATGATTTGGCACTTTATTTTAGTGCGTTTACAACTACCACTAGAAAGAAATACTTAGTGGTCTTGATTTCAATGCATTATAAACCCTCATGAAGAGAATATGTTGAAAGTAAAATTTAGGCACAATAATCAAGGAAACAAATAGCACCATTATGATCTACTCAAAGAATCATGTACTTTCAAAAAAAGAATTACCTCGATACAAAGTCGTATGAGAAAGTTATGATCCTCCAAAGTTTTCAAAATGAGAACTGTGCACAGTCACGGTCGAGAATCTACAATTTCTGAAGAATTAATGCATGAAAAAAAAAAAAAAAAACTCCACTAGTGGATAGAGCACAAAAAAATAGCCAAGTTCATAACAAGAATCATCAAAATCAGAGTCCATATGAGCAAGAACGAGACATTTGAAAACTGCGTGCAAATCCACAATTGCCAATGGAGATGGGTATGGTTGTAGCTTTTCATGCTTGATTCTACAAAATATACAGCTTGTATGCAAAATCTAAAAGATACCCAGATGGTTTTTCAGGGCTGCGAACAAAATCTAGAAAGCATTTTTCTTGCTGATGTACAAAAAATGTTGCTGTAGTGTAAATCAGATGCCTTTAACAGTAAAAAATGTCTCCAAAAATCAAAAAACAACCCCAACAACCAGAATATGACGTGCAAATGCTGGATCAACTTCCTAAGTCCATCAATGGCATGCTAGAACCTACAAAACTGATTGAAAACTCCAAATATGCAAGTTGGTTGTCAGATTTGAGATTGAAACCCTAGAGAAAAATCATTTTTGTCAAAACTTTTCTGATTCTCAAGATCATCCAAAGATGCAAGAGAAGAGCATATTTCATTTTTCAAAAAACTATAATAAAGTTTATTACCCCCCCCGAATCTCTCAAATACGGAAAGTAAAATCTACTCTTGCACATAGAAAAGCTCTGATACCATGTTAGAATATGATAAGATTAATAACCTAAAAAACTAGTGTAAAGAATAAATATCTAAACTATGAATGAAAATGATACAAAATCAAAATAGCATCACAGAGTTAGTCTCCAAGAGAGTAATACAAATGTTGAAAGCAAAATAGCATTAAGAGGATGCAAAAACAAGATATGCAAATACAAGCCAGGTAGCATGCTTATATAGGCTAGGAAGAGGGAGGAGGTGGCAACACCAACCAATGAGGAGCAACCATCTATCGGACTAAAGATAGCAAAGTATTTTCCCAAGATAGATAATGGATGCTCACATGTAGGAAGGTGACACTTCACAACCATTCACCTAATAAGACATGCTTTATTAACCTAAGTGAGATTATTAAAAGTGTAGGAAAAACCTAGCAAAATAGGAAAAAAAAAAAACTACACTAACACTTCATATGGTAGATTGTGTTACTATTTGCAGTTGCACTAGAATTTTTTGTCTTCACATTCTCTAATTCCTTCTTCAAATCAAGGATTGTCTTTGTAGTTGACTCCTCTTTTTTCATCATATTCTCCAATTGCTTCTTCAAATTGTGTATTGTGTTTGTACTATACTCCTTTTTTCTTCTCATTCCTCAATTCCTTCTACAAATTATCAATTATCCTTGCATTAGACTCCTTATTTTTCTTTTCATTCTCCAATGCCATCTTCAAATTATAGATTGCATTTTTAGTAGAGGAGTAATTTTTCCTTTCATTCTCCAATTCAATTTTCAAATTATAATTTTCCTTAATAATAGAGTCCAAGTCACTTTTCAATTTATTGTTTACCTATACACTACTCTTTACAGACTTGAACAATTATGAAGTAGATGCTTTTTCATGCTGAAATCTTTTTTTGCACTCATCCAATTCTTTAGTTATATTTTTTAGTTGTTCATTCATATTTTCTTGCTAGACAACTGGCTTTGTAGAAGAAGAGTTTTTTTATCCTATTTTGCAATTCTTTCAACCTATTGTCTGTTGCTTTCTCCTTGCCCTTCACATTATCAAGGTCTATCTATAACTTTTCTATTTTCTTTGCAAGCCTTTTGTTTTCCCTCTCCACTTTCAGAAGTGTACAGTAGACCATTTTGTTTCTCTCTTTTGATATATTGATTTTGTCAATATGTTTCACTTTTGAGAAATCCATTTGAAGACTGGCAACTTGTACATCATTACAATTTATTATATTTTTTGGTGGATTATTATCTCTAGCTAGGGGCATAACAACCATGAAGTTCATCATTTGATATTTGGATCATATGTTGGAAATATATTGTTACGAGATCCTTAATGTTTAGCAACTACATCACTTTTCAAAGTCTTCGTAGTTTTCCTATTCCTTTTTCTTCTTTGATCAAACTCTGATGCAATGTCATTTAAACTAAAATTGGGGTTTGCTAACATAATTAAGTGTTTGAAAGGTGAATTATCAGTTGTATTTTTGTATGCTCCTCCAACTCCAGTTACACTCACTCCACCTACAATTATATTTTGAGGTTTGCCAACATACTGAAGATAGCAAATTACATATCCTAGTGTTTTAGGACTATTCTTAGGATTTTGTACATAAGCTACTGGTGCATACATTGGTGAAGTAACTAGTGACATTTCTTATGTTGTAATTATCATAACTTTTTGCTTTTGGCATAAGGTTCACCCATGCTAGTCCTTTTGCCAGTGCTAGTGGGATCAACTACATCTAGATTTGAAGATTTAAATTTTTTTGTGTTGGGATGACCTTCAGAAGTAAAAGTATAATGTTTTTTTCCCTTTCTTCTAGATGAATCATCCTCAATCTCATCAAAGAGTCCAATGATTGGTTTACTTCCACATTTTGGTGGGTCTGGTACTACAATTGGATTCCAAATCCCTTCACCACTTGCACTAATGGGCCCTATACCTGCATAACCCATTTTTTGTATCATAGTTGTCCCTTTATTACACACTTGTTTAATATAATGACTCATTTGAAGATTAAAAATATGCTTGGTTGACTCAGTATCCTAAGTATCTTGAATGTCTCCACCAAACTCAAGGTCCTTCTGTCTTTGACTATCACTGTTACTGCAAGTACCATATTCATATACTATAGTTGGATGCTCTTTATTCGAATAATTACTAAAAAGTTAATCCTCCTCAATTTCCTTAAAACCTACTAAGGTCTTTGGTTCACCCAAATTTTGCCTCATTTTCCAAAAATCAATTATCTTGGTTTGACACCATAATTTAGATTTGCATGCCTCTTTAATTGATTTCAGCATAGAACTCTTAGAAGGTTGAGATGCTTTTTTGTAGAAATTTAAGTATGTCAAAGGCTTTGATTTGTGTGACACTGATATGTATAATGTCATAATTTGGGATGACAATTCTTGCATTGAAATATTATTCTTTGTTGCATGTTTCTCCATATCTTTCTTAACCTCATCCCACGAATCCATGTTTTTAAAATTTTCTATTCAATGACATCTCCTGATGTTGATATTTGCTTTCAGAGTTCTCATTGGCAATAAGTCATGTTTTTATTATGTTTAGTGGATCATAATTCTAGTGACTGACAAAATCAAAGCCAAAATTTTTACTAATTCATTTGCCACTTTGAAATCCTTTCTCTCAAATGTGAGGTCTCCAATTGAAAAAGACAAGGAAGGAAATATCATTTTTTTTGTCTAGTGAAAATTTCATCTATGCTCTCCATCTACCTTACATATTCCATTGTAAAAATCCTTTATGTAACATGCATTGGAAGTTTGCATGGTTCAAATGCTAAACCATAAAACCTTAACACAGTGTAGTCTTCCATGAAAAACTAATCAACCAATTGAATTTGACTTCCCAGTTGAATGCTATCTTTAAAGACAAACAATCTAGGCATTGAAGTGCCTATGATTTTTTGGTAAATAGGTGCCAAAATGAAGTCTAAAAAATGGTTGTAGTTATTATTGTTAGCAATCATCCTCATCTTATGTGCCCATTCATATATTGGACTTGGAGTCTCTGATTTCTTCTAGGTTTTCTCATGAAACTTATAGATCTCAATGTCAAGCTTGTTGTTCTTTGTTTTAAATATTGGGTGATGCTTTGCTAAAAGAAGGTAGCACAAGTAACTTGTGAACCTAAATCTCTTTATCTTTCCTATAGTTTTTCTTTGTTTAATAATCATTAGTAATTGTTCTTGCATAGATTCAACAATGTGCTAAACATAATTATATCTTACTTCTACCATCTCAATTGACTGACCTTGACAATGGATATTATAAATCATTTCAAGAACACTAGCCCCAACTTCCTTGTTACTGTCCAATCCTAGACAAAATGATAACAAAGAAATAGTATTCTGAACCCATGGCACAAAAATATCATACTAGTAAGGAGGCTTATGGTCTATGTCCATTGTAATAGTAACACTAGTATGATGAGTAGATAACTTTGAGTCTATTAAACCCTTAATATATGAATCTTGAAAAATATATATCTAGCTTGTCATAAGCCTCTACTAGTTTATCCAAGTTAATGAGCTCATTAAAGCTTTTTGATTTAAACCCTAGCCCTAGGTCTAATAGAGTGAAAAACTCACTCTCAATTATGGATAAAATTTTCTCCTAAGTATTTTGGTTTACAATTGCCTTTCTATTTTCATCATAATTCTGAGTGTAGAGCATTACAATTTCAGGGCAAGGGAATACTTCTGGTACAATGAGGTTTGCTAATCCACTAACCAAAGCAACTAGTTTATTTGTATTTTCTCCAATAATTTTGTTATATTTAAAATAATTTCTCCTATTTTTTGGATCTTTCCACTTATTAAACAAAGAATGTCTAATTTCCATGATTCCCAAATCTCCATGGATAATAGGATAAAAAATATTATGACATTCATTTGACAAAACCCAAGGTTTGTAGCACTTGCCTGACTTCTATAATACTTTTGTTTTCCTTTATGCTTGCACTCGTATTGGAGGTTTTTGACTTTGTTTTACCCATGCTTGGTACTGGTGATTACTATTTACACAAAATTCTTCTTCAAGACCTAGTATAAAAAATTGTAAAGTGTAAACCTAAGACAGTAAGAATCAAGATTTCTACTATTGCAATTGCACTACAAAAATAAATTAAAAATTTTAAAATAGACAAAATCAAGATTCAAGATTCAATAATACTAATGCTAGCAGGCACTCAAATAATTGGTGTTATCTTGTGACACTCAAGTTTCAGAATTTTAGTCTTCAAAATAGAAAATGGAATTCAGTCAGAGTCTTTGAAAAGTTGAAATTTGAAAACCCTATAGTATCAGCCTCTCAAGAACTCTGAACTTAAATAGTCTAAAAACATAAAAGTTAATATTTAGAAGTTAAAATGTAAGTATTAAGTAATTAATGGTTTAAAGTAATTTACTAATACTATGTACAATGAACATGTAAACAACATCAAGAATCAATAATGTACATAATTATAATAATAAAAAGTAATAATTAATTACATTAATATACAATGTACCATGTACATTTGAATTTTGAAATTTGAACATTTTAAATAAATTTTTAAAAAAATTTGAACTTAATAATCGATATGATTTTTGGGTAAATTTGTGTAATGTTATCATTGTTGTCAAGAGTCATCCAAAATTGTGACACTTGTCATAGACACATGTCCTTGATAGGTGTCATGATTTTGGATGTTTCTTGAAAACAACAATAACATTCCCAAAATTTACCCAAAATTCATCTCGAGACATTGGTCTATCTTTTACTTAATACTCAGGATTAACTAATAAAAAGTTTAAAAGACTAAACATAAATATTATTAAATGAGTCCTGAAACTTATTATTTAATCGAGTATTGGAATGATTGAACACATGTCATGATTCTAGATGAATCTAGGCACATGAGAAAATATACCCCAAATCGATCCGAAATTCATCTCGGGCTGTCAATATTTTTTCAATCAATGACCAAGAATCAAATGACAAACATAACTATAAGAAAGTATCTTGAACTACACGTGTCCCAATTTTGAGTACTAGAATGTTCTCATGGACACATGTCACAATTCTGGATGTTTCTTGACAACAACGATATCATTCACAAAAGTTACCCAAAATTCATCTGGGGCTATTGATCTTTCTTTTAATCAATGGTCACAACTCAAACAAACTATAACTTATAAGAAATAATTTTTGAGTACAAGTGTCCCGATTTTAGGTAGAAATAGAATTTAACTTAAATCTTTTAAATTTGGCCCAAAATAGAGTTGCGGTCATTGATCTATCATTCATTGAACGGTCCAGATCAATTCATAAATCATTAAACCTTTCACATAACTAATATTAATTATTTAAATTAGAGTTTATCTTATTGTTGCATAATGCAAATTAAAACTTAAATCACAAAGTATAGTAACTAGTTGCACACATTGTAACTAAATGATTTAGTTAAAACATACAAATCATTTGAATTTCTTGACAATTTCCAAAATACCTGATTTGGATTAGAATAAAATTAAACATTTAAAATTAATGAAACATCAAATTTTTGAAAATATAAAATTATTATTTGTAAATTCTAATCAATTATCATTCATTGATCAATAATTAGCAATTGCTTGATAATGATAACTTGATTTAATAATCGTAGCATTTTTATTCAATTAAAATTAATTTAGATTATAATCAATATTTGCTAAATTGCTCTAGCTTGATAATTATAAGTGATAACTTAATTTAAATTTAATTAACTGTGACATTTTTCATTTAATTCAAAATATTAGAAAAAATTAAAAATATTATGATGATCATGATATTTAAATAAATTTACATTTCAAAATAGGAAGTAATGAATAAATAAATTAATATTTTATATTTTATATGAATATTTATATATAAGTTATAACTTGAACTTTTTATTTTCAAATCAACTTTTAATATTATCTATACAATTTAAATTGCATGATCATTGATCAAGATTCAAGATTCATGAATCATGATGTTACATGTATCATAAGTTTAACTTTAACAAACTATTTGAAAAAGAATTAATATTTTAAAATAAATTAATAATAGTTAAAACTATTATAACTAATAACTATTAACTTGCATGGCCCTGGGCCCTGCCTTCATATATTATTGAATTTTATAAGTTTTGAAATTTAAAGGACATACATATACATATTACAAATTTTCATTGGATAATTTTCAATTGAATAATTTTTTACTATAAATCATTAATCAAATATGAAACCATAAAGGGATTGTTGAAACCCCTTTTTTTGTTTCTAGCTTTATAACTATTAATAGTTAATTTTTTAAAACAAAGTTGTAGACTAATAGGAACAATGATTTGAGAAGCCAAAAAATATTATTTTAATTGATAATATTTGAGATTGTACAATGTACATACTACTGATTCATAGAATATATATTCGAAATAGCTGATTAAATCAACCCAATTTTACTATTTCATAATTTACATTAAAAGGCAAGGCCTAATCCATAGAAAAAAAAATATCTTTAAAATATTTTTTTTCCCAAAGGGCAAGGGTCAAGGAAACAATATTTAGGAAATAGGGAATAGGAAACCAGGGAACAAGGAGCATCAATAGGCTGAGGGCTTGAATCCTTCAATCAAAAAGGTCTTCAAGTCCCTCCACAAGGAATCTCTTGGAGATGATAATGTCATCGAACTTGTGCAACCATGTGAAGTCAGTCTCACTGACATCATCCAACAACAACCACTTCTGTAGAAAATCTCTTTTGAGTTGCACCCACCTTAGATGGTGAGTTAATTGTCATTCATTCATGCCAAGAAGGAAGGGATGCTTTTGTACAATGCTCCCTATGCCTTGCTCCCAACACTTGTCTTCTACGCCTACAAAAGGGATGTCAATGCCTAGCCTTGGTACTTGCTTGGCCAATACAAAAATTTTGAAATCATTTTCTAAAAATGTTTCCTTAAAAATGTTATGCATAAGCATCAAAATGTCTACTTGATTTTCTTTAAGGTCAAGAAGAGATGTGAGGAAGCGAGAGGTAATATCTGTGGACACACGATACCTATTCTTATTTCTTAAGAATTCATAGCCAAGGACCGTGAACACATCATGGTAGATAATAGGACCTTGGACATCTTCCTTGCAGACTATGGCTATGACATCCTCAGGTATCATGCCCAAAAAGAGCTTTTGCAAACCCATTGTGGTGCATTTCAGGTGAATTGGTGTATCCATGACAATTATGACCCTAAGATTCTAAGAAACTCTACAAACTAAGAAACTCTGCAAACTGAATCAAGATTCAAGAATTTAAGATATGATAATGAAAGAGGAATAGAAGATTTTATTTAATGGTAGTTGCATTAAGTTGTTTAGCATTCATGATTTTTCATATCTTCTTTATTCGTATTTCTATGAATTTGCAAGTGTGCAAAATGTACTTGCATTAATGTCAGATAGTCAGAGTGCCTACCAAGATGGTTGTAAATGGAATGTAATAATTATATTTACTACTTGTGATTTTAATCTTGACATGATGTTCACTACGTTCCATGTAATGGTTTTCATGCAAAGCTTTCCATGTGTCTCCATTCCAAAGAATTTCATGCAACTCCAGGTCTTTTCAAGCAACTAGCCCTAAAATGCATCTTCAGTCATTGATCTTTAATTAATCAATGGTCCATAAAAATGTTGTATTAACGATACAAAAGTAATATTAATCAACTTGGTAATGGTGACACTAATGTAATGACATTATTAATAATAGACCTAAGATAATACACAAGTTGAAGTGACTAGTCTATAGTTAGTACAATCACTAGTCAATACACATACAAATTCACTTTTAGATTAAACAATTTTTTCAGTTTACCACTAAATTTTAGCCAAGACCATTATTATTCATTTTCTTGCAAAACAAGTAATTCACCTCTGACATTACAATCTCATTTTTGGCAAGGAAAAAAACAACCACCATTTATTTATCTATCAACAAGAAAAAAAATTAATTTGCCACATTTATAATTATTTTTATTAGGGAAAGAAAAATATCACCAACTTATCATATTTTATATCCCTACATGGAACAAAAAAATCACCATCAACATTAAAAAAAATTTTCCCATTAAATGTTGGATTTGCCAGCATTTTGGGTATTTTTTTCGGGAGGGGTTTCTTAAAGTTATCCTTGCTCAATAGACCTTGGACCCTAGACTAGTCACTCTGGACCCTAGACCCTTAATGGAATCCATGTAGAACCAAAACACCCTCTCATGTCGATGATGGATACCAATCATGCCTCTCACCATGTACCATCCCATTCCCATTCTTAGCCTATACAAACACTCAAAGCATGGGTGAGGAAACATCACTAATAATATTTTTAATGTGTATCAAAATATTTTAATTACTATGTTATTACTTACTACACAACTTATGATAGGTTAATTTGGCACTGACCACTTTGGGCCTCATACCCCTATTGTAAGCCACTCCCATAGGATGTACCTAGACAACCTCCCCTAATCTCATAATAATAAATATATCTCACAAACCATGAAAGAATGATAATCAATTTTGGTTCCATGATAGGCAATCAAAACACACACTAGTTCTTAAACCATAAATATGATAAATGCTCTCAAAAGTATAAACCACAACATGGCCTCAAATTAGAAAATACATAAAGTAATAATAAAAACCACAAGAAAATATACCTTACAAGCCTCTAGTGCATATTCTTAAATGACCAATTAAATTTTCCAATATGCATCATAAAATAAACCCTATTTAAACTAAAGAAAAACCATTTAAAGCACACAAATGGTATAGCCACATAGATCTATTCACTTGTTTTTTAATGTCCATTTTGGCCATAAAATGCATAGGTAAAAAAATAAACACAAGTTTATTCAAGGTTCATTGATTTAAAATTTTCTATTCAAGAATCCCCAATCATGGTAGTTGGATTTAATCTAAACTAATCAATTAAAAAATATTAATTACATTATTATTATATTACTATTAATAACATTAGCCCAGTATCAATATCTATAAAATATTTTCTTCCAAAATTATACATTTTTTTATTTGTTCTCTTCTACAAAATATCTTATGCTTGAATCTTTTGTTTATTATGTGGTCAATGAGGACCTTGGAATCCCAAACTCCTTGCATCAAATGAGCAACAACGTGAGAAAGAGCAAGCTAAAATCTACATGATAAAACACATCTAGCTTCCACTTGGGTGTTAGTAGTTAGTGCCTAAAAAATTTAATTAATTAATATGAATAAAGATTAAAATATAACCAAGGGACTAGCCAAAAAATCAAAGTGATATCCAATGCCATATTGATGAAAAGTTATACAAAATGATGAAAAGATAGAGTGGAAAATCTATCACAATAGCATAAAATAAACCTTGCAACAAGAGAAAGGGAAACAACAATACACCAAAAGGAAATATAGAGCCAAGGCAAAGAAAAAAAGAGGAACAAAATAAGTCGATGGGGCTACAGAGTAGAATTAAAAACCAAAGAAAATGAAACACATTGGCATGAATACCAAGGTTTTTATACTATCATTGTCTTGAGAAAAAAACATGAAATAAACAAAGAAAAAATAAGTACAAAAACATAAATCTGTTATAGCACACTATAAGCACACAAATGGTATGGCCACATAGATCTGTTCACTTGTTTTTTAATGTCCACTTTGGCCATAAAATGCATAGGTAAAAAAATAAACACAGGTTTATTCAAAGTTCATTGATTTAAAATTTTCTATTCAAGAATCCCTAATCATGGTAGTTGGATTTAATCTAAACTAATCAATTAACATGTTAATTACATTATTATTATATTACTATTAATAACATTAGCCCAGTATCAATATCTATAAAATATTTTCTTCCAAAATTATACATTTCTTTATTTGTTCTCTTCTACAAAATATCTTATGCTTGAATCTTTTGTTTATTGTGTGGTCAATGAGGACCTTGGAATCCCAAACTCCTTGCATCAAATGAGCAACAATGTGAGAAAGAGCAAGCTAAAATCTACATGATAAAACACATC
Source organism: Cupressus sempervirens (assembly GCA_028749045.1). Classification (NCBI taxonomy): domain Eukaryota; kingdom Viridiplantae; phylum Streptophyta; class Pinopsida; order Cupressales; family Cupressaceae; genus Cupressus; species Cupressus sempervirens. The sequence goes on from CM053786.1 coordinate 406,019,675, forward strand.
TAGCTTCCATTTGGGTGTTAGTAGTTAGTGCCTGAAAAAATTAATTAATTAATATGAATAAAGATTAAAATATAACCAAGGGACTAGCCAAAAAATTAAAGCAATATCCAATGCCATATTGATGAAAAGTTATACAAAATGATGAAAAGATAGAGTAGAAAATCTATCACAATAGCATAAAAGAAACCTTGCAACAAGAGAGAGGGAAACAACAATACACCAAAAGGAAATATAGATCCAAGGCAAAGGAAAAAAGAGGAATAAAAGAAATCAATGGGGCTACGGAGTAGAATTAAGAATCAAAGAAAATGAGACACATCGGCATGAATAACAAGGTTTTTATACTATCATTTTCTAGAGAAAAAAACATGAAATAAACAAAGAAAAATTAAGTACAAAAACAAAAGGGGAACCTATAAGGAACACGAACCCAATTTGGGGCACCTAAAATTGATAGGGAAGAATCAGAGACAAGCAACCTGAATGGTGATACATGCCACCATCTTAGGACACCTAAAGGATCTAGAGCCAATGAAAAGAAAAGCTCCTAGAATAGTGACACATGTCACCATTTCAGAGCTCCAAGACCACCAAAGGAGCAAAAGAGAAAAAGACCTTGAAAGGTGAAAAAAGTCACCAAACTGGGGAACCAAGGAGTTGGAAGACTAAAAAAAGGGGAAGCTCCAGGAAGGGACACACACATCACCAATCCAAAGCTCCTCAGAGAAAAAATTGGGAAAGATTCTCAGAAAGGGGACACATGTCTCCAAATGGGGGACCTAGGGAAAGCAGGCTGCAATTTGAAAAAACCCCTAGGATCAAGCCAAGATGAAGGAGAAAAAGAAGAGAGGAAGAGAACAAGGCCACTAGCATAGAAGGACCCAAGAAGACAAGGTGCAAAAGAAATATTAAGGATGATGCAGAATGAAATCAAAGATGGACAAGTGGTGGAATTTTGGAGCTAACCTACAAGTTTAGGATGCAGAAAACAAAATATCTCAAAATGAAGAGGATCATGCTATTTGGATAGCCTAAATGAAATTATAGAAAGCAATGGGGCCACTTGCATAGTGGGACCCGTATGTCAAATGAGTAGGAAAAGAGGTAGGTGACTGAAAATCTAACCACACTAGGAGGATAGGTGTCCTATTTCTGGGTCCTTCCACTTTTTGCATACTAAGTTTCATAAAGCATCAAAATGCATCAAATAAAGACATGTATCCTGAAATCCTCTTGCATTAATCTGATCGAAGAAACTAGGTATGAAAGGTTTGGAATGAATCAAGACCATCAATGAAAGGAAAGTCAAAGGTTAAGATTCAACTGTGAACCAAATATTAAAACCAAAGGCTAAAATATGCCCAAATTGAGGACACATGTCCTCTAACTAACATCTAGCCATAGATACAAGGGACTGATCAATATTCAAGACTAGAAACCTCTGAAATTGTTAAAAATATACTCTTTCTTTTTTATAAAGTTAGATGGCACTTTTCACTATTTAGTGTGTGCTATCTAATGAATATACTGCAATCTATGAAATCCCAAAATGTAAAAAGGGTATTGGTGGAAGCAACTGAGGGTAAAAAGGTAATAAACAAAATATCCATGGGAAGACATAAAGATAGCCTAAGGGAGAGAAGCCACAAACAATAGGAAGTGCAAACTTCTAATGCATGAAAGATGCAAATGTTGGTGTCCATCCTAACTCTAAAGCTATACAAAAAAATTAAAAACTTTGAGTGGAAGTGGTCATAAAAGACATAGAGCTAAGTATTTGAAAAATTGGGAATGAAGGATCTAGAATAGTTAAAAAAAATGATTAAAATGCACAGTCGAATATGACTATTCACCACCAAGATTGGCACTTACTTTTATGATTTCAAAAATAATTATTGATTAAACTCCTAGGGATATTTGAATTACAATGCTCTAGAAATGATTGATATAAATATACTAATGATAAACAATAATGTTAGTTCAAGAGTTTATAGGGTTTGATATATTAATATATCCTCACCATCTACTCCTTTGTTTGCCAAATAATCTACCTTTTGATTACCTTCTTTAAAAATATGCCAAATTCTAGATTCTTCTATAATGTCATATAGTTTAAGAACTTCTTCTAATTCATAATTCAACACCCAATTTGGAGTCTTCCTTTTTCTTAAGGCATTGAGAACAATTTGGGAATCCCCTTCTATTATTAGTTTCTTAATTCCCAAACTTATACTCAATTGTAGTCCCTCTTGAAGGGCTTCCAGTTCTACTAAATTATTCATAATAATCCCCATCAGTTTAACTCTTTTAGTGATCCATTTTTGAGAATTTGAATTAATGATAGATCCTCTTCCTAATTCTTTGGGGTCCCCCCTTGATGCTCCATCGAAGTTCAATTTTGACCATCCTTCGATGGCAAATCCTATTTGTAATTTTTCCTTGCTTCCTGATTGCTCTTGTTATATACTAATGGTAGATTGATAAGATTTCTCCAATTTCTTTTCATTTTACCATCCCATTCCATGAAGGATCCTTCCTCTTTTACTCTTTTCCTTAGGTGAGTATTCATGACTTCTATAATACTTGCTTCCATTTTGTTAAGTAATGTTGTAGCAATATTCATTTCCAACTCACAGAAAATCCTCTTATTCCTTTCTTTCTAGATTTCCCATGCTAGAATGGATGGGCTAATTTTCCAAAGTTTTTAATATATATTAAATGAGATATCATTAGGCCAACCTATCAAATGACTCTCTAGGTTGCCCAACTATTGTGATGTCCAGCAAAGCTTTTGGCAAGGTCATTCCCAACATTCCTTTGTGTACAAACATTGAAATAATAGATGTTCTTTGACTAATTTTCTTCTTTACATAAATAACATTTTGAGGGTACCTCAATACCTATTTTCCTAATTATATCCATTGTTAATATCCTATTTTGAAGTGCTGCCCAAAGGAAAAATCCTGCTTTCAATAAGCAAGTTGAGTCCCAATAGAGTTTAAGGGGCATATTAATTGCTTCCCATCTTTGTCACTATATTATTAGATTATATACTTTTTTGACACTGTATCTTCCATCTTTGGATGCTCCCCATATGAGTCTAACTCTTCTATCTTTATGATTAACCTTTCTCTTTTGAAGAATATCCTCTAAAGTGTTCCTTTCTTCAGGGTCAAATTCTATGTTTTCTAATGATTTTAAAACCCACTTGTGTTCTCCATTTTCTTTTAGAAAGCATTTATAGTTTCTTACTTTTTCCCCCATGAATTAACCAATGTGTTTTTTTACATTAGTTGGTATGCCTAATCTATCTAGGGAGGGAAGACCATCCCACGAATACCCTCAAAAAAGTGCTTCATGTAGGATTTGAGAGATGCAAATCCATAGAAAACTAAGAATACCTGTATGTAAATAACTTGTTATAGGAGAGAGGAAGAAAGAAGAAAAAGGCAGAACTCAAAAATTACTCAAAAAGTGAGAGCAAAATTATGATCCAAGTTATTTGAAAAAAATAATTACAAGGTTCAACCTATAAAGGTGAACATAACCCTAAAGCCTAAAAAAGGTAGGTTGCACATTAATAATTAATAAAAGAATTAATTATTAATGCACCTAAGAGAAAGCTTAAGCACTAAAGAGGTATAAGTTAACTAATTAAATCAATATAATTTAAGTAGTAAGAAAAATAAATATTACTCTAACACACCCCCTTAAGCTAAGTAGAGGAGGTAGGCTAACCTAGCACAGCTATGAAAGAAGGAATGGGTCCCAACAACAAGGCCTAATTAGGTACCCAATACAAGGAAATCTCTGTAAACTAGAGACAAAGGAGAAGACCTAGTGGGAAAAACTCCTCTCCAAAAAGAGATTAAAAAAATAAAAAAAAGAAATGGCTCAAGAGACTCTCTCAAAATTATAAGTACAACTAGCCCCCCATTGAGAGAGGGTAGAGACACCAAAGCCTCCTAGAATGATGGAACCCCTGTAAAAATGATTAAACAAGGGAACCCCACAGAACAAGGAAACCTCTAAATGAGAGGTGAAACTTGAAGGCCTAATTGATGCTCAAAGGAGAAAATACAAGGATACCAAAAGGGAATCCCTAGTGTAGGTGGTGTAATAGGTGTGCTAATACTATCATGGAAGAGGAGATGAATGTCCTTTATAGAATCCTCAACAATTTCCCCTGGTGGTTCAATGAATGGAGCTAGAGGGTCAGGCAGTGCTAAAGAAGAATCCTACTAAAGAGAAAAGACCCCAATAGTGTTGGCATTATGTTATATTTGTCATTAGTGACAACACTTATTCAATTCTATATGGTTACTGAGCTCATCACTCAGTCTCTAGTGTTCACCGAGCAATCTAGTGATAACCAGGTTTCACAGTTCACTCCGAGCAATCTAGAAGCTACAGAGTGAATATAGACAGTGTGCAGTCTAGTAGTGTTCACTGAGTAGATAGTGGTCATTGAGCTTCACAGTTTCTACTGAGTCATCAGTTTAGGTGATGAGAAGTCAGTGTCTATCGAGTGATGGAATGACAAGGTATATTGAGTGCAAGAAAGGTAAATAAAGTATTTGGTATCTACTAAGTAACACTATATCTACTAAGTCTCCAATGGTCACCAAGTTCAAAGCCACATTGTGTGATTAGTATGGATCATGCCTCTACTTCTACCGAGTGCATGATGATACTGAGTAATGTAGTGGATGCCAAGTATCAGAAGTTCACCAAGTCAGCTTACAGAACCCAAGTTTCTACTATTTGGCCAACTCAGTAATATTTTTTTTACTTGTGTTTTAGTCGACCTTGTACTTGTAAATATTGGAATGGTATATATACATAGTGTATTGTATCATTTACAATGTATGCATGAGTGTATCAAGGGATGACTATGTAATGTGTTGAGAAGAGTGAATTCAAATCAACAACAGAGTAGAGTAATCAACAAGGTCTTCAAGGATTATTAAAGTTATATTTATCACAAGAGGTGATCTGTACTTCAAGGATCTAATTAGAAATAAAGTTGTAAGTTAGATCCAGTGTTTCATCCTAATAGGTGAATTAGTTTTCTCAAATCCTTTAATAGGGTAGACTTAACAATCCTTCTTTAAATATGTTAATAGAATGCATACTTCATTATATGTTTGTAAAACCTCAAACAAGGTGGATCTAGCAGTTCAAATTGCTCTTAACAGGGAAAATCATTAGAAGTGGTCAATGTAAGCCCTAATAAGCCAACTTTATACTATAGTAGTGAAGTTTTGTGGGTATCATCCCTACCCTAGTTTTACTTTCTATTTGGAAGGTTTTTGGGTCACCAAAATTTTGCGTTCATGTGTTATGAATGTTTATCTTTTCTCATGCATGCAGTAGATTAGATGATGAATGGATTAAGTGCTGAATTAATTTAAAGTTTTTGAAGTTACTGATTCACCCCTCCCCTCTCAATAGCTTAGCTAGTCTTGATTATTTCCAATAATTGGTATCAAAGCATTGTGGTTCTTAGGATAAAGTTTAATAGCTTGAGCAAAGATCAAGGACAATAGAGATATTTAGACTTGATAAAGCTATTGATAATGAAAAGCTAGATCTGGAGATGGCCATAGCTCAACTCAAGGAAGCAAAAGAGCATCTTTACCAATCCTTGAAAAGAAGGAAGGAACATGCAAAACAAATGAATGACCACTAATATGTTGAAGAAAAGATTGAAGACTTTTCCCACTCAAGCAGTTTAGATGAAGCAAATGAGGCAATCAAAGAATTCTTAGAAAAGAATAACTCTTTGTAAGAAGAGGTAAGAAAATTGAAAAGAGAATAGGAAATTCAATCAATAAGAATGTGTGAGATCTTGGAACAAAGGAATAAGGCAAGTGAAGACTTGGAGGCAAGGAACAATGCAAATCAAAATCAATCCCTTCAGCAAGAAAGTCTTGTCAATCATCTCTCCAATGCAAATGAGGAGATTATGAGTTTAAGATTTGAAAATGAAAGCTTAAGGAATGATTTAATCACTGAAAGAAAAATCAATGAAAGATTGAAAGCTAATCTAAATTCTGAAAATCAACTCAATGAAAGGATACTGAAATCTCAAGTAGACATGGATCAATTGAATTAGCAAAGTGAGCAAAATCTCTATAGGCAAAAGGTAAAGTAGGACTTGGATACAAAGAAGGTGAATCTTCCAAACAAGGTTCCCAAAGGAATCAAAGACCTACTTGCAATCACTATGGTAAGTTAGGTCATACATCAAACAAATGTTGGAGCAATGGAAAGGCAAAATTCAATGGAAAATGCTACAATTATAGTCAACATGGTCATAAAGCTAATGAATACAAGGAGAAACCAAAATTTGAAGGTAAATGTCATAAATGTAAGAAACAAGGTCACAAGGTATCTAAATGCAGATCTAAACCATTCAATCCAACTGAACAACTTGTACAGGTAATATTTGGTTGGGACTACAATACTTGGTGTAGATGTCACTATTATGGAGAATATGGAAACATTGGCATAAACTGTGCAAGGCATCACTTGAGAAAGAAGGATACAATAGTAAGATGTTAGACATGCACTAAACTTGGTCGCATAGCTAAGAACTACATGAATATAAGTAGAGTTGAAGATGAAAAGAAAGCTAGAGTTGATAACATCAGGAAGTAGATGAGATAGTAGTAGATTCCCAAATATACCAAGCAAGATAGTTCAAATGATGGTCATGTCACTCAAGAAGTGGTTGACTCCACCATTTCTAATTAGATTCTTAAAAAAGGAACTGGAACTATATCTTCAAGTCATATCTTGAGTAGTTCCAAAGGAAAGAAAGTAGAAGATCCAAATCAATATTTTAGATACAAAGGGATCACAAGAGATTAGGTCATAACAATCAAGTTTGGTCATAGACTCAACCGGGCTAGGTTAGGATTAATAAAAGTTTTGTTCAATTCCTAAGTCACAAGCTTCTATCAAGCATAGTGAGTGGATGATAGTCTGTCATGCACTACATCATTATGGTACCAAGTATTAATGGAGAATTTTCATCAAAAAGGGTAGAATTTGACTCCATTTCTCATTGTAACTTTAGAATACACAGAGTAGAGCGATTCTAGGTGCATCCAAGCAATCTTGAGCGAATTTGTAGCAAAGAATTCTTTGATGAAATTTCTCTCATTTACCCAACAACCATGGCATTTGGAAGTAGTAGTAGTAGCAAGGAAAAAAGAGGATCTAAGATGTTGGTAAAAGGTGTGGAATGGAAAGTGCCAAACTTCAAGTTAGTACTAGTAGTTGTAGAGGCCCTCGACTTGAATGGAGCTCAATAGAAAATTCCTCCAAAGATACTTTTCATTAATGATATTCACACTCATTTTAAGGGTTTTGTGCAAGAAATTGGAACCCTAGAGATGGATAGTGCCCTAGTTGAAATGTGTGTTGATGGTTCTTTGAAACCCAAGCATAAGCATCTAGAGACAAAAGGGTTAACCCATATCCTGCATATGCCAAGGAGATTCTAGATTAAGTGGATTAGGTATATTCCTAGTCATGTGCATAATGGTCAATCGTGGTTAGAGAAGCCAGTATTGATTACAAATAAAATGATTCATAAGATCATAGGTCTCCCTATGTTGAGCAAAGCCAAAACTACCAAAACCTTAGTTTAGGAAGAGCTTCAAAAGAATAGCCTAGCCAGGTGGGATGGTAGAGGTCTGAAGATTGGCACTGTATCTAATGTAGAATTAAGGTTTGGTATTCACGTCATTGCAAAAAAGATTTATAGCTTCAGTCATTTGAATAGTGTGTCATGTGGGATAGTTGATTTGGTGTATAAGTTGGTGAAGAATAATTTGGGTTTTGATCTGTCAGAGTTATTGTTGAAGTAGTTGAACAAGAACATGGATAGCATTAGAACATCAAAGAACAACCCTTGTAAATTTGGTTCTTTTTTCACATGTCTTTTCTTTTATGTTCAAAATTTTTTCCCATCAAAAGGTTCAGTAGTATGGAGGAAGGATATTCCTATTTTGTATCAGATTAATGAATTCATTGCAAAAATGGGTGAAAATTTTGATAGCATTATGGATAATTACTTTGAAGCCTTCAAGGAGCCTTCAAGGAGAAGATGAACAAAAGGTTTAGGATTCCTCCTAAACTTTTTGAGGACTATAAAGATGATGTATGTTTTATGGTTAATTGTGATAGTGTATATCTAAGTAGTCAGGCCTAGAATTGCATGGGTGAAACATCTTCCATATGAGGTTAACATTGATGAAACAAAAGATATCATTGAAGCACTTGTGAATGAGCTAGTAGATCCAAAGCAACCTATTTTTGGAACTTATGAAGAGGCAAAAGCTAGAATTGAGCTTGAAATCAAGCTACCCTAGGCCATAAGCAAAGGAAAGAGGAAGGTAGCCAAGATGAAATTTGCAAGTACCCCTCTAATTCTTACTAAGGGAAAAGGGAGAGGATGAAGAAAAATAATAAGAAGAAGAAAAAGAATATGAGAAGGAGGCAAAGCCTATGAGAAAGAATGGTAGGGTAATCATTACCAAGCCACCCAAGGCCTCCACAATTGTATTTACAAGGAGATCTAAAAGGAAAGGTTTAAATGAAGTTGTGTTTAGAAAGCCCCCACTCACCTTCCAAGAAAGGTTGAAATAGATGGAAGAAGGTGCAGGCATCACAAACTTCAAAGCTCTAAAATTTGAGACTAGAATAGATGCAGAGAAGATGCAAATTGAAGAGCTGGTACTCAATACAATGGGAAAATAGAAATATTCCCCTCAAATTTCAAATGAATTATTGGCAAGATTGCAACCCATGTGGGAATCAACTGTATACATAGCTAAAGACATATATAAACAATCACTAAAGCAATTGCTATCAAGTTTCACAGATGCAAAAGTTAAGGTAGCAATGAAAAGGAATGAAGGTAAAATGATGATAAGATTCCATACATGTTTGATTTTGATCAAAGACATTGAGCATGTGGTTAGGGATGCAACAAACATGTGGAAGAACATCTATCATTTGCACTAGCCTAGTGAAGATCTAGTAGAGATCAAGGATGATGATGATAGTGACAATGAAGAAGAAGATAACACTCCCTATGTCACCATTGATGTTGAGGAATGTCAAGAGTTGATGAAGGATGATGAAGAAGAGAAAGAGGAAGAAGCTAAAGAGGAAGACAAGGAAGGAGATGAAGAAAGTGATCCAGTAAGAATAGCAGCACAAGTTATAGCCTCCCTTCCTCATTCTCCACCTAAGACTACTACATCATCAGGGTTGGAGACAACTTTGGAAAATGTGATAGCAACTACAATAGAAACACCATCTATTTAGTCATTATTTTCTCCCTCTTATCTCCAGGTATCAATAATGGAAGTGTCTACCACTTCATCTACTGAGTTGTAGCCCTCTTCATTAGCTCTCGAGTCAACTAAATCAGTAGTATGTGAAGTATCTAGTTCCACAATTTTGTGAACTTCATCAGCAGCATGTACAATAAGTTCATCATCATGTTCTACAGTTTTGTCTACTATAGCTTTGTTAGCACCAATTTTTGTTCCAATTAGTTCTTTTGTTGTAAGTACTCTAGTTTGTGCTTCACCTATTGTTACTTTAATTTTGGGTAGCACATTAGTTTTGGATTTAGTTAGCACTTCCTTTAGTTTTACTTTAGTTGGTCCTATTCAAGTTTTCTTTGCAAGCCCAGCTATCTCTACAATTGTTTCTATTCCTAAGTCCAAGGAAGTAAGGTTAGAAGTAGAACCAAGGACTCCTCTAAAACTTCTACTTACTAGAAAGGAAATTGATGATGATATTGATTTGGAAAAAGAAATTGTAATTCCTAAGTTGAATCTAGATGCTACTATAGTTTAAGAAATGAGACTATTTAGCCAACTTTTGGAACAAAAGGCAAGGTAGAAATAGCTAAGAGCTGAAAGAGATAGAGAGTTTACAATAATTGAAAATGAAAAGAATATAATAACATAGGCTATAGGTGTTGATGTGGATTTATATCAACACATTTTTTTACAATTGGAAGAAGCAGTCAATAAGTTTAATGAGGATACATCTAGCCAAGAAAAGCTAATTGAAAAGATAGAGAAAAGGATTGATAATAAGGTGCTTGAGAACATTGCTATAAACCAGGTAGAACTATCCTCAATTTTGAGCAATCTTGAACATTCTTTTACCAATGTGACATCACTTTTTACTAACCTTTGTGATGTTACTGATTAAACCAAGGAGATCAAAGAGAAACTCAATAAGATTGATGTAGACATGAAAGCTAGTGCTCAAAGGCTACAACTTGATCCTAGTTCAAGCTCAACACATCACATCAAGATTAAAATTTTGTCAGGTATGTAGGCAGAATTACTAAGAGAAGAAGCAAGGATCAATTCCACATTGATAGATATCCAAACTATGATCCTTCTAGTTATGGACACAATGCAGAAACATATTGCATATTCAAAGTTATTGGTCTAGGATAAAATTTTTTCTATTGTAGATCATATGATTGAACTTTTAGCAAAAGTTCAAGTGGCACTCTCCACCTGCAAAATTTTTTAAGACAACTAGGTTAAGACATTAGCTCTTATTCTTAAGGTACACTCCAAATTTCTCTCACATTTTGATGTCTCTATTTGAATATATTGCATAACTCTTTGGCATTATTGTCAAAAAGGGGGAGTAACAGATTTTAAGAGACATGTGGAGAAAATATATTGATATATGTACAGAATAAAAGGAAGAGAAAGACTATGTATATATTATGTCATATGTATGGGGGAGATATGTGCAAATGTAGATACAGTAGCTTTACAAAGATAAATTTTGAAAAATCAAAATCAATATGTTAGTATACATAACTCTTAGCTTATAAGTGTTTTTCTCACTAATGTCAAAGGGGGAGATTATTGGCATTATGTTATATTTTTCATTAGTGAAATCACTTATTCAATTATATATGGTTATTAAGCTCATCACTCAATCTCCAGTGTTCACCGAGCAATCTAGTGATAACAAGGTTTCACAGTTCACACAGAGCAATCTAGAAGCTACCAAGTGAATATAGATAGTGTGTAGTCCAATAGTGTTTACCAAGTAGATAGTGGTCATTGAGCTTCACAGTGTCTATTGAGTCATCAGTTTATGTGATGAGAAGATAGTGTCTACTGAGTGATGGAATGAGAAGTGTTTACTGAGTACAAGCGAGCTAAACAAAGTATTCAGTATCTACCAAGTAACACTATATCTACCAAGTGTCCAATGGTCACCGAGTTCAAAGCTACATTGTGTGATTAGTATGGACCTTGCCTCTACTTCTACCAAGTGCATGATGATTCCAAGTAATGCAGTGGACACTAAGTATCAGAAGTTCACCAAGTCAACTTATAGAACGTGAGTTTCTACTATTTGGCTGACTCAATAATATTTTGTCTACTTGTGTTTTAGTTGACCTTGTATTTTTAAATATTGGAATGGTATATATATGTAATGTATTGTATCATTTATAATGTATGCATGAGTGTATCAAGGGATGGATATGTAATGTTTTGAGAAGAGTGAATGTGAATCAGGAGCAGAGCAGAGTATTTAGCAAGGTCTTCAAGGAGTAGTAAAGTTATATTTATCACAAGAGGTGATATGTGCTTCAAGAATCTAATCAAAAATCAAGTTGTAAGTTAGATCCACTATTTCATCCTAATAGGTGAATCAATTTTCTCAAATTCCTTAATAGGGTAGACTTAACAATCCTTCTTTAAATCTCTTAATAGAGTGCATACTTCATTGTATGTTTGTAAAACCTCTAACAAGGTGGATCTAGTAGTCCAAATTGCTCTTAACAGGGAAAATCATCATAAGTGATCAATGTAAGCCCTAATAAGCCAACTTTATACTATAGTAGTGAAGTTTTGTGGGTATCATCCCCACTCCAATTTTACTTTATATTTGGAAGGTTTCTGGGTCACCAAAATTTTGTGTTCATGTGTTATGAATGTTTATCTTTTCTCATGCATGCAGTAGATTAGATGATGAATGGATTAAGTACTAAATTAATATAAATTTTTTGAAGTTACGGATTCACTCATCCCCTCTTAGTAACTTAGCTAGGATTGATTATTTCCTACAAATAGGATATACTATAGTAGTGAAGTTTTGTGGGTATCATCCCCACTCCAAGTTTACTTTCTATTTGGAAGGTTTCTGGGTCACCAAAATTTTGTGTTCATGTGTTATGAATGCTTATCTTTTCTCATGCATGCAGTAGATTAGATGATGAATGGATTAAGTACTGAACTAATATAAAGTTTTTGAAGTTACCGATTCACTCATCCCCTCTTAGTAACTTAGCCAGTATTGATTATTTCCTACAAATAGGATGTGGTGTGATAGTCAAAATAGTGATCTCATGAACAATACAAAGGTTCAAGCATCCTGACTGCACAACATGATGCTCTTGTGAAAGAGAAGAGTTGTGCTCTAACAATGGAGATGGTAGGCCAAAGTGTGATAAGGTGTAGATATGGGTGGTGTAATGAACTATCCATTTAGAAATAAGACCTCCTATCACACTATCCTGAATGAAGACTGAATCTGCAGTGAACTCAACTATCTTCCTTGATCCATTGTGTGTAATCTAATAAATTGAGAGAAGATTTATAGATAGAGATGGAACATACAATAAATCATTGAATGTGCCATCCTAAATTCATATTGAAACTTTCTCACAAAATATTAAGGCAATATTATTCCCCATGAGAATATGAGGAATGGGAGAAGCCTTAATAGTAGAGAAGACCCCTTGAGAAGATGTCATATGGTGAAAAGCACCTGAATCCAGTATCTAAGGGACATGTGAAGGGGATGCAATGGATGCTCATAATGCATGACCCTATAAAAAATCTTGTCTAGATGTTGAAGATATGAAAGAAGAATAAAAAGAAGACCCATATGAGGTGGAAGAGGAAGGAGAGGAAACAATGTTGTTCTAAAGAAGAGCTTACAAATCTGCAATCTATTTCTCATAGCCATCAAATGTCTTCTGAAAATAATGTGACTCATCATGAGGTCACTTTTAACAATAGGAACATGTAGGGCTCTCAGTCTTTTTGTTTCTCCTTCTTAGAAGAAGATGGTGGGCTAGTAGAGTGCTAAGAAGAGGAATTTGATATCTACTTTGGCTTCTACTTCTATGTACCCTAAGGTGTCTTGGCAAGTAATACCTATCACTATGAACATGTAAGTGAATCCATCTAAGTGAGCTTGGACTGCTCACAAGTCAACCTATCATAGAATGTCTCAAAAGAGTGCATAACATGTTGTGCACCTAGTGCATCCATAGTCGAGTAGAAGGTAGAAGTGAAAATCTGATAAGGAGCTTGAAGCTTTGAGAGTATCATAAAGATATGCTCATCATCTAACTTAGTCTTTCTAGTAATGTAAAAAATAGATTGAAAAGACTTGAACTTCATCAAGAAGTCCTCAATATTAGTGATTGATTTAGGTACCAAGGAGGTGAACTCTATATCTATCTGTAGAATCCTGAACTGATTCATTGTACCAAACAAGGTGGAAAACTTGTTCAACATAGCCCTAGGTGTGGTCAAAACATCCAAGTGGAACAACAAACAATCTAAAATATTTAGATGGATGAGTTCCATTGCCTCATCCATCCTATTTCTCTACATAAGAGCCTCATTAAACCTCTATAGAATTGGTAGAGCCTCATCGAGGCATGACCATAACCCCTTTTCCATAAGCAATCTAGTCATCTATACTTTCCAAGTGTGGTAGTCGTGAGGTGTAATGAAGACAACATAAGAGTTTACCATTAGGAGAAAGTCGATAGAAGTATAATGATCTCTTTGAAACAAATGATAGAAAGAGAATTTACACCCCCCGACAAACTATTATACTATCTCTTGTACACTTCAAATAAGTATGAAAGCACACAAAACAAGGAAAAAACCTATTTTTTAGATGTAGAGAGGAATAAAAAATGAATCCTCTACTTTGACACCATAAAGAACTGATCAAACAAAAAAATTTGAAAATAAAACCAAATGGTTGGATTAGGATCAAAAAGAGCTCTCGAATGATATATGACACTTCAATTTTCAATACTTTATGCCAAAGTTATGGCTGAAAAACCAACTGTACCTTTGAAAAAAGAGTTCTCATGAAAAATAAAGAGACGAATTTTTTTTTGATGGTCATCTGTACATCAAGGGGTCATCGTAGTTGGTGGCTCATGGGCAGAGTGTAGGTGCTACTATTGGGTGGAGGTGGCACTACGATTGGGGACAAGCAGTGATCTAGCCATGGTGGCTCTTGTATGGGCCGCTAGTGGTGTGCTAGGTGCAGGCAATGCGCTAGCTGCACATGGGTGGTGTTGTGGCAGCACATTCTTCTTCTGCTAACAAACCTTAAAAAAAGGTTTTTATTTTTTGAAATTTGTGCCTTAGGCCTAGGAGAGGGAAATTTTTTTTAGAAAGGCTACTGTAGCCAAAAAAGAAAAACTTTATATGAAAATTGAATCTCTTGGGCCTTCTGAGCATGATGGTGAGGTTTGTTTGGGCTAAAATGCTAAAAAACACCTTCACCTCTAGATTGATGATAGAAACCTTGAAAGTAGTACAGTACCTACTTTAAAAAACATCAAAACAGGAAACAATAGGGGTAGTCTTATACCATGTAGGATTTGAGAGATACAAATCCACAAAACACCAAGAATACTTGCATACAAATAACCTGTTATAGTAGAGAGGCAAAAAGAAGAAAAAGGTAGAACTTAGAAATTACTCAAAAAGTGAGAGAAAAATTATGATCCAAGTTATTTGAAAAAAATAATTACAAGGTTCAACCTATAAAGGTGAACAAAACCCTAAAGCCTAAAAAAGCTAGGTTTCTCATTAATAATTAGTAAAAGAATTAATTATTAATGCACCTAAGAGAAAGCTTAAGCACTAAAGAGTAATAACTTAACTAATTAAATTAATATGATTTAAGTAGTAAGAAAAATAAATATTACTCTAACACTTCATCTCCCTTACATATGTCCCACATGATATATTTACTAATTAGATGTTGACATTTTGCTATAAAATTCCAACTTTCTTATCCTTTTGGTAAATTGTGTATTCTAAAGAGGGAAGTAGGATCTGCTTCATTTGAATATTTATTGTATATAATTTTTACCCATTTTTGTTCCTATTCTTGATAAATTTTTCATACCAATTTTTCTCCTAAAACTTCATTTTTCCAATTGAGATTTTTAATGCCTAAGCCCCCAAGCTCCTTAGGTTTGCAAATGTTTTCCCATTTTATTAGTGCCAATTTCTTTTGTTCTTCTGTATTATTCCAAAAAAAAATTCTAAGCTTTCCTTCTAGATTTTTATTCACCTTTTTAGGGAGTGGGAGGCAAGATAATTGATATGTGGGAAGGGCTGAAAGTACTACTTTAATTTTTGTTACTTTGCCTACTTTTGTTAATCACTTTCCTTTCCAACTTCCAATTTTCTTGTCCATTCTTTCTAGAATATTGTTTCATCTTTTTTTGTGTCTTGTACCTTTTACTAATTCTATACATAGATGTTTACATGGAAATGATCCTATTTTTGTATGGACCATAATATTACATATTTGGTTTTCTAGTTCAAGTTTAGCATTAATAAAGAAAATATTTGATTTATCTGCATCTACTTTTTGACTAGAGGCTACCATGTATCTATGAATAATAGTTTTGAAGTTTTGGGCTTATTCAATAGAGCTATCTCCTAGGAGAATTGTATCATCAAAAAATTGTTGATGAGTGACATTTGGAATGTTATTAGTGACTATAATTCCTTTGATTATACCTTCTACCTATGGTCTTTTAATTGACCTCCCGAAAGATTCTACCATAATAATGAATAAGAATGGTGATAGAGGATCTCCTTGTCTGATGCTTCCTGAGATATCAAAGTATCCTTCCATGGTTCCATTGATGAGGAGTTATATTTCAAGAGTTCGTATACAATTAAAAATAAAGTTAATCTATTGATGAGAGAAACTGAAGGCTTCTAATGTTTTACATAGGAATCTCCAATCCACCATATCATATGCTTTATGTATGTCTAATTTTATAAACATAATTGCTTCTTTATTCTTTTTTGTAGAATGTATCATTTCTTGAATAATGATTATACAATCTAAAATGGATCTTTCAAGTACAAAACCTATTTGTTCTTTTGATATGAGTTTAGGCAGAATAACTTTAAGCTGTCTAGTTAATGCCTTTGAGAGGATTTTATATATCATGTTATAAAGAGCTATAGGTTTGTAATCACCTAAAACTTCTGATTCTTCTTTTTAAGATATGAGAGTTAAGAAGGTATGGTTGATCTCTATTAGTATTGAACCACCATTTCTAGAGGTTTATATAGCTTTCCATAAGTCCAACCAAATAATATCCCAACATTTTTTATAGAAGAAAGTATGAAAGCCATATAGCCCTAGTGATTTATCAAGATTTAGACTAAAAAGAGAAGCCTTGACCTTTTCTAAGGTTAGAAAATTGTTGAGAAATGTGTTCTCTTCTATAGTAACCAATTTTGGTTTAGATTATAACATCTTATTTTGAGAAGATCCATTAGAGTAGTCATAATTTTTTAATATGTTTTTGAAATAATCTATGAATACTTCTATTATATTTGTGGGATTTTTGATAATGTTTGTTAGAAATGCTTTAGAATAATTGGGCCCATCAAACTTTGTTCATTCATCCTAACTTAAATTTTCCTACTTAGCGAGTTACTATAAATCAACATGCCAGCATAACATATGAAAGTTCAACACATAACATAGTGATTTATGTGTAAACCCAATTTGGGAAAAACCACTAGCAACATGCTACTCAATTCTCACTCTTCTAAAGTGATGCCCTATGAAAGGCCTGCCCTGTTAAAGGCTCCAACACACTGTTAGATGTGACCTAGTTAAAGGATTTAACCACCATGTTAGAAGTAGGCTTGGTTAGAGGACTTCAAAATATTCATTTGGAATGCTGCCTTGTTAAAGGATTTAAAAATTGTTGTTAGACCAACCTAAGTCCATAGGATTTCACCCTAGCTTGCACAATTGCTAGAGAGTAACAACAAGGGCTTTTGCCCTGATACAACTCACAACTTATCTTGTAGATTTTAGATCTCTACACCTCTGATAGCTTGTTCTCATTTCAAGCTTCATCTCCTTGAGTCTTCATGCTCGATATACTAGTTCAATCTCCTATATGACCACTTATCAAAGTAGAGTCTTTGTGCTCTATTCTTCCTTCTTCTTGACACCCTTTCAACAATTTTGACCCAACCACTCTTGCTTCTTGTCCCATGACTCCTTAAATAGAAGTCTAGTATTTCTTTTCTTGCTTGATTCTTCCTTCCTTTTATTTTAGTTCGAATGGATTAGGTAGGATTCAATGAATCTAACCCATATCTTGTTCCTTCTAGAAACATCATGAAGAATCCTCTTAAATTTGCCTAAAAATGATTTATCTAAAATTTTGTGCCTCCTGCTCATTATTCTTATCCTTCATCAGGTTCAAAAAATTCAAGGTAACAACTTTGTCTGCTCAGATCTGGAAAATCTTTGACTTTTCACATAATACAACAACTCGGCGATTTTGAAATTCTGGTGCTCAACACATACTAGGTTACCTAGCACCAGCTACATTTTACTAATTCTCGAAACCTACTATGGATTCACTTGACATCCATTAAGATTTTTTGATGCTTGGCACCTATTACTTTTCTCGGCTCTTGAACACACTTGGCTCCTTTTGTATCACTTGACACATACTAGATTTTGCATTTTCTTTGCACTAACTAAAAATCAGCTTAGCTTGAACTAGCTTGCTCGATACTCACTAATAAACTTAGTTAAGCTTTGTAGACAACCTTTTTACAACTTACTCTTCCAGTATTTCTAAGTGTGGCCAACCTTTGTATCTTTAGATATATTATCAATACATCATTTTAACATTGTCTTAACCGATCGTTGCACTTCATTACAAAACCATAACTCAACCTTTTCCTTTGGTACTTGTGTTACATCTTGTTGATTAAAAACTCTTCATAAATAAATTAAGTGATAGTACTTGGATCTTATAATAAATTGTAATTCCAATAGGTTTGACATCAATGACAAAACAATGATTAAAAACATTCTTTATCATCAATCTTCTTCTTTAAACAATCTTCTTCCTTCTTCAACAATGATCTTTTCAATCAGATTTCTTACAATCTCCCTCTTTGGCACTAATGGAAAATCAAATTATTCAACCATCAAACCAAACTGATCAACCAAGTTATCAAAATGCTAACTAGGTTAAAACAGTAAATCAAATGTGAAAATGAAAATTTTATTCAAAACTATTCATTTTATATGCAAAAGAAGTTAGCTTATGACTCCATTTGAATTCTTTTGCTAATAAATTGTCTTCTCCCTCTTTGTTCTACTATTCCTCTAATTGATTCTTTTCTGCATTGTTTTCTCCCTTTGAGCTATATCTTTCATATCTGAACAATCTTTTTTTCTTCCCTTTCCTATGGCTTACCACTATTCACTTTGTTCTTGTGTATCTCATGACTCCCTCTTACATTATCTTCTTACATTATTTCTCCCTTTGCATGCATTGATCCTTTTCTTCTATTCTGGTATAAGCTACTTCTCCCTCTATTCATTTGATCCTGTAGATTTGATTAGTTTCTACTATTTCTCCCTCTATCCAATTAAATGTTGTTGATCAATTTCTTGCTACTTCTCCCTCTTTGACAACAATGCCAAATACACATTCTCTTAGCATCTTAACATGCTAATGTAGCATTTGCAAGTACTCCAACTTTCCTTTTTGTCACCTTACTTGTGACTAATTTGGAACTTCAAAACTTTGATTACTTCAAGAAAAATCCTAAATTAAGTATCCTCTGCATTAATGTGTAATATTTCAACAATTAGTTCATTTGTTGTAGGGCAATCTTTCTTTTGCTTCAAACAACCTTGGATAGGGGTATCACCCCTAACTTACCTCTAAGATACTCAAAAGAATATTTGGGTAGTGCTTTTGTAAAGATGTCAGCAATCTATTCCTTTGAGCTAACATGTTCCATCCCTACTTGCTTGTCTTCCACCAATTCTCTTACATAGTGATACTTAATTGCAATATGCTTTGTTTTGGCATGCATCACATGATTCTTTGATATGTTGATGACACTTGTGTTATTAGAATAGAGTATCACAGGTTTAGTTATCTCTTCCTTTATACCTAGTAATAGATGTTTGATCCATACAATATTAATGTAGTTGATAGCAGCAGCAACATACTTAGCTTATGTTGTGGATTGTGAGGTACAACTTTGATTTTTTCTTGTCCAAGTGACCAATCCTTTACCTAAAAAAAGTGCTCCTCCACTAGTGCTCTTTCTGTCACTAATATTACCTCCCCAATCTACATCAATGTAAGCTTTCAACTCAAACTTTTCACTCCTCTTGTAGTAAAAGCCAAAGTCATCAGTTTCTTTTAGGTAACTCAGTATTCTCTTTACTGTCATTAGATGATTCTCTCTTGAATTTGCAAAAAATCTTATTGCTATTCCAAAAGCTAATGCAATGTCTAGTATACTATGTACAACATACTATAACTTTCCAATCATTGATCTATACATTATCTGATTCACTTCAGCTGACTCATCATTCTTGAATAATTTATGTCCTGTTACCATTAGTGTACCAACTGGTTTTGGGTCTTTTAATCCAAATGTCTTGAGTATCTCCTTGATATATTTTTATTGGGTCACAAATATGTCATGGTTTAGTTGATGTACTTGCAATTCAACAAAGAATTTGATTTCTCCAAACATTGACGTCTCAAACTCATGTTTAATTTGTTCAGAAAAATCTTCATATAAGACATCATTTCCTCCAAATATTATATCATCAACAAAGATTTTAGATATCAAAACGTCTTTAACTTATATACTTTGATGTACAGGTTGTTGTTGTCATCTATTCTCTCAAATAGTTTCTTCACAAGATATTTGTGTAGTCTCTCATACCATGCTCTAGCTGCTTTCTTCAAACCATAGAGTGCTTTATGCAATTTGCAAACCATATCTTGTTGTCATAATCAACAAATCCCTCTAGTTTTTCTATGTAGATTTCCTCTTCCAGTATACCATTTGAAAAAGCATATTTTACATCCATTTGGTAGACTTTGAAACCTTTATAAGTGGCATATGAAAGTAGTGTTCTTAGTCCTTCCATTCTTACAATAGGGGCAAATGTTTTCCCATAATCTAGTCCTTCTTCTTGTGCATAACCTTTGTAGAATAGTTTGACATTATTTCTTGTGATCTCACCATTCTCATCAAGCTTGTTCCTAAAGACCCATTTTGTACCAATCAAATTTTTATCAGTTGGTCTAGGAACTATGGTCTAGGTTTTGTTCTTTTCAATCTAGTCTACCTCTTCTTCCATAGCTTTATGTCAATTATCATCTTGCAGTGCATCTTTTACTATTTTGAGCTTAACTTTACCCAGGAGACATGATTCATCCCTTAGTCTCTTCCTTTTCATTGGTCCAACTTCCTTGTCACTAATGATTTGTTTTGTAGGGTGATGTCTTCTCACATACTTGAATAGTCTTCATTCTATCCTTCTTTCCATTTTTGGTCCTTCAACTTAAGAGTCAGTGTGTACATCTCTATTTGGTATTTTATCATCTATTCCATGTGCACTAATTTCAGAGTCAGAATGTGCATTATCTTCATTTTGCAACTTGGCTTATGAATGTAGCTTGACATTCACTAGCTGTGACCTAGCTAGTACTGAGATTTTTTGCTGATTCCCAACTTGATTGGTAGCTTCATCTTTAGTAGGAATTCCTTCATAGAAGTATACAAAAGATATATAATCTTTTGGTTTCTTCGATTCATCAAATTGGATTTCTACATGCTCATGAAAATTTACATTTGCACTCTCCACAATCTTGTTAATGTTAGTATTCAAACACTTATATGCATTACTTCTAGTGGAGTATCCAAGGAATATGCCTTCATCACTCTTTGCATCAAACTTTCCATTCCTAGTATCCATAAGAATATAGCATTTACAACCAAATACTTTGAAATGTTTCACATTGGGTGAGTGACCATACAAAAATTCAAAAGGTGTTGCATTTGTACATTTCTTTGCTTGGACTCGATTCAGGGTGTAAATAGTAGTACTTATAGCTTCTTTCTAGTATTTTAAAGGAACATTTTTCTCAATTATTAATGTTCTAGCATAGTCTATGACTGATCTATTCCTTCTCTCAGCAATACCATTTTGTGGGGGAGTTCTTGGTGCTAATGTTTGTCTTTTGATTCCTTTATCATTGCAAAATGTCTTAAATTCTTTTGATGTAAACTCTCCTCCTCTGTCTGATCTCAGGAACTTTAGACTCTTTTCTATTTCCTTCTCAACCCTAGACAAATACCACTTAAACATTTGAAATGCATCAAATTTTTTCTTTGAGAACATGGCAGTCATCATCTTGGAGTAGTCATCCACAAACAACATTATGTATCTATCTCTTGGTAGCTTTGAACTTCTATTGGGCCACATAAATTTGTATGGACTAGTTTTAAAACTTCTTTGGAAGTGTAGGCTTTGCTTTTGAAACTTGACTTGGTCATCTTTCCTAGTTGACATTGTTTGCACATGCTATTTTTAGGCTTCTTCAGTTTAGGCAAACCTCTGACTTTCTTCTTTTTGCTGATGCTAATTAGATTTTCAAAGTTAACATGACATAACCTTCTATACCATAACCAAACATCATCAAGTCTAAGAATAAAAAAAGGTTTCATTTTTCATATCTAGGTAAAACAAGTTATTCCTAGTTTGTTCTCCTTTTCTTATCAAATTTCTATTAGTGTTAGATTTTGGTAGTTTTGTTTCCAAATTGTACTTTGCAACCTACATTGCCTAACTATGATACACTTGGAAAATTGTAGTTCAATCCTTCAACATAGCATGCATTATCATATGAAATTTTCTCTGTAAGTTTAACAAAACCTTTTCCTTTGATTTTACTTGGAATATCAATTCCAAATCTAACACTACTTCCATCATTCCAAGTAAAGGTAATAAACTTACTTTTATCTCCTGTCCTATGATGTGAGCATCCACTATCTATGATCCACTTTTCATTTTTGTTCATACAGGTTACCAGTATTGTTGTCTCATCTTCATTTGATTCATCTTTCATGGATACATAGACTACTTCATCATCATTCTCATTAGAATCCTCTTCAACAATGTAGCATCTTTTTCCTCTGACCTTGTAATCTTTGTTAACATCTTCTCTTTTGTTCTTGTACTTGTTTCCTTCTTTGCAATTCTTCTTCTATGTACACCTTGCAGCAATATGACATACTTCATTGTAATTAAAAAAAATGATAGGTAGCTTACCTTTGAATTTACCTTTTCCTCTATGAAATCTTCTGGCAAGTAGTGCTTCCAATTGTTTCACATCTTCTTCATCTGTACTATTGTCACTCGATGCATGCTTTTTCTTTTTCTTCTTCTTGGATTTCATCTCCTAAGTGTCTTTCAATGTTATCTTGATCTTAAAAGTAAATTCAAGGTTCTTAGGTTTATAGTTATCAAAGTTGGACAACTCAAAAGCAATGAGTCTTCCTACTATTCCTTCAAATGTTAGTTGGTTTCCTAGTACACACCTTAATTCTTGGATGGTTGAAACTCTAATAACATAGATGGGGAGAAAGGTTCTTAAGTATTTTCTATTGATAGTGTCATCTTCCAAATGACCACCTAAACTTCTTATTGGACTTACCACTTCTTTCATTCTTGAGGCATATTGAGCAACATTGTCTCCTTCCTCCATTTTCATGTCGCCAAACTTACCTTTGAGGCTTTCTCTTTTTGCTCTTTTAACATTCTAGTCTCCTCCATAGATATTAGTCAAGGCTCTCCACATCTTGAATGCATAGTCACATCCCTTTTATATCATCAAATTTAGCATAGTTGAGAGCAGAGGCAATCTCCAACATTGCCTGATTATACTCCTTTCTTTTGTTCAAATCATCTATAGTAAGGGTTCCAGCTGGATCTACATGTTCCACTTCAATTGAGGTTTTTGCATAATCACCTATTGATCCAAGGTGTAGCTTCATTATTCTTTTCCATGTAGTGAAGTTATCTCTGTTGAGCTTGAGAACTTCTCTCTTGAACATTTTGATCTTTTTGCTTCTAGTACCTTTATACTAAATTAGTAGATGGATCTGATACCAATTGTTAGAAATGCTTTAGAATAACTAAGAGGGAGGGTGAATTATTTATTCAAGGTCTTTATTTCTAATTAAAACTTTTTCATCAAGTTAAGTGAGCCCATCAAACTTTGTTCATTCATCCTAATTTAAACTTTCCTACTTAGCAAGTTACTATAAATCAACATGCAAGCATAAGATATGAAAAATCAACACATAACACAATGATTTATATGGAAACCTAATTTGGGAAAAACCACTAGTAACATGCTACTCAATTCTCACTCTTCTAAAGTGATGCCCTGTGAAAGGCCTTCCCTGTTAAAGGCTACAACACACTGTTAGATGTGACCTAGTTAAAGGATTTAACCACCTTGTTAGAAGTGGACTTGATTAGAGGACTTTAGAACATTCATTTGTAATGCCATCCTATTAAAGGATTTACAAATGGTTGTTAGACCAACGTAAGTCCATAGGATTTTACCCTAGCTTGCACAATTGTTAAAGAGTAACAACAAGGGCTTCTAACCTGATACAACTCACAACTTATCTTGAAAATTTTAGATCTTTTTTCATGTCCTCACAACTTTCTTGGCTTTCAATCTTTGCATCTCTAAAAACTTGTTCTCCTTTCAAGTTTCCTTTCCTTGAGTCTTCATACTCGATATACCAGTGCAATCTCCTATATGGCCACTTATCAAAGTAGAGTCTCTGTGCTCTGTTCTTGCTTCTTCTTGACACCCTTTCAACAATTTCGAACCATCCACTCTTGCTTCTTGGCTTGTGACTCCTTAAATAGAAGTCTGGTATTTCTTTTTCAGCTCAATTCTTCCATCCTTTTATTTCATTTTGAATGGATTAGGTAGGATTCAATGAATCTAACACACATCTTATTCCTTCTAGAAACATAATGAAGAATCCTCTTAAATTCACCTAAAAATGGTTTATCTAAAATTTAGTGCCTCCAACTCATTATCCTTATCCTCCATCATGTTCACAAAATTCAAGTTAACAAATTTTTTGACTTAGATCTGGCAAACCTTTGAATTTTCACATAATGCAACAACTTGGCACTATTGAAATTCTAGTGCTTGGCACATTCTATGTTACTCATCACCAACTATATTTTACTGATGCTTGACACCTAGTGTGGATTCACTCAGCATCCACTAAGATTTTTTGATGCTTGAGACCTATTACTTTGCTCAGATCTTGAACATGCTTGGCTCCTTCTGTATCACTCAGCACATACTATATTTTTCATTTACTCGAGACTAATTAAAATCTACTCGGCTCTAACTATCTTGCTTGACACTCACTAATGAACTTAGTTAAGCTTTATAGACAACCTTGTTATAACTTACTCTTCCAATGTTTCTAAGTGTGGCCAACCTCTGTATCTTCAAATATATTATCAATACATCATTTTATAATTGTCTTAATTGATCGTTGCACTTCATTATAAATCCATAACTCAACCTTTTACTTTTGTACTTTTGTTACATCTTGTTAATTAAATCCTCTTCATCAATCAACTAAGTGATAGTACTTGGATCTTATAAGCAATTGTCACTCTGACAGGTTTGACATCAATGACAAAACAATGATTGAAAACATTCTTTATCATTAATCTTCTTCTTTAAACAATCTTCTTCCTTCTTCAACAATGATACTTTCAATCAAATTTTCAACAATCTTCCTCTTTGGCATTGATGGCAAACCAAACTAATCAACCAAGTTATCAAAATGCTAACTAGGTGAAAATAGTAAATCAAATGTGAAAAAGAAAACTTTATTCAAAAATATTCATTTTATCAGCAACATAAGTTAGCTTATGTCTCCCTCTAAATTCTTTTGTTGATAGACTATCTTCTCCCTATTTTTCCTACTATTCCTCTGATTGATTCTTGTCTACATTATTTTCTCCCTCTGAGCTGTATCTTCCATATATGAATATTCTTTTTTTTTTCTCTTTCTTGTGGCTTACCACTATTCACTTTGTTCTTGTGTAGCTTATGACTCCCTCTTATATTATCTTCGTACATTATTTACCCCTTTACATGCATTGATCATTTTTTGCTATTCTGGTGTCAGCTACTTCTCCCTTTGTTCATTTGATCCTGTACATTTTATCAATTTCTACTATTTGTCCCTCTATCCAATTGAATGTTGTTGATTAGTTTCTCACTACTTCCCCCTCTTTGATAATAATGCCAAAGATACATTCTCTGACATCTTAACATGCTAATGTAGTATTTGTAGGTACTCTAACTTCTCTTTCTGTCATGTTATTTGTGACTAATTTGGAACTTTGGCACTTTGATTACTTCAGGAAAAATCTTTAAGTATCCTCTGCATCAATGTGTAATATTTCAACAATTAGTTCATTTGATGCAGGGAAATCATTCTTTTTCTTGAAACAACCTTGGATAAGGGTATCACCCCTAACTTACCTCTAAGATACTCAAAAACATCTTTGGGTAGTGCTTTTGTAAAGATGTTAGCAATCTATTCCTTTGAGCTGACATATTCCATCCATACTTGCTTGTCTTCCACCAATTCTCTTACATAGTGATACTTAATTACAATATGCTTTGCTTTGGCATGCATCACAAGATTCTTTGATATGTTCATGGCACATGTGTTATCACAATAGAGTATCACAAGTTTAGTTACCTCTTCCTTCATACCTAGTAGCAGATGTTTGATACATACAATATTAGTGCAATTGATAGCAGCAACAACATACTTAGCTTTTACTGTGGATTGTGAGGTACAACTTTGTTTTTTTTTGGGTCCAAGTGACCAATTATTTACCTAAGAAAAGTGCTCCTTCACTAGTGCTCTTTCTATCATCAATATTAGCTCCCCAATCTACATTAGTGTAAGCTTTTCAAGTCATCAGTTCCTTTTAGGTACCTCAGTGTTCTCTTTACTATCATCAGATGATTCTCTCTTGAATTTGTAGAAAATCTTGCCACTATTCCAACAGCTAATGCAATGTCTAGTCCACTATGTACAACATATTGCAACTTTCCAATCATTGATCTATACATTGTCTAATTCAATTCAATTGACTCATTATTCTTGGATAACTTATGTCCTATTACTATTGGCGTACTGACTAGTTTTGAGTCTTCTAATCTAAATTTCTTGAGTATCTCCTCAATATATTTTGATTTGGTCACAAATATGCCATGCTTTAGTTGATTTACTTGCAATCCAACAAGGAATTTGATTTCTCCAAACATTGACATCTCAAGCTCATGTTTCATTTGGTCAGAAAAATCTTTGTATAGGACATCTTTTCCTCCAAATATTATATCATCAACAAAGATTTCAGATATCAAAATGTCTTTACTTTTCTTTTTTTGCTTTGATGTACATGTTGTTGTCATCTGTTCTCTCAAATCTTATCTTCACAAGATATTTTTGTAGTCTCTCATACCATGCACTAGGTGCTTGCTTCAAACCATAGAGTACTTTATGCAATTTGCAAACCATATCCTTGTTGTTATCATCAACAAATCTCTCTGGTTTTTCTATGTAGACTTCCTCTTCTAGTATACCATTCAGAAAAGTAGACTTTACATCCATCTGGTAGACTTTGAAACCTTTATAAGTAGCATATGCAAGTAATGTTCTAAGTCCTTCCATTCTTTCAATAGGGGAAAATGTTTCCCTATAATCCAGTCCTTCTTCTTGTGCATAACCTGTGTAGACTAGTCTGGCTTTATTTCTTCTGATCTCACCATTCTCATTAAGCTTGTTCCTAAAGACCCATTTTGTACCAATCACATTTTTATCAAGTGGTATAGGAACTAGGGTCTAGGTTTTATGCTTTTCAATCTAATCTATCTCTTCTTCCATAGCTTTATGCCAATTATCATCTTGCAATGCATCTTTCACTATTTTGGGCTCAACGTTACTCAACAGACATGATTCATTCCTTAGTTTGTTCCTTTTCATTGGTCCAACTTCCTTGTCACTAATGATTTTTTTTGTAGGGTGATGTCTTCTCACATACTTGAATCATCTTGGTTCTATCATTCTTTCCATGTTTGGTCCTTTAGCTTCAAATTCGATATGTACATCTCTATTTGGTATTTCATCATCTCTTCCATGTGTACTGATTTCAGAGTCAGAATGTGTATTATCTTCATTTTGAAACTCAGCTTTTGAATGTAGCTTGACATTCACTAGCTATGACTCAACTGATACTGAGATTTTTTGCTGATTCCCAACTTGATTGGTAGGTTCATCTTCAATAGGCATTCCTTCATAGAAATATACAAAAGATCTATAATCTTTTGGTTTCTTGGATTTGTCAAATCGGATTTCTACATGCTCATGAAAATTAACATTTGCACTCTCCACAGTCTTGTTAGTGTTAGTATTCAAACACTTATTTGCATTACTTCTACTGGAGTATCCAAGGAATATGCGTTCATCACTCTTTGCATCAAACTTGTCATTCCTAGTATCCTTAAGAATATAACATTTACAACCAAACACTTTGAAATGTCTTACATTAGGTAAGTGACCATACCAAAATTCAAAAGGTGTTGCATTTGTACATTTCTTGACTTAGACTTGATTCAGGGTGTAAATAGTAGTACTTATAGCTTCTCTTCAGTATTTTAGAGCAACCTTTTTCTCCATCATTAATGTTCTAGCACAGTCTATCACTGATCTATTCCTTCTCTTAGCAGTACTATTTTGTGAATGATTTCTTGGTACTAATATTTGTCTTTTGATTCCTTTATCATTGTAAAATGTCTTAAATTCTTTTAATGTAAACTCTCCTCCTCTGTCCAATCTTAGGCACTTTAGACTCTTTCTTGTTTCCTTCTCAACCCTGGCAAAATACCACTTAAACATTTGAAATGCACCAGATTTTTGCTTTAATAACATGATGATCATCATCTTGGAGTAGTCATCAACAAACAACATTATGTATCTATATCATTGGTAGCTTTGAACTTCTATTGGGCCACATAAGTCTATATGTACTGGTTCTAAAACTTCTTTGGAAGTGTAGGCTTTACTTTTGAAACTTTTCTTGGTCATCTTACCTAGATGACATTGTTTGCACATGGTATTTTTAGGCTTCTTTAGTTTAGGGAAACCTTTGACTTTCTTCTTTTTTGCTGATGCTAATTAGATTGTCAAAGTTGACATAACCTTCTATGCCATAGCCAAACATCATCAAGTCTAACAATAAGATATGTTACATTTCCCATATCTAGGTAAAACAAGTTACTCCTAGTTTGTTCTCCTTTTCCTATTAGATTTCCATTAGTGTCATATATTTTCGTAGTTTTTTTTCCAAATTCTACTTTGCAACCTACATTGCCTACCTATGATATACTTAGCAAATTGTAGTTCAATCCTTCAACATATTATGCATTATCACATGAAATTTTCTCTGTAAATTTAATAGAATCTTTACCTTTGATTTGACATGGAGCATCATTTCCAAATCTAACACTATTTCCATCATACTGCGTAAAGGTAATAAACTTATTTTTATCTCTTGTCATATGATCTGAGCATCCATTGTCTATTATCTAGTTGTTATTTTTGTTCACACAGGTTACCAATACTATTGCCTCATCTTCATCTGATTCATCTTTCATGGCTATATAGACTACTTCATCATCATTCTTATCCTTCAACAATCTAGCATCTTGTGCCTTTGTCCTTGTAATCTTTGCTATAATCTTCTCTTTTATTCTTGTACTTGATTCCTTCTTTTTAGTTCTTCTTCTATGTAAAGCTTGTAGAAATATGACCTACTTTATTACAATTAAAACAAATGATAGGTAGCTTACCTTTGAATTTACCTTTGCCTCTGTGAAATCTTCTAACAAGTAGTGCTTCCAATTGTTTCACATCTTCTCCATCTGTACTACTGTCATTGGATGCATGCTTTCCCTTTTTCTTCTTCTTTTGTTTTATCTCCTTAGTATCTTTCAATGTTAGCCTAGCCTTGAAAGTAGATTCAAAGTTCTCAGGTCTGTAGTTATCAAAGTTGGACAACTCAAAATAAATGAGTCTTCCTACTATTCCTTCAAAAGTTAGCTGGTTTCCTAGTACACACCTTAATTCTTGGATGGCTGAAACTCTAATAGCATAGATGGGGAGAAAGGTTCTTAACTATTTGTTATTGGCATTGTCATCTTCCAAATGACCAGCCAAAATTCTTATTGTAGTTACTACTTCTTTCATTCTAGAGGCATATTGAGAAACATTCTCTCCTTCCTCCATTTTGATGTCATCAAACTTTTCTCAGAGGTTTTCTCTTTTTGCTCTTTGAAAATTTTGGTCTCCTCCATAGATATCAGTGAAGGCTCTCCACATCTTGAATGCAAAGTCACATCCCTTGATGTCATCAAATTCAGCATAGTTGAGAGCAGAGGCAATCTCCAACATTGCCTAATTATGCTCCTTCCTTTTGTTTAAATCATCTATAGTAAGGGCTCCAGTTGGATCTACATGGTCCACTTCAATTGAGGTTTTTGCATAATCACCTATTGATCTAAGGTGCAACTTCATTAGGCTTTTTCATGCAACAAAGTTATCTCTATTGAGCTTGGGAGCTTCTCTCTTGAACCTTTTTATCTTTCTACTTCTAATACCTTTAAACTAAATCAGCAAATGAATCTGATACCAATTGTTAGAAATGCTTTAAAATAACTGAGAGGGGGGTGGATCAGTTATTCAAGGTCTTTATGTCTAATTAAAACTTTTTCATCAAATTAAGTGAGCCCATCAAACTTTGTTCATTCATCCTAACTTAAACTTTCCTACTTAGCAAGTTACTATAAATCAACATGCAAGCATAACATATGAAAGTTTAACACATAACATAGTGATTTATGTGGAAATCCAATTTGGGAAAAACCACCAGCAACATGCTACTCAATTCTCACTCTTCTAAAGTGATGCCCTATAAAAAGCCTACCCTATTAAAGGCTACAACACACTGTTAGATGTGACCTAGCTAAAGGATTTAACAACCTTGTTAGAAGTGGGCCTGATTAGAGGACTTTAGAACATTCACTTAGAATGTCACCCTGTTAAAGGATTTACAAATGGCTATTAGACCAACCTAAGTCCATAGGATTTTACCCTAGCTTGCATAATTGTTAGAGAGTAACAACAAGGGCTTTTGACCTGATACAACTCACAACTTATCTTGTCGATTTCAAATCTCTATTCAGCTTTTCACAATTTGCCTAACTTTCAGTCTTTGCAACTCTGACAACTTGTTCTCATTTCAAGCTTTGTGTCCTTGAGTCTTCATGCTCTATATACCAGTGCAATCTTGTATATGATCACTTATTGAAGTAGAGTCTCTGTGCTCTATTCTTCCTTCGTCTTGATGCCTTCTTCTTGACACCCTTTCAATAATTTCAACCTAGCCACTCTTGCTTCTTGGCCTATGACTCCTTAAATAGAAGTCTAGTATTTTTTTTCTCGCTCGATTCTTCCTCCTTTTATTTTAGTTCGAATGGATTAGGTAGGATTCAATGAATCTAACCCATATCTTGTTCCTTTTAGAAACATCATGAAGAATCCTCTTGAATTTTCCTAAAAATGGTTTATTTAAAATTTTGTGCCTCCAGTTCATCATCCTTATCCTCCATCAGGTTCACAAAATTCAAGGTAACAACTTTTTTGGCTCAGATCTAGTGAATCTTTGACTTTTCACATAATGCAACAACTCGACATTATTAAAATTTTGGTGCTCAGCTCATACTGTGTTACTCAACACCAACTACATTTTACTAATGCTCAACACCTACTATGGATTCACTCAACATACACTAAGATTTTCTGATGCTTGGCACTTATTACTTTGCTAAGCTCCTGAACACACTTGGCTCTTTTTGTATCACTCAACACATACTAGATTTTGTATTTTCTTAGCACTAACTAAAAATCTACTTGACTCGAATTAGCTTGCTCAACACTCACTAATGAACTTCGTTAAGCTTTGCAGAAAACCTTGTTACAACTTACTCTTCTAGTGTTTCTAAGTGTGGCCAACATTTGTATCTTCAAATATATTATCAATAGATCATTTTACCATTGTCTTAATTAATCCTTGCACTCATTACAAAACCATAACTCAACATTTTTCTTTGGTACTTTTGTTACATCTTGTTGATTAAATCCTCTTCATCAATCAACTAAGTGATAGTACTTGGATCTTATAAGCAATTGCCATTCCAGGAGGTTTGACATCAATGACAAAACAATGATTGAAAACATTCTTTATCATCAATCTTCTTCTTTAAACAATCTTCTTCCTTCTTCAACAATGTTACCTTCTAGATTTTTAATCTTTGTCATTTTATTTCTAGCTCTATTAATAATAGTGTTGTTATGGAATTTTTTTTTATTACTATCCCTTTCTACTAACCATGTTTCTCTTGATTTTTGTCTCCAAAAGTTCTCTTCTTTTTCCAATATTTTCTCCTATTTTGAAAGTAATTATTTTTCTTTTATGTATTTCTCAGTATCCATTACCTTTTTTATCACTTTATCATTTAGTGTTTTTATGTTTTCTTCATTATCTAATTTTTCCTCAAATATATTATTAAAGTGTGTTTTGTTCCATTTGAGTATATTTTCTTTGATCATTTTTATTTTTGACACAAAGTAATGATGTAATGCCCTGCCAAGAGATCCAAAAGAAATAACTTAAAGTTTTACTAAGTTTGTCAACATTTTTTTTTGAAACAAGAAAGAATAACATACACATGAAACACATTGTAGTGAAAGCAATAACATAAAATCAACTAAAATATACGTAACAAGTTACATTTCTTAAGGATCCCAATATGTTGAATCACATATAAATTTAATTTAATACTAAGTCCATCAAAACCGCATCCATATGAAAGAATAATTATAAATTCTGATGTCCATTTAAATTATTGAAAATCTAAATGGAGTAACTAAGAGTGGGGGTGAATCAGTTACCACAAAAAAAAAATCCACAGATCTCTTAGATGTCTTAAATAACTAGTTATTGTTGTCACTTAGTAGCCATAAATAAAAATGCTATAACTTGATAGATGAACTATGTATGAACTTATTACTGATCTTAAGTATTCACAATTATTAACATGCATGCAAAAGTAAATAAACATGAACATAGGAGACACTAGATTTAACGTGGAAACCCAATTTGAGAAAAGCCACCAAGTAACTAGCTACCAATTTTCACTCCTCTGAAGTGAGCCCTATTAGGAGCCAACCATGTTAAAGGTTACAAAACACATTGTTAGGTGTGACCCTATTAGAGGATTTAATTACCCTACTAGGAGTAGCCTTGCTAAAGGAATTTAGAACAATTCAATAGAACTGTCCACCTTGTTAGAGGATTTACAAAATGGCTATTAGAGAAACCCTATTAATAGATTTAGGAATTATTGCTACAGTGGTGAGAAAGTAACAATAAGTGACCTAAATGAGATGCAACTAAACTTTGCTGATATAGATCTCTACTCTGCTTCAATACATCCTCACTGATCAAATACAACTCTACTTTTCCTCAAGGTTATCTTATCCTTCTTCAAAATTCTCTTACACTTCCTCTTCACACAATCAACTCATTTGCATGCTCGTTCATTTCAATTAGAATCCACAACTTGACCTTTTATTTATACATTACAAATTGTCTAGTCAACTCATTTACAAGTTACATTTACCAATAAACCATACATCAGTTGGTTACAAATATTACATTAAACAAATAAAATTCATTTCCCAAAACAATGAAATCATTCATTGGCCGACCCTACTTAGTAAACATTGCTCTAGAAAATGATTTCCAATGTTAACCAAGTGAAGTTCGGTAAAAATT
Source organism: Cupressus sempervirens (assembly GCA_028749045.1). Lineage (NCBI taxonomy): Eukaryota > Viridiplantae > Streptophyta > Pinopsida > Cupressales > Cupressaceae > Cupressus > Cupressus sempervirens. Next base: position 406,052,873 of record CM053786.1, read on the forward strand.
GCAAACTCTACAAAATCCTTTGGAGACTGAGTGCACTCGGTAAGAACTAACTTTACTTCCTTGACCTTGCTAGCTCAGTAGAAATTGATCTCTACCATAGAAGCCTTCAGCACTTGAGTGAGCTTGGTAGAAACTGTCTTCATAGTGTAACCTCCAGAAATGCTCGGTAGACTCTGTAATTCACTTTTCTAACCTTATGAGCTTGGTAGACTCTGACTTTTTCCTTGCTAACCAATTGAGCTTGATAGACTCTATCTGATGACTGATATGAAATTTGTGTAACATCAAAGACAACACATAATGGAACAATTGTATCCAATAATCTCCCTATTTGGCATTGATTGCAACACAACATGTCATAGCATAATGAAATTTGAAAACAAGTCTTTCTCTGACATAATGTTTCTCCCTCTTACATTTCATTGCACAAACTCCTCAAATATAGTAATCTCCCTCTGTGAAGAAATTACATAGCTTCTATACAAACATCAAACTCTTCAAAAATAGATTCAAATTTTAGAAAGATATGGCAATATACTCTCAATCTTTGACAACACATGCCAAAGACAACACAAACCAAATGAATAGAAATGTACCTTATGTACTGATTCATATGCAATATTTTCATGATTATTCTGCATCAACTAAAAAGATCTTCAACTTGATGCCTGTTGATACATCACTAAAACTTCATTTTAGTGAGCTTTAGATAGGGGAATGACCCCTAACTTACCTCTTAGATAAAAAAATGCATCCTTAGGTAAAGGCTTTGTAAATATGTCAGCAATTTGTTCCATTTTATGGACATATTCCAATCTAATCTCCTTATCCTACACCAATTCTCTGACAAAGTGATACTTTATTGGAATGTGCTTGGTTTTTGAATGCATCATTGAATTTTTGGATATGTTAATTGCACTTGTATTTTCACAAAACATAACAACAAGTTCTTTGATTTCTTCCTTCATACCTTTCAATAACTATTTGAACCAAACAATATTAGAACAGTTTACTGCTATTGCAACATACTCTTCTTCTGCTGTGGATTGGGATGTACAATTTTTCTTTTTACTTGTCCAAGAAACCAACCTCTTTCTAAGAAAGAAAGCTCCTCCACTTGTACTTTTTCTGTCATCAATGTTTCTTACCCAATCTATATCAGTAAACACTTTCAAATCTAGATTACCTCCAAATTTGTACCATAATCCATAATCTTTAGTGCCTTTCAAATATCTCATGATTCTTTTAATCACCATCATGTTATTTTCTCTTGATTTTTCTAAAAATCTTGCTACAATAGCACCTACAAGGACGATATCTGGTCTTGTATGTACTACATACTGCAACTTTCCAATCATAGATCTATACAATGTCTGATCTACCTCCTTTGATTCATCATGCTTGGTAAGTTTCAATCCAGTACACATAGGAGTCCCAACTAGTTTGCAGTCTTTGATACCAAGCTTTTTTAGTATCTCCTTGATATATTTAGATTGAGTGATGTAGATGCCATTCTTACTTTGCTGAATTTGAAGACCAACAAAGAATTTGATCTCACCAAACATTGACATTTCAAATTCCCTATTCATTTTCTTTAAAAATTCTTTGCAAAGATCATCATTTCCTGTGAACAAAGTATCGTCCACAAATATTTTTGCCAAAACAATCTTATTATCTAGTCCTTCCTTAATGTACAAGCACTATTATCATTAGTTCTTTGAAAATAAATTTGAATAAGATAGTTATGCAATCTTTCATATCATGCTCTAGGGGTTTGTTTCAAACCATACAATGCTTTGTGTAATTTTCAAACCATGTCCTTCTTGTCTAGATGAAAAAAACCTTCAAGCTACTCGATGTACACCTCTTCATCTAGTATACCATTGAGAAATGTTGACTTGACATCCATCTAATAAACCTTAAATCCTTTGTATGCAGCATATGCAAGTAGGGTCCTAACACCTTCCAATCTTGCAATAGGAGAAAAAGTCTCTCCATAGTTTATTCCTTCTTCTTGAGAGTATCCTTTGCATACTAGTCAAACTTTGTTCCTGGACATCTTACCATCTTCATTCAGCTTATTTCTGAATACCCACTTTGTTCCAATCACATTTTTGTCTTTAGGCCTGGGTACAAGAGTCCATGTTTTTTATTTCTCTATCTTCTCTATCTCATCATTCATAAGCTCAATCCAACTTTCATTTTCTAATGCATCTTTGACACTTCTAGGTTCAAAATCAGCAAGTAAACAATTACCTTTCAACTTACTTCTTGTCATAGTTCCTTCATATTTATCTCCAATGATCTAATCTAGTGCATGATGTCTCCTGACATACTTAGCTAATATAGGTTCCTTTCCTTTTGAATGTTTTGCATTCTCATCCTCTTGTACTTCAACTTCAAGTTCTAGTTGTATTGTCTATTGTTTGGGTCCTTCAGACTCGGTAGGCATTGGATCGATAGCATCAAAATGTGACTTAGTTTTCTTCAACTCGGTTACTAAAGACTTAGGAGTAGAAGATTCCTGATTGATAGGTGTATTTGGCACTGTATCAAGTTTAATGAAAACAAATCTTCTATAGCCTTCTAGTTCCCTTTTGCTTTCTTCTTTAGTTCTTTCTACAAACTCATCAACTTTCACATGTGCACTTTCTATAACTTTGTGAGTAGACAAATTCAAACATCTATATGCTTTACTCTTGCAAAAATATCCCAAAAATATTCCCTCATCACCCTTTACATCAAATTTTCTTTTTCTAGATCCTTTCAAAATGTAACATTTTCTTCCAAATACTTTTAGGTAACTTACATTGGGTTTATAGCCATACCATAACTCACAGGAGGTTTTGAATGAGTCATTCTTTAGCTGTACTTAGTTCAAGGTATGAACTATAGTGCTGATAGATTCCTTCTAGTATTTGATAGCAATGCTCTTTTTAATCATTAGGGTTCTTGCATATTCCATGATAGATCTGTTCCTTCTTTTAGCTATTCCATTTTGCTCAGGAGTTCTAGGGGCTGATACTTGTCTTTTGACTCTCCTTTCAATGCAAAAGTTATTGAGTTTATGGGAGATGAATTCACCACCTCTGCCTGATCTCAAACATTTTAGTCTTTTGCCTATTTCCTTTTGAACTTTGGCCAAATACCATTTGAACTTCTCAAATGCTTCTAATTTCTCTCTCAGGTACATGACAATCATTATTCTTGAATAATCATCAACAAAAATAATGAAGAACTTTTCACCAGTATAGCTTTCAATTCCAATAGGTCCACAAAAATTAGTATGCACAATTTCTAAAACTTCTTTAGACTGATAGTTCTTACTTTTAAAGCTAGTCTTTCCCATCTTACCAATTTGAAAATTCTTACATAGACCAACCTCAAGTTTGTAATGGACACCCAGGAATGCCCAAAAGCTGAATCAACTGCTGAAATTATATTAATTCTAAAAATGTTGCAATCAAGTACAAAGAGATGTATTCCAAAGGCCAAACCCTAAGGGAATGACGTCTAGAATGTTACAACAGAGAATGAACGTCCCCTATTGCCAAAAAGAGTGTGATTCACACATCCAAGCTCTTATCAAATGCAAGTTATAATCATCCGATACAATAATCTCATGCTAAACAATGAGACTCTCACCCCTATTTATCCTATTCCTTCACCCTTCTAGAAAGAGCTAAAATATTAATTAATTGCAAGTGCTAGAAGCTTCCTCCTTCCAATAATTAATGCACTCTCTAGAAACTCCTCTCTTGCAATGATTAATTGTGCTTCTAGAGGCTTCCACCTTTCCAATAATTAATACACACTCTAGACGCATCTCCTTTGTAATACAATAATTAATTAAATTAATTAAATATAAAGCCACCTTTTAATTTTAATTGAATGACTTTATAAGAAATTAATTTAATTTCTTCTTATCTTCCACTTAGACTTTGGAGAACGTGAAGGCCAAAAGATGGGATCATTACAAAGTTTCTTTATGTTAGAAATGCCTCTTACTTTCTCGAATTTACTTATTTTCACCAAGTTATCAAAATTCACATGACACAACCTTCTATGTCATAACCAAATTTCTTCAACTTGAGCAATAAAGCATGAACATTCACCAAATTCAAGATAAAACAAGTTACCTTTTGTTTGAGTGCCTAATCCAATCAACTTTCCTTTTTCATCTAGTAGTCTTACTTTTCCATGCATGAATTCCACTTTGAATCCATTATTGAGCAGCTGTGCCACACTTAGCAGATTTTGTTTTAGTCCTTCTACCCAATATACATTATCACATACAAGCTCTTTGGTTAGTGAGATTCTTCATCTTCCTTTTATACAACAAGGTTCATTATTATCAAACCTCACACTTCTACCATCATAGTCTTCAAAATGTTCAAACTTAGTTTTATCACTAGTCTTATGATGAGAGCAACCACTATGTATGATCAATGTATCATTTTTTCTCACATCAGAAATAAGTGCCATTTCCTCATCATTATCAAACTCATCTTTCACAGCAATGTAAATAATTTCATCTTCTTCTTCATCATCAGAATCATTGGAATTCTTAGCCATGAAACATGTTTTCTTACCTTTGTCCTTGAATGATTTGAATTCTTTCTTGCCATTGCACTTGTGACATTTCTTCTCATCCTTTTTCTATTTAGTTGGGCACCTAGCAACAATATCTCCAATTTCTTCATAAGAAAAATAGATTAGATGAACCTTACCTTTGTATTTCCCTTTGCCTCTAGAATATTTTCTTACTAGTAGAGCTTCAACTACCTCAAGATCACTGTCAGAACTTTGTTCTAATTCTTCTTCACTTTCTGACAGAGAATCCTTTATCTTCTTGCCTTTCTCCTTGAGTGAAAGCTTGGCTTCAAATGTTGATTCAATGTTCTTGGTAGCTGGAACATAATTATCATAGTTATCTGGCTCAAATGCAGTCAATCTTCTAACTATGACCTCTAAATTTATCTTATGATTTGCTTCACATCTTCTTTCTTGAATTGAAAAAACTTTAATTGCATAAATGGGAAGTAATGTTCTAAGAACTTTACTTATAACTGTTACCTCCTTGATATCTCCTCCAGAAGCTTTGATTGCACTAACACTTGCTTTGACTCTTTCAACATATTTTGAGACGTTTTCATCCTCTCTCATCCTCATCTGATCAAATTGACCTCTTAAAATTTCTACTTTGGCTCTTCTCACATTATCATCACCTCTATAGATATCTTTTAGCTTGTTTCACATTTCAAAGGTATTTTTGCAATCCTTGACATCATCAATTTTTTCATAGCTTAGGGCAAATGCAATATCTATCATCATGGTGTTAAGAGTCTTCATTTTAGCAATGTCATTAGTAGATAATGTGCCAATAGGAGCTACATATGCTTCATCCAGATATTTCAGTCTTGTATCTCTAATGGAATCTAGATGGAGTCTCATGAGACCTTGCCATGCTAAAAAGTTATCCCTGTTAAGCCTTGGAATTTCCCTCTTGTAAGACATCCTGATCTTTAGCTTGGATCCTTGAAATCCTTCCTGCAAGCACCAAAATTTTTGATACAAATTGTTGGAAATATAAATGGAGTAACTAAGAGGGGGGGTGAATTAGTTACCACAAAAAAAATCCACATATCCCTTAAATGTCTTAAATAACTAGTTACTATTGTCACTTGTTAGCCACATAGAAAAATGCTGTAACTCAGTAGATGAACTATGTATGAACTTATTACTGATCTTAAGTATTCACAATTATTAACATGCATGCAAAAGTAAATAACATGAAAATAGGAGACACTAGATTTAATGTGGAAACCCCATATGCGAAAAACCACCAAGTAACTACCTACCAATTTTCACTCTTCTAAACTGAGCCCTGTTAGGAGCCAACCCTGTTAAAGGTTATAAAACACATTGTTAGGTGTGACCCTATCAGAGGATTTAATCACCTTGCTAGGAGTGGATTTTCTAGAGGACTTTAGAAAAATTCAATAGAACTGTCCACCTTGTTAGAAGATTTACAAAATGGCTATTAGACCAACTCTATTAAGAGATTTAGGAATTACTACTACAATGGTGAGAAACTAACAATAAGTGACATAAATGAGATGCAACTGAAATTTTCTGATATAGATCTCTACTCTGCTTCAATAGATCTTCACTGATCAAATACAACTCTACTTCTCCTCAAGGATATATGATCCTTCGTCAAAATTTTCTTACACTTCCTCTTCACACAATCAACTCATTTGCATGCTCGTTCATTTCAATTAGAATCCACAACTGGACCTTTTATTTATACATTACAAATTGTCAAGTCAACTCATTTACAAATTACATTTACCAATAAACCATACATCAATTGACTACAAACATTACATTAAACTCATAAACTTTATTTCCCAAAAAAATGAAATTCCTTCATTGGCCGACCTTGCTCAGTAAACACTGCTCTAGAAAATGATTTCCAGTGTTAACCAAGTGAAGCTTAGTAAACATTACAAACTCGTCAAAATCTTTTGGAGATTGAGTGAACTCGGTAAGAACTAACTTTCCTTCACTGACCTTGCTGGCTCGGTAGAAACTGATCTTTGCCATAGAAGCCTTCAGCACCTAAGTGAGCTTGGTAGAAACTGTCTTCACAGTGTAACCTACAGAAACACTCGGTAGACTCTATAATTCACTTTGCTAATCTTTTGAGCTTGGTAGACTCTAACTTTTGCCTTGCTGACCAACTAAGCTTGGTAGACTCTGTTTGATGACTGACATGACATTTATGTAACATCAAAGATAATACACAATTGAACAATTGTATCCAACATTAAATAATATACATTTATTTCTGAATGCCTCTTGGAAAATTAAATTTGGAATGCTCAATCATCCGCTATACATGTCACAAGGTATGAAAGGCTTAAAAGAATATTCATATGTGGAAATAGAATTACATCATCCTCCTTGGATCCATAAATACAAAGTATAATGAAAATAAATGAAACCATCCACCATACATGATACATCCATCCATCATAAGAGATATAACATCCATCATGAAAAATAACTATCCATCGTAATAATACATAGAAAGAATGAAAGTAAATGCAAAAAAGGAAGCTCTAGCCATGGTGATCATGGATGGATCTCAATGATTAGAGTGAAAAAGCACTACCACTCGACCATGTGAAACCTAAATGGTACACTCCCACTGCATTGAGGAGATAGTCTCAAGTCCTAAACAAGATATCAAACTAATTATCAAAATACTCTCTAAGTCCAAGAAATCCTAAAAGTATTCTATCTCAAAGGATTCTAAGATAGGTCAATATCAATACCCAGAGGCACACAAGACACGTAGGAAACCTACTATGTAAGAAGGCAAGTACCATGATACAAATCATGCTAGAGTTACCCTGGTAGTCTCTCAGGACCTTGACCCCCTAGTGATCCCTATGCAGCCACTAGTATCCTCTCATACTAACAAGGCATAGTACGGATGCAAGGTCACAATCAAGCATTCTCTCTACTCCCATCCTAGTTTGTAGTAACACTCAAGGCATGGATAAGAACATACAAAGACTCTTATTAGGTTCATCTTACTCTCATTTAGTGTAATATTTTCATTTATTAAATAACTTACAATGACTTACCCTAGCAGCCACTTAGGGCCTTGACCCCCATTGCAAGCCACTTCCTGATACTACAAATAGATTTCTTACCCTAGGCTCATGAAATCAAAAATCACGAAATCATAGTAAAATTCACCTTAGTCCTATACAAGTGATTGGTAAGCATCATAGATAAATCACAATATTTATCGGTTCTCAATGAGCAACCAAAAAGTATCCCAATAATACTAGTCAACAACTTAAAAATAGATAAGTCAGATATCTCATAACATAAATCTCGCCATCCCACAAAGGCACTAAAAAATAGTAATCAACAATATAAACATACTCAACATAGGGCATACCATCACATACCATGGTTATGTAAAAGTAATCAAGATCAAGTCAGCATGATACCACACTCACACTCCCGAGCCTCTGGTAGACTTCCTATAACTAGTCAACAATCTAGTCAACCCCAAACCCAAAATATAGACAACATGTAGAAACAAGATGCAAGTACATGTTTTGGTTCATGGTTTTTTTTGAATCACATGGTTGGGTTAAATTCAAGGTTTCCATTTTGGTTCTAGCTTAAGTTTCAAGTTAAGAAGATTTTCCATTTACCCTATAGTTAACCCATGAATTTGTTTAAATAAAACAAAGATTTACCCCTATATTTTGAAATCACTTTTCTAAAATTTACTAAGGGTATATTACATGTTCATTTAAACTTGCAAAGATAAATTCATATTGCATTTCGATAAAATAATCATGATTCTACTAAAATCAGATTTTTTTAAAAAAAATCATCAACAAATTTATAAAAGTCTCCTATTTATCTAATTCTCATAATAATTAAATTAAAATTTATTTTAAAATGAACTAATATATATTTATATAACATTTAATTATTAAATTTATTTAAAATGAATTAATAACTATTTAAATATCATTAATTAATTATTATATATTAATTTTTTTAATAAATTTTATTTAATAAAAATAATGTTAAATAATTTATAATAATTAATATTTAAAATCTATCAATAAATAATATTAATATCATTAAAAAAAAATTTAAAAATATTTTTAAATGCATTTTTAAGACCATCAGCTAATGCAAAGACCGTGACCTCTATGCTGCAGTACCCTATTGTTGCAGGGCCTGCGGCAATAGGTACAGAGTACCTTGTCATCGCAATACCTGTGACGGTAGGTATATTGGATGTATAGTAGCAACAAGGGAGGTGCGAGGTAATTCCCTCCCCCTCCATTTTATTATTTTTATTTTTATTTTAAATTTATTCAATAACATTTTTTTTAAAAAAATGTATTATTATTATTTGCATTATAATTATATATATATAAATTAATTTATGTTATAGATTTTATAACACAAATTTTATAAATAGAATTTTTTTAATAATCCCCTTTTTTTTAAAAACAAAATCTTCACCTAGATCTGATAGATATACTATGACCAATTAGTTGAATTTTAAATGAGATCTTCAATTTTATTGTACAACCCTACCCCATTCTTCTTCTTTTTTTTCCCTAATTCAAGATATATGAAAAGAAATATTATATTGAACATTTAAAACTTCCCATACACAAAAGATTTAACACATGCACTGAAGAATCATAATATGATAAATTTTGTCACAAGAATTATCTAGGCATCCGTTAAATAGACATGATGAAGATAGGAAAGAAAGGGCATATTAAAGTATATGAAAATCACAAGCATCTACCTAGACACTGATGCTAATCGCTACGCCCCAGAAAACTATAGAGAAAATTCCTTCTCTTAGAACCCTCTCCTTTCCAAAAATTTCTTCCTTCTCCAAAATTTGCAATGATTCAAAAATGAACCCCCAAGTTGTGATAAGGAGTTCTCTCCTTAAAATCGGGACACTAATTGTGCATTCACTCAAGAGGACTCCTTGCTCACAACCCTTAACTCTTTATTAACTTTTATTTACCTTTCTTTTATCTTTTCCATGCACATTCATTAATTAATTAAATTACTTTATTTAATTTTCACTTTACTCTTTTTAAATTAATTTATTGATCATGAAATTTTTAATAAATTAAGTTTCTTGTCCACTTCTAAATTTATTTCCGAACATTAAATTTGATAACTATTTATTAACTTATATAATAATGTTATTTAGCATTTAATTAAAAATAAACTCTAAATATATTATTATTAAATTAAATAAATATCACGATGTTCCAAATTTATACTTATGACTTTTTATCTTCAAATTTAATTCTTTTTATTTAATTAATTAAATATATTTAAATATCATAATAATTTTCCATTAAATTAAATCATTAAGTTAATCTTTTAATTACACTTAATTAATAAAAAATTCACCAAAGACTCATAAAGTAAAATACGAAAACCCATGATAGAAAAACACACACAAGATCAACTAAAGGGTTATAATCATGAATTAACATCATCCAACACATTCAGAAGGTACACGACTTAGATAGTTGTCCTGATTTTCTAGGACAAATGGCTTAAAGGTTTAGGATTTGGACTTAAAGTTTTATCTCCCCTTTCTTACCATTGAGATAATGCGATAGGGTATGCTCATCCTAGCAATTTAGGGAAGTTGATAGCCAGTACCTACAACCTGCATAAAATCCACACATGTACAAACAAAATATATACTAAGCTAAATAGGCAATGGTAGGAAGTGGTGCATCGTGTAGATCCCAACTAGTAGGTGACTATGACTCCCTTCCTTAACCACATCAAAAACACCATACATAAAGAAAATAACCATGCATACCATACACATGTAGTATGGGGTAAGTATCCATAAGAAAACACATATATAATGATCCATCTAACTAGATACCATCAATAACTGAAAACCACTGTAATAATCATCATACACACATGAAGTATAGAGTACCAAGTAATCTCATCATATATCAACTGAATTTGAAACAATATCTGATAATCTCAAGATAATGCTACTAATCATAAAACATAAAATTGGCCTAAAAGAGTTTGGAAATGATAGCAAAAATGTAAACTAGGGGTAGGCACTACAAATTCATTTTTGACCCTTTCAAATTTCCTTGGAACCACCATAGTTTAATGTGTTCCATGAAACTATTGTCAAGAAACCATATTTCTCCACATTTAAAAGGATTTTTTAAGGTATTTTTTGGTTCAATTAATTCTAACATTATTGGATAATGATTTGATCCTGCTATGGGTAAGATTATTGATTGTAGTTCCATATCTATGTCTCTTAGTTCCCCTCTGAAGAAAAATCTATCCAATTTTTTTGCTATGTAGGTAAAAAAATTCCTTCTATTATTCCATGTGTAAATTTCATTATTAGTTGGGATATCTAATAAGTTGTTTTGTTCAGTCCACCTCTTGAAGTCTATAGAAGCTTGCGAGATGTGTTGCATCCCACCATATTTTTCTTCTAGATTTAAAATAACATTAAAGTCCCCACCTATTAGTATGTATTCATTATGATGATTTCTAATGAACATTCTTATTTATTCCCATAAGTGCTTCTTTTCTACAGCCTGTGGTGGTCCATATATATTTATTTGGGTAATTTGGAGATTATTCCTAATACTCTTGATTTTATAGCCCATCTAGTTATGGTTTGAAGTTATCATATCTAAGGTTATCTTCCTAAGATTCCATATCATGCCTAACCCTCTTGAGGCTCCTCTTGATTCTTGCAATATTATATTCTAGCTACCAATTTTCCTTTCCAACTTAATTCCTTCTTTATTTAGTTTAGTTTCTTTTATTAATATGGTATCAGATTCAAATAAAGCTATATTTCACTCTAGTAAGCATTTTTTGCTAGCTACATTAAGGCCCCTATCATTCTAGGATGTTATCCTCATATTGTCCTAGGAAGGCTCTTCCCCTTCCTTGCTTTTAGAATTTGAACTATCTTTTGTTGCTCTTTAGCCCAACCATCTGCCTCTCTTAATTCTTTAAGTGATTTCCTCCCTCATTTTGACTTTCATTTTGGCATCTTTATTCCTTCCTAATTTATTGGTGCCTAGGTGTTCTAGATTCTCCTGAGCATTTTTTATGCTTTCTATTTGGTTTTCTCCTTAGTCATTTTCTTTTTCTCCTTCTAATTCTTTGATAATCTATTTGGCTAGATCAATCTATGTTCCATATTGTTTAGTATTTTCCTCTATCTATATACTCTCTTTATCTTATTTTTCACATACATTCCTCTCTTCTATATCCATTAGTCATATACCTTTCTCATTGTCTTCTACTAAATTTTGATAAATGCTCTATTTTGGAGCTCTTAATATTAGATATTTTCTTGCTAAGATAGTATCTAATGCAATGTCTATGTATTCGTTTGGCTCCTTTATTTCTATACTAGTTTGGAATTTGAAAGGGTATGATCTAGTTGTTGGAGTTTCCAGAATTTATAACTCTATTTTTTGACTTTTTTTTTTCCTTATAGCGATATCTCTCCAGTGAGATAAAGATGTTGGAGGACCCAAAACTTCTATTTTTTGGTCTTCACTAACTTCTATAGTTGATTCCCCATTGTTTTTTCTATTTTCTTATGAAGTTGTTATTGTTATAGATAATCCCTTTATGTAGTATCGAGGTGCTCATATCCATCTTTTTTAGGTCCTCTGTGTTGAAAAGCCAAGATTTTTCTCTGTCCTTAATATCTTGTATCTTTTTTTACTCCTACTCAAGATCCTCTATATTATTATTCTAAACTATCTTGATTTCTTCTTCCTAATTCTGATCCTTTTTCAAATGTTGCTTTTCCTTTTCTATGCTTTTTGTTAATGCTTTTTTTTTTATCCTTTGTAGTCTCTGAGATAGATTTTTCTTTTCTTGCATTTTTTAAATCCTTTTTAGTTTTAGGATCTCTATTTGATCTATGACATCATTGATTTTGAGTGTGATTTATCCATTGAGTTGCTTAATGCTTCTAATATTCTCCTCTATTTCTATCATTTCTTCTTCTAGTTGTTGTATTTCTTCTTTTAACCTTGCTACTTTTCCACTTAATGAATTGAGGAGTTTAATTCCTTCCCTATATCTCCTTTGTGTAATTTGATTCATGTCTTCTTCTAAATTTTTTGATTTCTTCTCAATGATTATGAGTACACCCTAAATGATCTCTGGCTCTATTATCTCACCTTCTTCAAACTCCTTGTTATTAGTTACTATTAAACTATATATTTTATTTTTCATATTGATCTCTCCTCTGTTGCTATCCTTTTCTTTTGTGATCAACTTTGGTTGTTGTTTTTCGGTGTTATTATCCAATCTGATTTCTTCAAAGTCTGAAGTATTTGAATTCCCCTTCTCCCTTGAGATATTTTACAGATCTTATTTTTCCTAGATATCTGGTGAAGTTGATTTTATATAATGGCCTATTTGTGATCATTTTAATTTGATCTTGGTCATGGAGTTTTGGTTTAAAGTTTACCAAGAGTTTTATTGTTGTCGATTTGGAATGATGTGGTTCATAACCTTTGATTCCACTTTGTTTCTCACCAATTTGGATGAAGATACTAATATCACATAATTCAACTATAATGTTATTTAAAGATGCCAATATTGGTAGATTAAGTGAATTCACCACAATTTCATTAAAGTTGGGTTTGCATTTCAAAAAATCTATGCAATGTAGACACACTAAAGAATCTGAAAGAAAAGAAATACTTACCTATTTAGATTCCATGGATGTGAACCATTTCACCATTTTGGATCATTCTATTTTTGGCCCCATCCATATAGTGTACAAACCATTTCTTTTGCACTCAAACCATTTTTCTTCCTTCATCTTATTACTGATGATAATTGTGGTATCCACTTTTGCTTCTTGGTTCATGTATGACTCTATTATGCCTGGTTTGTCATAATGAAATTCTCCAAATTGAAATTGGGGTTGATAAGATAGTGTCAATTTATCCATAGGGATAAATTTTGGTGCAAATTTTGAATGAATACCAAGGAGAGGATTAATGGGGACATTATTAGCTTCTAAGACTTTGAATGGTTTAGGGTGTGTCTGAGAAATAAAGCCATTTAGGATTTTTCTATCCTTATATCCACTGTTGGATTTCATATTGATTGATTGCTTTGCAGATAATTTGATATATGTGGTGCATTTCGATTGTGTAATCCTTGCATACCTAGTTTTCTCAAAGAAAATAGCTTGATATTTTTGTCTAGTTTTCTCTCCTTCACCATGATTCTATACAATTCTACCTTGGAGGCCTCTATTGATTTTTTTCTTAAGATCTATCTATTTTAGGGTCTCCCTCCTTGGATGAACTTGCTTCCATCTCTCTTCTTCAATGTTCCTTTCATTTCTTGTGATTTTGAGCATTTGTGGATTAGGGTTTTGTGTAGTCTTCCTGTGCATTTTTTTATCTATGTTTGGCTAATTCTCTCATTCATTCTTCATGTCACTCAACTCAAATTTCAAACTAGTTTCTTAGGGAGAGTTGCTCAGCCTTAGGTTTTTTCTATTTTATGATATTCTGTGATTTCATAGCATGTCTTTATTTTCTTGGGGAGTACTATAATCAAGATCTAAGGTTTCTTTTACAATTTTCTTGAAACTTCTTGCTAATCATAATATTCACATTTTTTTCTTTGTCTACCATATTTACATTAAAAAAATATAACTCTAATATAAAAAATTATATCAGTACACATAATTAATAAGTGTTTGCATAATCATAATTGAAGTTCACAATACAAAAATTAAATCAACTAAAGCTTAATTTAATATATTAAATTTTTAAAAATAAAAAATATATTATGTTAAGAAAAATGTGAAAACAAGTAGACCTTGAGGTAAAAATCTAGAGAAGAATAGAAGTGTCGAAGAAAACCTAAAGATAAGAGGCAGAAATTAAATGTCAAGAGGTAGAATTAGATCTAAAGAGGTGAATTCAAATAAGTAAAGGAAAATTCAAGGGAAAATTCTATCATTCAAGGGTGAAATCATGTCATAATTAGATTAGAAAGAGAGAAGACCCAAGTAGATGAAGGACAATATTTCCATATTTAGGTAATTTCAATCTAATTTTAGGTGCAAACTCTACCTAGTTGGGTGAGATCTAAGTGCAAGTTTATATCGAGTGAAGGATGCATCACCAGAATCAAGTGCAGACTCATATTGATAGGTTCATAAATTAGATTTAAAGGGGTATTCTTTAATTATAGAAAAGAATAATTTTTAAATATAACAAGTTTATGAATTTTAGATTAATCTAGAATAATTTTAGGTAACAATTTTAGAAATTCTAAATTCATAAATCGTAATCTAATTTATGAACTGAGTCAAAAAAATAATTGGAGACTAAATTTATTACTATCAAAATCCCTTTTATTATGTAAATCCTTTGATAAAATTACTTTAAATAACATTTATAGGGAGAGTAATAGAAGAGCAGATGAATTAGAAAATATAGAGCTTGATAAAGGTATCACTATTACTATTTCTTAGGGATGTTCAATGGCACAAAGATTGAACTAAGGTTTGTTTTAATTACTTTATCCCACAAAACTTTGATGTAGGACAACTTAAAACTTTTAGGGTTGGTAAAAATCTCTTTGATACAAAGGCTATATTAAGATGTTTAGTAATAGTTAACTCAATTTTTTTGGCTCTAATCATAATTGTTTGCTTCCTCAAATTTAGTTGTTATATTACATTATTTTTAAACTTATGTTGGCAAGAAATAAGGTATTTTTTTTTCATAACTTGAGGAAGTTAAGAAAGGATTTTTTTTGAGTCTTGGCCGATGGAGGCTTTGAAGAAGTGATTATGTGTCATGCCCAAAAACAAAAATATAGGGTAAACACACATGATTTTTTTTTAAAGTAATAATAATTAATTTCAGTAAGGTTTAAGAGTTTGATTCGCAAGTGAAAGTATAAGTTAACTACATTTCATCTTAAGTTTATAATCATGAGTAGGAGTAAATAGTTAAAATTTAAACTCTCACTATTAATTAAATTGATACCAACACTTGTTTCGATATTACATTAATTTTACAACAATATATTTAAAATTATTTGAATAACAATTAAAATGAATACGGGTCTAATTATTTTGAAATATTAAAATCATAGAACTATTTAAAATAAATGTCACATCTAACATACGCATAAATATACTTTATCTAATTTTATTCAAATCACAATTTTACTTAAATCCATGATTTTTTTTTAAAATAAAATGTTTCTAATATAATAACAATATAAATTAAACTTAAATTTGATTAAATGATAAAGAAAAAAAAATTAACATTACCTATTAGTCTAACATATACTAACATAATAATATAAGATAATCGCTCACACAAAGTTTACTAACACTTTAAATATATTCATAAAATTACTACTAAATTAAAACTAATTTCTAAATTTATCTACAACCTAAACACTTTAAACTAATACTAATTAATAATTTAAACTACCTTAAATTTAAAAACTTTATATAAATGAAGCATACTAACACTAATATTTAAAAATATCTAAATTAATTTACTAACAAATAAAACTAACATACATCTAACACTTAACACATTAACTAACCAATTAATATTCAACTACAAAACAATTTAATCACTAAACATTAATCTTAATTACATTAAAAAAAACTTTAAATAAAAAATAAACTAAATTTCCTAACCATCCTACTTTCTAAACCCCCTACACCTACTAACTTAACCCTCAACCCCCTTAACATTCTACTCCCCACTTCTTTCCACATCCCTTTCTCCCCCCTATGCCTAGAACCCACATCCCCATGTGGCAAGAGACTAACAAATCGCAGCCCAAGGTGATGGAGACAAGCACACTAGCCTAGGTAAGGACAAGGACTATGAAAAAAAGGTTTGAGATAAGACAATTAACCTATATACATACAAGCTACCTAAGCTTAAAACTTCATGCGCCCAAAGTCTCCTTCCTTTCCACATGGCCCAAGGAAGTATACAATTCGCAGGCCAAGGAAGAATTTGAAATAAATAATGTTTGACAAGTCAAGGGTACATGGGTACTTGCTTCCCAAACTTTCAATTCATGCACCCACTAAAGGAGGAAGGTGTTAATGTTAAAAGAAAGTTAGGTGCCTAAGGAATATGGATAGAGTAGTTATATCAAAAGTTTGGTTGGTAGAGATAAGATATTAGTTATTTAGGATTTTTTTTTGTATTAATAGTATTGTTTATTTTATTTTATTTTTGTTTTCTTTTCATTTAAATAATCAATATTAATAAAGTTCAAAAGAATATTAACAACATCTTTTAGATGCTCTATTGTAGGGAAGGAATTAAATCTTTCTCCCATACAAAAAGTAGTGACCATTTTGTTCTTGTAAATGTAAAAAAAAAATTCAAGTCCTTATTTATGCTAAGTATGGATTTTTCAAGCAATTTATTTTTATAACAAGGGGGATATATATATTTTTAAAATGGGTTAATAACTTGGAGTTCATTAGTTTGTTTCCACAATAATGCAAGATCAATTTTATTCTCCTATTAAGCACGAAATCAAATTGATGATTCAACCATATCAATTATTTATTTATTTTTTTCAATCTAATTGAACTCAAAATTGCATAAAATTGCATAAAATTGCATGTTACCACTTTATCTACTTTTCAATACACATGATCATATAACTGAAAATATGAAAATCTCATAAGCAAGGATAATACACAATCATTATTTTATTGACCACCTGATTTAAAGGCTCCGCTAGGAAAGAACCAAGAAGAAAACTCAATATCGTTGCCATTTCAACAATAAATTTAAATACATTTTACACAGGATTTCAATCTCAAGGAGAAATCTCCGCAACATAACTAAATTCAAAAATAAGTTGAATTTCCTTCTTGGCCCTTAACAAGTGATCCATTTCAAATTCTTCCAATAAATCATGGTGATTGTGGAGAGAACAAAAACTAACCAGGAGACAACCAATCAAAACATGAAGACAACATCAGACATCCATTCCCATTCTAGGTTTACACAACACGTTCAACATTGAACCAAACTAGGGAGAAGGTGGATTTTTCCAATAGGAGATGTCAAACAAAACACCAAAATAGGTGCCCTATTGAGGCTATAACTCAAGAACTTCCATTCTTCCATTCTTACATGCCAAAACTTATACATGGTTTGTGCCAATGGGTAGGGGCCCATAACACCCTACCCTCTCTCCCTCTTCTCATCCTGAGAAGAGACTCTACACTGTTGGAGTCCACCTAAAGACCTTTCCCCATACATGGCCACTTCTGCCATATCTGATGGTGAGTAATGCCAATACACCCATACAATCCCTTTAAAAATTCAAGACAAAACACAAAGGATGACATCTAAGGAAACTAGTTTCCCATCCCTCCCAAACATTCTCAACACACACACACACACACACACACACACACACACACACACACACACAAACACACACATGAAATAAAATTGAAACATGAAACAAAAAATGAGTAGAAAGAGGTGAAGTATTCATACCTTCAAAAATCAGGTTATGGCAAATGAACAAGTTTGAGATGAGCTTGCTTTTTCTCCTTCTCCTTCAATTTTGAAAATCCCTCTAAAACTAGAGGTTGGGTGAACACCCCAAGCCTCCTCAAAATTTCCTCTAAATAAAATCCTAAACTCAACCACCTCAAACAATAAATAACTCCCCCACTTGTCGAAAAGTTCTAGAGGCTTCTAACACAACTAGACCTAAGGCTAACCTCAAGGTGGAGTTAAGGTCATCCAACTCATGATGGGATCAATCAATTTTCGAAAAAAAGAAAAAATTGGATTTTTGAGTGACCATAAAAGTCAACAAAAGGGGCTGGGGGGTGGAAAATTCCCCCAACCCATACCCATACCCCTTGGGTAATAAGATTTCATGATTTTAGGCCTTAGGGATTAATTTGGGACCTAACAAATGCTAGGCATTTTAAGACTATCTAACAACCTTCAAAAAATAGATTAAACACTAATTTAGATTAGGGGTAATTAATCTTGATTTAAATGTTGATAAGAAAAATGGTCACTAACTTAGTCTGACTTAGATCTTTAGGTTACTCAGTTAACCCTAACTATCATGCTAGAATGCATATGAGTGTCAAGCAACACCATAAAAATATTGTTATGAAACATTAACATATACTGATTATAGAATGATACATTCATACATCTCACAATACAAATAAAATACATACAACGAGGTTTCCACAAATGGCACATAGGGTTCAGTTTCGTTTCTCCATTAGATTTCCTGGCTAAAGTATCCTACACACTCATCACACACATCAGTAGCTCAAGAAAACCACTTGCATATATGTATATAATGTATCAGGGAAAGCACATAAATTAAAACATCCATTTTCAAGAAATCAATTGTCAATCTCATTCTACTCATATTCTCAATCATTAAAATTTCATAATCAAAGTGTTAATTCTGCATTCACTTACTTCATCAAAATACATGTTCATAAAGCATTAAAAGATGAAATCAAATATCTAAAAGTAAACATCACACAACATGAAATAACATAATATGTTCAATGTATCCAATAGTGTCTTGACATATCGAGTCACGAGTATCAAAATAATAAAGTATCAACTATGCTACGAAGGGTCGGCATGAGGCCTCACATTATGTGTTGACTACTTTTATGGAAAAAATTGGGTCCTTATCTAGGATTGAATGTATGGAGGATTCATTTGCTAAATTTTACTTTTACAAATTGTGAAGGCCAATGACCTATTATTGTCAAAATATAAATAAAAAATTAATATAATGCTAAAAAATCTTAATCAAATTAAATCTTAAATATAACTAGACTATATATCCTTTAAATATAGAATTTTAAAAAAAAAAATATAACAAGTTTTAAACAAACTAAATTGTACATAAAATAATTATGAATTAACTCATTAAATTTATATTATATATTTTATTTATCATTTAAAAAAAAAAATCATATAAAACCCTTTGAAGGGGCCAAAAAGTTCATTTTAGTAAATTGAGCACCTTGCCCTTGACAACTGTATGTTGCCCTTAGTAGTCACACACTTCCTTCAGTAGGCATGTGCTTTCCTAGGCACACTAATCAAGCGATGGGGGTCAAACCCCCTCCCAATATTTTTTTTTTTAATGAGTACTTTTAAATATAATTTTTTTTCTAATATATTTTTCTAGTTTATATCTCTCATAGATAGATATGACAATTCTCTGCCAAAATATTTTTATTTTTATTTTTATTTTCAATATGTTTTTTGGAAAATTATTTTTATTGAAAAGAAGAGGAAAATATATAGATTTCTAAATGGAAAATCCTCAAAGTAATTGCATTCTTTTATTGTAAGACTTTTATTGGTTAAAACCCTAGCTGGTATAATTCACACATTTCATAAAATTTTCTTATTGATTTTTTCTACTATTATGAGGGTTTTCAAATGTATATAAGCATTGATAGTATTCTAATTTCCCAACAAGGGTTTTCCAAGTCTATTGATTTCTTTTCAATCCAATTTTCCTATAGCAAGGTTTAGCTATTTTCTCTCACAAAATTTTCAAACAATATGTAACTAAATTCTTTTCTTTAATTTTTACAAAATCATTCATGTTCCAAAAGTCCAGTCCACAATATCCAACAATCAATTCTCAAGCAATCTGGAAGACACAAGTAGAAAGTCTTTCCAAATGAAATTCTACAATGAGTTCTCAAACCACACCTCAAATTGACAGTTGAATGCTAGAACAAGTTAGTTAATTCTTGTGACCCAAAATAATCCTAAACTTTCAAAATATTCTTTAACTTTAATTCATCAATTTTCTCTTCAAAAACCTTTTCGTGCTCAAATAACCCAAAAATCTCTAATAAAAAACCCAACACTACCTAGGATTTTGAATTTTGATTTTAGAAAAAGAAATTCAACTTAATTAAATATTAAATAATTCAATCTATCAATTCTTTCATGCAAGCTTTTAAAACTTTATAAATTAAATATTTCTTTATTTCTTTTCTCACTTTATTTGATTTGTGAAAAGCACTTTTAAATAGCATAATTATTGTTTTAATTAATAATAATATTTATAGACAATCCAAAAATATATATAATAATTATGTGGAACTCTACATTTATTATCACTAATTAAATAATAATGGATAAAACATCACTTTATCTTTAATACTCAATTTTTTTAAACTCTCAAATTTAGAATCTTAAATTAAGTCTTTTCAATTAGATACACATTTAATTAATTAAATATCATTACATTTTGATGTTCCCTTTTAATTAAACTAATATTAAATAATCTAAATATTATATGAACTTTCAAATACCATAATTAAAAAATTTACTAAATAAAATGTACTACAAAACTCACATGACTACACCATCAAGAAATAAATGAAATCCAAAATCAAACAACATGCACAAAGATAGACTCACAAGTTTGGATGCATAGTTAGTTAGATACTTGTCCTCATTTTAAGTGCAAAAGTTAGGCATAGACCCAGAGGTGGACCTAAATATTATCTCCCATCTCTTACCATTGAGATAGTGCAATAGAACACACTTATCCTACCAATTCAAGGAAGTTGATGCTCAATACCTACAACCCTACAAAAAAGATGAGCATGTACAAACATATATCTAACTAAATAGGTAATGAAAGGGAGTGGTACATCATGTAGATCCTAACCCATAGGCGAATATCACTCCCCCCTCAACCATATCAAGCACATCAAACAAAAATGTAAAATAAACACACACACCATATACATGCAAATACAAGGTAAGTAAAACTAGTAAATTATGAGTATAAATAACATCATATTCTAACATAAGAATCTCATCATCATGACAATAACTATAATTACAATCTAAGATCATATAAATTATCATTATTAAAAATGTAACCATAAACACCAAATAAACACATGTAATGTCTCAACTATGAAATCACTCTTGATATATATAATCTAAACATAAGGTGGTGTCATACAACTATAGAATCAAGCATCTTTGAATAACTAACACATGCATGGAAAACCTTCCTTAAAAAGTTTGATAATATGAACTAAAAGGTAAACTATGGGTGGGCACTACAACATAATGCTTTAAATATTATATCTTTTCATTTTAGTTATATGTTTTGGTAAATGCTAGACTAGCTTTATTGCACATCTAGTGTAAGTACCATATAATAAAATACCTATGTCATCAATAACTAATGATCTTCTTATAGAATGAGATTTCCCTTAATTAGAGATTAGTTTCTTCATCAGAATAATGTATCTAGTTGTCTATAGTTACTAATTATCCTTAATAGGAACTAGTCAATTTTTGTGTGTGTGTGCATGTGTGTATGCATCATGTATGAATTGTTACATTTTACATGTGATATTTGAGCAATGATAGGTAATAAGAATTTATTATGTCCAACTCCATAAGTCTAAGTGTTCCTATAATAACCTCTATTGTGTTTTAATTAGAGAGAATAATGTGGTTAACCTTGAGTTAAGCCCAATCGTTGTTCTAGTTCTTGAGTGACAATCACCCATTCTCTATGGTCACTCATTAATCATCATGTCTAAATGTTGGTCTTCCTATTCAATTGTGTAATGATGTGTTCAATGTAATAACTTGTTGTATCCCTATGTTGATTTTAGTTGGAGGTCAGTTCTTAGGAGTGTCAATGTGTAACCATGTATACCCTAATGTTGTCAACTAGTAATTTTATACTTTTTTTTCTATTGACAAGTTTTGTAAGGATTTTATTTGTAATAAGGCTTCATTATTATGTTGAGGGATTTTTTATTTCAATGGTTTGTACATGAGATTTTATAAAAATAAAATTTCTATAATTTTATGTTTTCACTTATTATTTATTTGTCCTCAAAACTACAACTTTTATTCAGATTTAGGATTTCTTAGTTTGAGGAGAATCTCATGTTTTACATATAACATATTGGGGAGGTTAAATTTTCTAGAGGGGTAAGAATTTTAGAAGAAAAAATTAGTTAAATGCAAGAAGTTGAGTCTATTGATGGTGGAAATGTTACATAGTCAATTTTACAAAAACATGCCAAAGGAAAGAAAGTTGTGTTAAAATAGAGTTAATTTTGCAAAAATGTGCTCAAAGAAATGAGATTATGGTAAAATTAAAAAGGGTTACATTTGGGTTTGGTGTCATAATCCTAAAACAAGGCCACATTTAGTCTTGTTGAGAGGACCTAAAGCCTAAATTAGGTTGCATTTTTATACATTATATATTGTAAAAAAAGAAACATGATCTCATTTTATAGAATGCAACCTCATTTCATAAAATCTGAATTATTGGACATGAAAGAGCTTTGGTTTTTGGTTTGTGACAAGGTATGGTTAATTGAACCATACCTTTGGAGTTTGTTTGGAGTTTACCTTGAAGGTTATAAGATTAATGTTCAAACACAATATTCACTTTAGACAAATATCCAAATACATTTTTAAAGAAAATTTTGATGAAAATAAATCCCATTATAAATGAGACTATGTAGATTCCAATAATGTAATTTTTAAATTTCTTTTTAAAAATTGGAGTAATTCTTTTAATTTTTCAATTGATTTCTACCAAAATAAGTGTATAAACTTAAAATAATAGGTTTCCTTCTTATTTTAATATATTTTTTAAATTTTTTCCTTTTTCAAAAAAAAAAGTATATGGCATCAAACTATCGATAATTTTATACACTTAAAAATAGAATGAAAATATGACACTCTAGGTCAAATTATAATTGTCATATACAAAAGGTTTTAAAAATTACAATTATGCCTAATAAAAAATTAGTTACACATAAATATTTAGACAAAATTTATAAAAAATATTGTCATAAATTTTAATTGTGTTACAAACCAATTTTGAGAATAATTCAAAAAAATCATTTAGGTAAAATTAAGCTTGTCATACATAGGCATGATATTGCCCTAAAAATGATATTGCCCTAAAAAGGTGACTTTTAAAATATATTTTTCAATAATGTGAGTTATAAATTAACTCATATCATTTGGTTATTTAATTGAATTAAGTCTTTGGATAGTAGGCTTTGAGTAATAATTAGTACTGGCCAACTTTAGATTCAATCTTTAAGTGTGTCAATTTTTTATGTCAAACAACATGAATTTAAAATAAAAGGAAAAAAGTGAATTCAACTTCTTGTTGGAACCCATTTTGTGTGTACTACTTCATTGGATTGCTAGGATTGAATCTCTTCTTTCCTTATAATTTCAATAGATCTGGTGGAACATTCTTCAATTTACAATATTTTTTATGGTTTTGGTCATTTGAAGTTATGTTTTAATTTCTCTCTCAAATCTTGCTTGAATGTCATTCCTATTGTTTGTGAAACATCAACAGAAATGTATTTTATGAATTCAATCTTACTCTAAGTGTAATTTTAAGAGATTTGATTATCTATGTTTGATTTCATGCATTTGTTTTGAAAATGAGTGTTTTATTCTTCTATATTGCTATCGATTTTATACTTGATTTATTTGATGAAACAATCATGTTTTCTTCGATAGTTAATGGGAGACAATGCTTTCCATAGGAATATATGCATTTTTAGGATCTCTAAATGGAGATAAATTCTCCCTTATTGATTGATCCACCTTTGTTATGATGGGTTGATTATCATAACACAACTTGCTAGATAATTGATTCCATTATTTTGTAATAATTCTTTCTCTTTGCATGATTCATAGTAAGACAATACATTACTGAGCTAGTGGTAATCTCTCTCTCTCTCTCTCTCTCTCTCTCTCTCTCTCTCTCTCTCTCTCTCTCTCTCTCTCTCTCTCTCTCTCTCACACACACACACACACACACACACACACACACACACACACACACACACACACACACACACACATGCACATATACTGATGCATACATGTACCAAAAAATGTACACACACTCACATACATATTCACATGCATGTGTACACACATGTGCATGGAAATACATGCACACAAACACACAAATGCACATGCATGGAAAAACACACATCTTAATTTTTTATTTGATGAGGAGTTTATTCACTTGGGTAATTTATATTTTTTCTCTCCTTGTTCTTGAATATATTATATTGATGCATTAATCTATTTTACCATGGGCATGAATTTGTCTAAAACTTCTAGTAAAGTGGAGGCTAAATGTACCATTCTACAATGTCAACACATGTAATTGGGTTCTTTATTAGGCCTCATTTTGGTGTTTTTGGGATCTCATGTATGTTATACTAGATCTTAGAAACCTAATTCCTATTTTTCCACATTTTTTCTGCAATCCCAATGCCTAGTTTGAGCTTCTTGCAAATTTTGGCCTAGCATCCTATGGTGATGTATAAGTGGGAAATCAGATCTATAGTTGTCCTAACTTATTTTTCAATCTTAAAATAGTAGACAAAGTATATAAACACCTAATATCTCCTTATTTTGGCAATCAATCCATTATTATGTAATAGAGCTATCAAGAATAATTCAAGAAATAAAGAGTAATTATACAATTAAGTAATTAGATTCAAGATTTGAAGGCAAGCATCCAAGATATAGTTGCTCCAATTCATTAGTCTCAATTATGAGGAAGTATTCTCCATTGAATCAAACGTCTCTTCTATGATAGCCACATAGAGGAATTATCAATCAAGTGAGAAGATTGATCCTTCTATTGTTGTCTTTTGGACTACTAGGTACTATAAACCCAATATTGAGATGCATGAGATGAAAACAAGCCTATGGATTAGCTAAGTCCTATGTTTAGCAAGATTAATCTTAGCTCTGAACCAACTTCAATAGAGCACACAAGACTCTATACACTTTAGGCTTTGCAGGGCCAAGGCAAGTGCACCTTAGAAGTATGAAGGTAATTGGTTACAAGATTTGTTTTCTTCACACATTTGCTCACTTATACTTGTTTTTTCAAACCTACCCCTTATAGCAGATTATGGTCACTATTTCTTCTTGGATTTGCAAATAGACTCTTTAGTCATAAGAGATAATTATAACCAGAAGGAGAACTTTTCCAAACAAGTGATGACCAACAACTTTAGTTCTTTATTACATAAAATGGGAATTAATTTTGATTGATATATTTTTGCAACTATAAGAACCATCAACTTAAAACTAATATCAATTGATCAATGCCTTAACCACTGTCATATAGAGTCAAAATCAGCAATCTTGGACCTATTTATCTAACTTGTAATTAAAATGTCAAAAATGAAATCTAAACTATATTATTATCATATCCTTCTCATATATCCAAAACCCTACCACTTATTGAAAGAGATTACTTAATTCTTCAAATCAAAAGCAATCAATAAGAGATATACAATTCATCCAAATTTCATTGAATTGAAAGAACATTACTCATTTTAATCTCAAGATTATAGATACACCATAAAGGAGGCAAACCTTAGAAACACAAATGTGTAGAGTTTCATTTTGTATTACTTTCCTCAAAAATGGACACAATACTAATATGGACTCAAAATATAACTTAGAACTTGACATCTAAAACATTAATATGCACTTTATCATTAGGTTTACAGGATTGAAAATATTCATACAATTAACAAAAATGGGAAAATTGTAAAAATGACATAGAACTAAAAAATCTACAGACATCTAACCCTAACTCCTCATCTTGGATAGCCTTGAATAGGATTGCAACAAGCTATAGATGGAAGAAACTATCAAATGTGATTGAAAAGAAAAAGAAACCCTATAAAGATTGCAAAAGATATTGTATTTAATACACTTTTCATCAAAATTAGGATAGTAGTTGCAAAATCGGTATGGCAACACTAGCTGAAGGGATTTCAAATTTAATTATGCTTGTCCTTTTTTGCTTTAATCATTAAAACTTCAACTACTATAGCCATCAAGAGTTTAGGTTCTCCAACCAAGACATAAACTTTTTCTTGATAACCTAGCTGACATATAAGATTTCATCAAAATTCCTTACACTCCACCTAAAGGTTGGATCCAATTAGATCATGAAACTCTGAGCAATGGCACTTCTTTTTCCTACTTATTTGGTGTTGATTTGTCTCTATGAAATTTCCATCAACCTAGGTTAAAAACTTGATGAAACTCAAATAATATCCACAGACTAGATGTTGACCTACACCATGCTTTGTTTCATATTATATTTCTATCACCCTAGAGGTGAAACCCAGTTGACTACCCAATGAGATCCATATATTATATTATGCAATATTTCAAATTTCACTTGAATCCTTTTGACTCTCGATCTCAAGACACTACGATGTTATGAGAACAACCTTGGCATGACATTATATTCCATCTTTATTCACCTCATGATCCTATAACCACAGTTAGCTAGACCTTTTTGTGTCTTTGGAAATCAACAATTAAACCCTTACAATTTTACAATATAGCTTATCATAACATCAAATTTCCATTTTTATTCCTTATGACCATATGAAAACCTTTATCCTTTTGACTGTGTAGCACTAGGAATTTGACCCTTCACCTTTACTATCTCACAACAAACTTAGTCTTCATAAGATTAGAATCCATCTTATTTTTCCTTGAGATCATATGACAACACATTATCATAACATTTCCATATTGAAGCATTGTAGATCCTTTCTTCCATTGCATAGTCACGAGCCTTCATTTCATCTTCTACAATCTAACAACACAAATAGTGTCATAGCATCGACACTTCAATTTTTCATAGGCTTCTATATACTTGCAATCCTATGATCATGTGACTAGACGAACTGATGATCTTACAACTTAGCATAAGATCATAACCTTCATTTCTTAACCACATAATTATATGACATCCTCATGACATAATAACCCTTTGTTGTAAGCTTCCTAATCTCACAAACTGAGTACTTATCCTAGAATCTCACCATCATAGCATCAAAGGTCCAAATCTCAATCATAACATCTCTAGGCCATTTCAATAATCTCATGATCTCATGGCAAAGGAACTTTATAAGATCATAAGCTTCAATTTTTTAGTTGATCATTAATATCAAATGAATACAATTTACCTCCTTTGATAAAAAACCCTTCGACAACTAAAAATAGCTCAACTTGTGACCCAATGACAACCCAATACTATGACAAACCATGAAAGTCACACCATCACAACTTATCCTTGAACTACTCCATCGAATAAGATTTCAAATAAACCAAACATTATCATTATCGATCAAATCCTCATTTGAAAATTAATTTTAACCATTCATGTGACCATGCAAAGCCCCAATGCTATGATCAAACCTCAATCACCCCTTCATAGTAGTTAAACCTTTAGCATTGAATCAGATCATGACCATGCAACAAACTTGAATTAATTGCCTTTGAATGAACATATAATATAATTTATCACTCAGATACAATGAAATTCATTCGAAATAGGGCCCACCATTTTTGTTTTGACCTTTTAACCACCTCTAGAGCATGCCACATGTTAGCCATTTATTCACTCACTTCCTACTCTAGCTTTGAATACCTAGGTCTACATGGACATGTGCTTTCATGGCATATCCCCACTTTCTTTAAATACCTTGTAGCTTCAAAATCTACACATACACCAACCCTCAATTTTCATCATCTGACGGCTTAGGAACACTAAAGATTTATTTGTCTGATTTGTGTCTCAAACTAGTCAAAACCATTCATTACACCACCTATTAGCATCACACACCCATGACTTTAACCTAGAGTTACTAGTTCAAACTATTGACTATGAGATCAAGGTGATATCACATCATCACAACTCACCTTTTTGATCTTGAGTTAAACCTTGCGACTGAGCAATAAACCATTTCTTCATTAACTCATTAATATAACATATTGAATGACTATATAAAACTTTATCAAAGGCATAATGAATTCTCATATGAAAATTGGGTCTATCACCATCTGCAAACTACCATGCATGACACACACATTTTCCCACTTTCATTAAATTTCAAACATCTTTAGAATCTAGGAAAGAAAAACTATAGATCATTAAACAATTGATGGCTCATGTAAAACTACAAAAAGTGTGACCCTTGTCTACCTTACAACTAATAAGGAACTTGTCATATGCCACATCATTCTAACAATGCACTACCACATCAATAAGGACATCCACATGGTGGCCAGTCACACCTTCAAAACCTGAACCTAAGGTTAGCTCTTCACCCTAGTGACCATGCAAATAATTATTTTTACACCATCACCACTCAAACCCATGGTCAACATTAACTCAATGTGACTATATAACTAGCATATTTTAACCTTAGTCACCTCATTTCAACTTAATTCTATCTTTGACTATTTTGACCCGTGACAATGCAATCAACTGTTATCCTTCTTCATTGGTTGTGACTTCACAACTCAAATTTTTAACTCAACATTAACCCTTGCAACTGTGTGACAAGGCAATAACCATATTGTAGCCTTAACTCTAGGTTAGCACTAACCCACTATGACTGTGCAATGAAACAAATTTTATTGTTGCTACATCAGGCCCACGGATACAAGTGTTCATCTATCGCTTTATCACTATGAATATTGATCATTTAACTTTTATTAGCAACAAAGTGGAATCCATTGATCTTGAAAGGATTTGACAACTCTAACAAAACACCCCTTTTTGTAATGTTCACCTCCATGGCAAATGAAATATTGACAGCTACAAATCACTTATGACTAAAAAATATGGCAATATCTTGCAATGCCTAGTCCTACAACCTTCCACATGTCAAAATGTTGCTTCCCCACTTTCTTTAAAATTCAATCATTTTCATAATATTGGAAAATACCCATCACTAGTCTAAGAAGATCTGATGGCATAGGGAAAAAGTACTTATTGCATGACATAGAAGGTGAAAGAATGGCCCCGTCAGGACATGTGTCAACCATGGGTATACTCAAATTTCTTATACTTCTATCAAATTCAAAATCTAGGAATGTGCATTCTATTGATTTGGGAAGATCTAACCATTGAGAAATATTGATCAACTATATATCCATAAACTCAACAGGGATACACAAGAACATGAAGCAGTCATTCTCATCATCATAACTTAAAATTTGATTCAAGGTAACTATTATGATGCTATGATAACTGCCTCTTGTAGTATCGTGACCCTACCTTTCTTTTGCTAAGATCTTATTATGGACCTCATGTCATAAGATTAGAAATTTACCAAATTAGTTGCTTTTATACTTCTACGATCATATGACATGAAGGATATCGCATTATCAAAAAAATAAATTTGGACTTCCATGATGTTAGGACACATAACATACCATGAGATCAGAAGACATGAATATTATCCTTATGACTAGATACCAAACCTAACATCATAACATCAAGACATTTGAAAAATATATGATTTTTTGCTCTCAAAAAGAAAATCTAGGGCAAGGGTATGGCTAATCAAAAAATTCAATTAGATTTTTTAATGGAAAATAGTAAAAACATGATCATGGGACAATCAAAATAATTTCCTTAGGGAAACATTTTTTAAAACTGGGGTAGGGCATAAAACCAAATTAGGGTTTCTCTAGAAATTGAGAAAAAATGAAATACAAACCCTAACCTTAAGCAAAAAAAATCAAACATTTTCATGAAGGATTTTCAATTTTAGGTATAGTAAAAATGAGGGCTATTAGTAGCTTTATCTAGGGATGATGGATACCTATATCCACGCAAGATTTCAAAATCTTTGGTGAAAGTAGATCACATGCATGACAGCCTTGGGATAACTTTCTGAGACTATACAAGGGTATATACATATACATAGAAAATACAGACATGTATATGAATTTACAAATACACAAAAATATGCAAACCTAACTATTGTTCATGGAAAATAAATACCTTAAACAAAAGTATTTCTTCAAGAATTGTCCATGAACTAGCAACTCAAGAAGGCTTCCTGATAATTCCTTGATGAAATATGAATCCTCACCCCAAGTAGAATCAACTAAATAGGGACCAAGCCAAATAGGATCAAATTTTTCATGCTTTCCCTTATCCTTTATCCTTGCATTTCACATTAGGAGAAAATTATTTGGCTCAAAATTTCTTGCCATAACCTTCTGTCATATAGATTCTTTGTTTGTAATTACAATTTTATGTTCTTGATAGAAGCCTCTTTTCTTGTTTTAGTCAACCCAACCAATTCATCCATCCTTTCCTACATATCATCAATGATATATTCATCATACATATGAATGTAACTATACAGGCCTATCAAGTTGTTCTGAGGCATTCTAGCATGAATCCCATATACAAGGTCAAAAGGTGCAACACTTGTTGCCTTCTTCACTGTTACTCAGTCAGCCCATACTACTAAGTGCAACTTAGAGTCTCATGCCTTCTTGTTGTCATCCAAACTTTTCTTTATAATTTTCAACAAGCTTTTGTCCATGGATTCAACCTATCCATTTCCTTATGGCTGCTAGGGTGATGAAGTTGACCTAGTAATGCTATAATTATCACAAAATTTGATAAATTCATCAGATCTAAAGCACATAGCATTATCATTTACAATTCTCTCAAGGAATCCAAACCTTGTAATGATATTATGTAGCAAGAAATCATTTACCACTTTACTAATAACCTTTCTTGTAGGGATAGCTTCTACCCACTTGGTAAAGTAATCAATTGCAATTAAGATTCATGAGTAACCACTGCTAGACTTGGGTGAAATTTCACCAATAAAATCCATCCCCCATTACTAAAAGGGTCCTGACACTTCAATAGATTTCAATGGTACATTCCCTTTGAATATTAATTTTCTGCCAAACATCTGGCAAGGATCACATTTCCTAACAAGGATTTGTGCATCTTTAAAAAGGCTAAGCCAACCAAAGCTAGCTCTCATGATTTTATGGGCAGTAGTCTTTGCCATGTAATGCCCATCACAGACTCTTGAATGCATGCCATTCAATACTTCTACTAATTTTTTGTGATATATGCACTTCAAAAGTATATGTTCAAAATTTATCCACCATAGGCCACCATCAACAATAATGTATCTAACTGAGTGCAATTTTATAGTCCTTTTCTCATTGTTAGTTAGATGTGGTGGAGCTTGCATGTGTTGTAAATAGTAGATCACATATTTATACTAGTCACATTGATCCATGTCACATGTATCAGATGTGAGACCCTCACACACAATATTAATCTAATTAGTATCAAGTTTAGATTAAGCCATTAATTTTTCTAATCCTTGACCTCTTACTAACTTGGTGATCTGGATATCAATATTAAACTCTTGTATTCTATTGATTCATCTACACCTTCTACCAGATACTTCCTGTTGAGAGAAAAATATCCTTAACTATTGCACTAGGCACAAATGCAATGATAGTAGCACCTACTAAGTAGCATTTAAAGGCCTTGATAGCTTTAACAAGTGCATATGTCTATTTCTCATTGATTCCATACTTAAGTTTTGCAGGCTAAAGGGATTTTCTAAAGAAAGAAATTAGTTGTTCATTACCATCTTCATTTTTCTATTAGAACTGTTGCAATGGTATGAAAAGATGTAAAAGAAAAAATGTTTATAGGTTTTCCATAATTAGGGGTCTTAAGAATTGGTGTATTCCTAATGGCATTTTTAATTTCTTGAAAGGCCACAGTTGGTTCATCTTCCCAATTTATAGTCATTCTCTTGAGAATTTTTGAGATTGGTCTACTAATTTCAAAATTAGTTAAAAATCTCCTTATAAAATTGACTTACCCAAAGAAGGATTGTATACGTTTAACATTCTTAGGCCTTGGTACTTTGTCAATGTCTGCTACCCTTTCCATATCAATCTTGACCCCTTCCTTGGATATAATATGGCCAAGAAGCTTTCCCTCTATTACTCAAAAAGTACACTTCCTTGGATTCAAAGAGACACCATACTCTAAGGATTTGATAAAAATATTTTCTAAATGCTTGTAGTTTTCTTCAGCCTTTTCTGAGTATGTAGTTAGGTCATCCGAGTATACAACCATAAACTTGTCAATATATTCTTTAAAAGCTACATCTATAGCTCTCTAGAATATTTCCCCTGCATTGATAAACCAAAAGGTATTCTTACATAGATGTAAGTTCCCCATGGTATAGTAAAGGCTATCTTGAATTTCTCTTTCTCATCCACTAGGACCTAGTTATATCCTTAGAAGCTATCCATCATGGACATCAATTTTGAACTAGTGACCTACTACAACATGGCTTCCATGTTGGGCAATCCATAATTATCTTTCAAAGATGCAACAATCAGGTTTCTAAAAACAACACAAAGCCTAATGTCCCCATTTTTCTTTCTGACAAGTACCAAATTAGACACCCATGAGGAATTTCTAATTGGTTTGATAATCGCCCCATCCCTGAGCTTCATAAGTTCCTCTTGTATTTTAGGGGCTAAGGTAGGATTAATAGGCCTTTGTTTTTTCCTAAAAGGTTTGACATTTTCATTCATAGGTATTACATGTTGGAAAAGGTCCTATCTATAAGCTTTAAGGTCATCATATGACCATGCAAAAACATGTTTGAATCTTCCTAACAAATCTATCATATATTTTCTAATTTCAAGGGATTAGGTTTTACCAATAAATACCTTTTTTGGAGATTCAACACTATCTAGATTGACTTATCCAAGGTCTCGTGTCTTGTTATCATTAGTCTCTCAATGCACTCTATCTTGACTATCAAAAGAACTATCAAGCACCACAAAAACCTTAGGGAATTTGTTTAACTTTAGCTGCAAAATCTCCTGATAAAAAATGGTCTATTTTCGATTTATTATCCCCACAAAAGCACTACAATCCAATTCTTGAGCATGATACTTATCTTCATTAAGCAAAAAATTCAAGATATCCTTATCATCTTCAAAAACTTGCCAATTTTCTACATTATCAAGAATGTAAGGCCTATTTTGTATTTCAATTATAGACACACCAAAAAATGGCACATCATCAAGCTTGATTGACACATTAGCTAGAAAATCAACCATCTTATCCTTGCACCTATCCATCCAAGATATGTCAAAAGCATCAAATCTTTCTATCTAATTCCAAACAACAATTCTATACTATTTTTGTCTTTTGTTCTTGGAGGCATACGTTTCCTTTATATGTGACACTATTAACTTAGAATCACCAATAACATGCAACTTTTTAATACCATGACTGATTGTAAATTTTAATCCTAGTAGTAATGCTTCATATTTTACAACATTATTGGTGCATATAAAGTTCAAGGTAAATGAATACCTAAAACTATTTTATTAGGAGAAATGAAGACAATTCCTGCTCCTAATCCTTCCCTAAAACTTTCCCCATCAAAGTACATGGTCCATAAGTTTTGTGAGTTCAAACAATTTGTCACTTCTTATGCAATCAAGGGAGGGTGTTTTCCAATTTCTTGGATAACAAGCTCTACCCTAAGTGAATTGACATTAGTATCCAAAAAACAAGTTGCCTCCTTATCAATACTCTCCTCAAATATGTATGTGACTCTTGGCTCTCTATCAACTTTGACAGATTTATCACCTATGTGTAAAGTGGCATATGATAGGTCACATTGAAGGATACCTCCCATTGCAACACTCCATTTTTTGGAAAGTAAAATACCATAATGGGGAGGAATATCTACCACAAGAACTGCCATCGGTATTTCAATATTAGGCTAGGTAGAAAGCTTGGAGGGTAGGGCACTAATTGTACCTATAATAGGTACTTCTCTAGTATCCATTACTCTACATCTCCCTTTTTTGGTGTCCACCTCTAGGCCTAGGGCTTCCATCACCTTAAAAGTCATAATAGTGTTTGATGCCCTAGAGTCAATCATACAATTCTTTAAAGGTTTTCCATCTATGACTAAGCTAAGGAAAAAGGGATCAATATCCTACAAGTAGGTTATAGAGGAGTTGTTTAAGTACATTTAGGGTATTTGAGATATAACTCCTCTGTCATCCTTATCTTTCATTGCTATTGGTACTTGTTGTACTACTAATGATTCTCCCTCAACAATACTATCACTTCCTATACCACTCAACTAAGATAAGGCCTTACTCTTATGTTCTTCTATCGTAAACATTTTAGATAAAGGAACCTTTATAGTGATCTGAGATAGCATAGAAAACATATCATGGCTTTCTCTTGAATAGTAGATTCTTTTACTTATTTGATTACATTAGAGCTTCCATATTTTCTTTAACCTTGGTTTTGATTGTTTCAACATCCTAAAATTGTACCTTTTTCTTTGGCTCCCACTTCTTGGTCTTATTGTCCTTGGCCTTCATAGCCACTAGATCTTCTTTCTTATTCTCATCAGTCAGCTTATAAGTGATATATCCTTGATAAAAATACTAGATGATTTTCTTGAAACATTATTTAAATTTCTATTTCTCAAATTATAGGTTCTATGAACCTGAGCAATAATCTCAACATTGATTCTATCAATCTCCTCCTTGGATGGTTTCCTCAAATTTTGGTGATCTATATCTATCAATATACTGCATACCCTATCTTCATCATGGTCTTCATTATCTAAAACAACCTACTAATGGTGTAACTGATAAGTATTCCTCTAGTCTGCAACATCATATTCAGCATCCTCCAAATCAGATTCTTCACCTCCATCACATAGGTTCACCATATTACAACCTATATCATCATGGCTGTCTTCTTCCTTTGTATACTCATTTTGTACTTGCTGATTCATAGAGAAAGATTTGGTTAATGCATAGTAATCAAGGGAGTAAAGAGACTAGCACACAATAAACCAAGGAACATCATCTATCATATTTACATAATTCCTCTACAAAGACTTTGGTGTATTTTTATCTTTTCTTCCTTGAGTGGGATTAAGGATTGGCTTATCATCCTTCCATTGAGTAGTATAAGGATACTTCTACATTTAGGGCTACCTATTATAAGGAGTTTTATACTGAGACTTATTACCAATACTTTTTTTATTTGTTTGATTTGCTAATGGATTTAGATTTTTCAATAAGTGTAACACTTGGCCCATTGTGTCTTCTTTAGTATTTTTTGTTGCAACAAGCCTTTCACTCGCTTTCTTGGTTCTAGGATTTAACAACTTAAGGTCATCCCTTCTTCCCAATTTTTGAAAGGCTCTTATGTTATTCTCAATGTTTACAACTATATTATAACCCTCCCTCAAGGTTCTAGGATCCTTGTCCCTAAGACTATATTCCATCTTAATATCAAAAGCATTAAAGTAAGTGGTAAGGCATACATCTTTGCTCAATCTCATTACCTGAAATAACTTGTACATTCCTTTCTAAAATATGACATTAAAATAAAAAGAAGATTCATTAGCACTCTTTTTAATGTTGTTGAACTCATTTAACATAACACTAGCATTGGTTTTGTCACCATATTGCTCTTTAAAAAGTTTTTCCAAATCATTCCAAGAGCTACACTATCTTTTGATCTTAGATTGGTTTTGATAATTGAGTGTCAACACACTTAAGATATTTACTTAGTTCATGTCAAACTAGTAATGCATACTAAGTATAATATGTAAATACAAGACCATGTTGTGTTGCAATGAGTACCGAGTCACTCAAGTGCCAAGTAAATAGACCATGCCAAGTGATTCAAGTGCTGAGTAAATAGTAGATGCCAAGTAGTTTAGGTGTTGAGTCACAAACATAATTATAATATGTGTCAAGCATCAGTAACTTCAAGTACCAAGTAACACAGATTTGACATACTTGTTTGTAATTGCATAAACAACTATGTAAACCATTTCCTAGCTGACTTAAGGATAGATTTCAATTCTTTAGAGATAAGGATGAATCTATTTGTAGAATCCTTATGTATTTGCATGTAGCCAATCAAAAAATAGGAAGAATTAAGTGGCAAAAAGGATGAATCTTAGTTGTAGATTTATACCTAACCCTAAGACACCAAAGTCTTAATAAAGAAGATGAAGCCACAAAAATTAAGAATAATTTAGAGAGTGAAAGAGATCATGTTACAAGAGGTAATAGGGGGTGAATAATCAAATTTTTTCACTAAGCATTCAAGGTGACTTAGTAGTGAGAGTGAATTGTAGAATCATTTGGAGGAGAACAAAGAACAAAAGGATACAACAATTATTATATCAAATCAAAGAGGATCAAGAAGGAAACTATATGAATTTTATCTTTAATCAGGCAACCAAAGCCAATCACAAGATCTATGCTAAAACATCTTAACAAGTGATTTTAGTTAAATCTCCTAAGAAGAGTGGACCTAATAGGCCTTATCAAATCCTTTAACAGGGTGACATTCCAAGTGGATGTTGTAAAGTCCTTTAACTAGGTACACTTCTAATAAGGTGGGACTTAACATACTTTGTAAGCCTTTAACAGGGTAGGCCTTTCACAAGGTAGATCATGATTCATGGTCAAACCATTTTAACCTTAATTGGCTACACTTTATTGCTGTAGTAGTAAAGATTTATGGGTGTCATCCCCACCCCATTTTTACCTTCTCATTTGGAGGGTTTTTGAGTAATCATATCTAGTGTCAAAGTGTGTGTGTTTAATTACTTACATGTTTTAGATGCATTTACTTTACATGTTATTTCAATTTATCTATTGAATTCATAAAGTGGATGTGAGGTGAAAAGGTTTATAGGTCTAAGTTCAAACTCTTGATTCACCCACCCCCCTTAGAAGTTTACTACTTTCCCACTTGTAATTCCAACACTATCATCTGGAAATCTTCTGGTCTAGTCTCTAGCATCTTCAATTAAAAAGTACACAAATAGATTCATAACAACATCCTCATCTTCCACCTCCTAGCCATTGAGCAAGTCAATAAATTTCCTCAGGTTCTCTTCACTAGTCATAGCATTATTACCTGAAAAGTTTACAACCTTATCCCTCATATCATTAGAGATAGAATGTGCAAAGCTTGGAATGCCTAGAAAATAAATTTTCTTGTATTTTTCCATATAGATGGGTTTTCTCTAGAATCTCATAGCATATAAAGTACTTTCTCCAGTGGTCTAGTTTTGAATAGGGATTTGAGGCACTTGGACTTGCATAGTGATAGGTAACTGACTACTAGTAATAGATGATGAGGTAGGGGTTGATTGTGATATGTTTAGGCCAACTAATATAAGTCCCCAAGCATGTATAGATGGAATAATTTTTGAGGATTGACTTTGGCTAGATGCCAAGGTAGATTTGGACATGATGAACTACATTTTTCTCCTAGTTTTAGCAACTAGGGCTTCATTTTCTACCTTCTCCAACTCTTTAGCTAAATCCTTTTTTTTCTAGCCTTTTCCAATTTTAGGTCTGACTTAGACATGGTAGGGTTCTTTGGCAAGTTTTGAGGTGCATTTATTTAGACTCCTACCACCTTATTTTTTCCTTTATTAGGAATTTTCTGAGTCAAGTCTATAACCTCAAGTTCAATAGGTCTATAAGGTTTGACTTGTGAGATAACAAGTCCCTCTTTGTCTTTAAGGAGGCATTCTTGCTCTTGGATTTTGGATTTTAAGACATCAATATCTCCAAAAATATTTGAATAAAGCTTAGAAGACTTCTCTTCTAATCTCTTATTTTGCTCTTG
The DNA here is from genome assembly GCA_028749045.1 of Cupressus sempervirens. Taxonomy (NCBI): domain Eukaryota; kingdom Viridiplantae; phylum Streptophyta; class Pinopsida; order Cupressales; family Cupressaceae; genus Cupressus; species Cupressus sempervirens. The sequence continues at coordinate 406,091,153 of CM053786.1, forward strand.
CAAGGATGCCATCCTCCTAAGAAAGTTATCTCTCTTAATGAAAGTATTCAAAGTAATTTGTTCCTTTTCTATCTCCAAATGAATTTTTTTAGCCTCTTCTTCTACAAACCTTCTCCTAAGAATGGCTAGTTCTGGCACTAAATCTTTAGGGTCTATAGTAGTGGCTTCTAAATCTACTAGATCATCCAAATCAATAAGATTTGCCACATATGGACCTTGTCTAGGATTAAAACTAACATCCCCATTATCCCTAAAAACCCAATTGCAAACCATTTCATTCACCACATTTTTTCTACAAGGGATATCCCCTATTGAAGACACATTTTTATCATGATATACCCTCTTTTCTTGAAAAGGGGTGGTAAATGTCTCTCCCAAGAGCATAGTATTTTTAGATTCTAAACTTTTGGAAGGAGATTCTCTTTCTAACACAAGGTTGTATTATGAGTGGGTCAATACACTACCTCTAGGGATCCATGTAGGATTAAAGTCTACTTTCTTTTTAATTTGGTTCTTTCTACCTATAGAAGGAAATTTAGTACTATTGGTTGATAGTTTTTCCTCCTATTAGATTTTATAACCTAACTCTTTGATATCCAATGTTTGAAGAGATAAAAAGATGTTTACCAAAAAATGGGTTAGTGTATGTATTCTATCATCGACCTCTAAATTACTAGGTACAACTCCCTTATAATTTGCAATGATATGCAATGAATATTTTTTTATGAGATCAAAAGTTTTGACATTATAAGCTCTTAACCTGAGAGTAGTAAAGGATAACCAAATTTTTTGTAGCCACAAACAATTTAGGAAAAATAGATTTGAATAACCTATCACACCCAATGGAATTATTTTACTAGATTATCTTGATATTTCTAACCCTTACTTCTATTTCTAAATGCAGAAGAGGAATTAAGAGATATGCACATGAGGGAAAATGGAATTGTTTTAACTATCAGCCTTGAACGAAATGGAATCACACCAATAACTAATAGATTCATACACATTTATCTTTCACTTCCCAATGAAACTATCTAACATGTTATGAAACTAGCAAGAGAGGAAACAAAACCATATAGGAAGAAAAAAAAGTGGAATCACCTTTACTGTAGTTACCAAAATGAAATGGAATCCATATGGTTATCATAGAATCACATATGATTGTCTTTCAACTCTTAATACAAAACTAACCTATACATGGGCAACAAAACATGACAAGAAAATAGGGTAAATGGAATTACAAGCCAATCCACCATCAAGTTTTCTGACCTTTGTATTCTCAAATGAGGTTACATTTACAGTTTTTTGTTATCCTCTAGCTCAATAAAGAAATAGTCACAAAATAGAAAAGGAAATAAAATAATACATTAAAAAAATCTAATCTTCAACATGGCATACATGTATGACATCACTCCTAGTGATATCCTAATCCTATGGCACCTCTAAGAACACATAGAAACTATTCATCTTCATGTAGTTTTTGCTATTGGCACCAAATCCATATAATTTGTATCTCAATGGTCACAATGATTTTAAATTTTTTCTATCAATCTTAAACCAATGATCACAATTAAAACACAACCATTTTCCTTTATGACTTTCTCCATGGGTCCTTCCATGTACATATGTTGAACTATCATTTCCTTGCTTTTGCTATCTTTCTTGCATTTCTGGAAAGCATGGAAATGAGTGTCATTGATTTCCAGAGATTTGATGGCTGATATTTACTCTCTTTTCCATGTATATTTATCCCATGTTACATGTTCATAACTATCATTCATCTAATACTTTCCTTCGATGTGATGAAGCAATTAATTTCAACCTTTTCACTAGGTCACAACTTAACATGCCTTTATTTCATTAACTGCAACAACTGGATGACAACTATTCATTAACCATGATCATGATTTTGCAACATTAAACTTGACTTCTTTTTCTAACATATGACCATGCTATAACTAACTTGATTTTAATTGTTACTATAGTCACTAGTTCATAACTTATCATTTCTTGAATTTCTTCTAGCCTACGATCACACAATGATTGACTCTCATGATTTCACATCCTTAACTATAGATTACTTTAGACTTATTGTGACAATGTGTTTTTTTTGTTTCTCTTAGTCGATGCCTTAACTTTGAGTTATCTATAACCACTACCAATCATGCAATTTCAATTCTTTCACCCTATCGCAATCTTGACCATGAGTTATCTTAACCTACCCATGACTTTGTAAACACAAGCTTTTTTCTCTATCACATCATTAACTCTAGGTTACTTTTGATCACCAATCACCATGTGATAAGCATTGATCTTTAAGATATGACGATTTTGATTAAAGATATTAAATCTCTAATTTTCCTTTACAGTATGGGTCCATCTATTCCATGTGTCACATCTTCATTTTCCCACATTTGCTAAACATCAAACATCTTTCAAAAGCACAAAAATGCCAATTGTATATCAACTAAAATCTAACAATCAATATGAAACTAAGAAAGACTTTATATTATCATGCATGTAATCTTATGATCCTATGATCTGATGACCTGGTGATCTTACAACACCCTATGTATCATGTAGTTGGGAATCCTCTTTCAAAATTTTATGATCATACATTGGCTGATGTATCGTAAGGTCGCAAGATTAAAAATATACAATCATGATGTTAACATAATGTTAGGATTGACCTCAAACATAAATAATAGTTACATGTAAATATAACCAATACCAAATTATAGTAGATTGCATAAAAGAGAACACAAGACACCAAAATTTGATGTGGTTCACCCAATCCCTAGGCTACATCCACCAACAAGTCCAATATTATTATTATCTAGTGGTTACAATTCTCAATCCCTTATAACTCAATACCAATGCAAGAAGCTAAAATATCACCATTACATTATGAAATTCCTAACAAAATTAGGGCTAGAATAAGTTGTCCAATAGGAAAAATAGTAGCCAACGTCTTTTACACTATAAGGGCATTTTTGGCTTCTGCCCCCAAAAACCCCCATAGGAGTGTTGTCCCTTGACCCCACCCTATACTGTAATAGAGTATGCACCTAGGGCACTACCCCTTGACCTTGTCTTGGGGGTGCTACCCCCAAACCCCCGTAGAAATAATATGGGGAGAAAACTATGCTAGAAAAACCTCTAAGTCTAATTAGGTTCCATATCACAACAATCTCTCACTTGTAGACTGATCAAACTACATAATAATAACCTCCCACTTGGAGACTGATCATAGCACTGCTAAACCTATAGCTACCACTCGAATATATCAAACCACCCTAGACTTTTTTGTTCTTTTATTCTATTCAATCAAGAAGACCAAACAAAGCTGAAGAGGAATTCAACTTCTCTCTTATTATTACCTTTGTAAACATATCCATTGGATTGTCATTTGTCTATATCTTTTCCAGCTTTAACTATCCATCATCCAAAATTGATCGAATGAAATGGTACTACAACTAAATGTGTTTCATCTTTGAATATAGAGCTGAATTATTTGCAAGATGAATGGTACTTTGACTATCTGTAAAAAAATAATTATCCTTTTGAGGGTGTCCCAATTCTTTCAAGAAGAATTGAAGTCATATCATCTCCTTAGCTACCTCTATAGTAGCAACATACTCTACCTCTGTAGTGGATAAAACATTAACCTTTTGTAATCAAGAAACCCAACTCATTGTTGCCCCACTAACAGTAAATACATAACCTGTAGTACTCTACATAGTATCAATATCCCCAACCAAATCTGAGTCAACATATCCCTGTAAATTAGTAGTAGATCCTCCAAAGTATAAACACTTACTAGATGTTCCTCTCAAATATCTGAGAATCCATTTAACTACATTCCAATGCTCAATTCCTGGATGACTCATATACTTTCTAACAACTCCCACTACATGTGCAATATCTAGCCTTATATATACCATAACATACATCAAGCTTCCTATAATAGAAGCATAAGGTACCTTGGACATCTTGTCCTCCTCTTCTTGTGTCTTGGGAAACATCTCCTTAGTCAACTTCAAATGACTAGGTAAAGGTGTGTTGACAACTTTAGCATTCTCCACAGAGAAACATTGCAACACCTTCTTAATATAATCGGTTTGAGATAAAGTCAATTTCTTTTTCTTCCAATCTCTACAAATTTTCATACCAAGAATTTTTTTCTACCCCCAAATCCTACATAGAAAATTCATGTGTTAATTAGCATTTTAGCCCCTTAATGTGATCCATGTTAGACCTAGCTACAAGCATATTATCAACATATAAACATAAAATAATGTACCTATCATTATCTAACCTCTTAAAGTAAACTATATCCATATTCATGCATAAAACTATCAAATTTTAGATACCATTGCCAACATGCTTGCTTCAAGCCATATAAACTTTTCTTCAATCTACATAATAAGTTCTCCTTATCATTGACCTAAAATCCCTATGGCTATGCCATATATATCTCTTCATCCAAATCACCATGAAGGAAGGTTATTTTAACATCAATATACTCCAAATGCAAATCTTTAGTAGCCACAATACTTAAAACAATGTGAATAAAAGTCATTTTAACAACAAAGAATATCTCATCAAAATCAATGTCTTTTTTCTATGAAAGTCCTTTTACCAATAACTTGGCTTTAAATATTTTATTACCTCCATCCTCTTCTTTCAACCTATAAACTGACTTATTCTATAAATCCACTTTACCTATAGGAAACTTGCATTAATTCCATGTCTTATTTTTCAGCAAAGAGTCCATTTCTTCTTTCATTGCAAACTCCCACTAAATCTTTGTATCCACCTACACAACTTCATCATAACATTTAGGTTCACCAACAATAGTAATTAAAATAGAATACAAGGAAGGAGAAAATATTTTTGGAGGTCTAGTTAGCCTTATTGGCCATCTAACATTCACTAGGGTGTGTGGTATTTGTTATTGTAGTTGTTGCAAATCATGAGGAATTGTTAGAACAACAGCTTTTGGATTATCATCCAACACTACATAATCATCTTCTTTCTTCTCATGTTATTATAATAGATCTTCTCACTAGTCCATGCTTCCTCTAGAATACCATAGCCCAAAGGAGTAGAGGGATCTCTATTAATCAAATATACAATAGTAATGACAACCTCCACCCACATGTTTAAGGGAAAACCTGCATATAACCTCATGCTTCATGCATGCTCAATTATATTCTTGTTCATGTGTTTAGCCACTCCATTTTCCTATGGAGTCCTTGGAACAATTTTATGTCTATGAATACCAATAGCAAAGAAATAATCTACAAATTCATGACTGGAATACTCACCAACATTATCAAATCTGAGATATTTTAATTTCTTACCAGTCTCTTTTTCAACCAAGCATTTCCATAATTTTTAGTTGCATCATCAATAAATGTAACATAATAATGGGAGCCACTAAGGAAAGATACCTGAGCTGGTCCCCATACATCTATATGCACAAGTTCTAATCTCTCACTTTTATTTTCCTTCCCAGTCTTCATAAAACTCACTCTTTTTTATTTTCCATATGCACAACTTTCACATAAATCCATATCAACACATTTTAGACCTAGTGACACTTTCTTTGAATGAGGTACTTTCATACCTTTCTCACTCATGTGCCCAAGTCTATTGTTCCATAGCATTGTATCAGAATTTACATTTGTCATTTATTCTCCCTACTCAATTGCAGCAACTGTTCCTAAACATTCATTTTTATTTGAAACAATCAAAGTAGAAGGAACAATATGACCTATACAAAGATATAAAGTGCCTACTTTCACACCTTTTTCTACTACAAAGGAACCTTTTGAAACTTTCAAATTTTTATCATTAAAAATAGCTACACAACCCTCATTACTGAGTTACCCTACTAAAATTAAATTCCTCCTTAGCCTTGGAACATTTCTTACCTCATGTAGTAGCCAATGATTCCCATTCTACAACTTAATCTTAACTTTTCTCTTTCCAAGAATTTGACAGGGTTCATTATCCCCCAAATAAACAAGCCCAAAATCCCCTTGGACATAATTGATGAAATAACCTCTATGAGGTGTAGCATGAAATGAAGCACGAGAATCTAATACCCATGATTCATCAATACTTTCTAAATATAGAAGCAATGCATCCTCTTCAGATTTGTTACTTACCACATTTGCCTCCTTGTTCCCTTCTAGTTTATCTCGTTTATTTTTCTTTAGAGTCCAACAATCTTTCTTCTTATGCCTTGGTTTACCACAATACTAGCAATCTCTTAGTCCTCTAGATTGAGACCTCTTCCCCTTTGACTTTCCTCTTGATTTACCACAATTTCTAGAATTATTCCTCTCTCAGTTGTTCTACCTCTTCTTTATGTGTTTAAAGCACTTCCTAATGTAGATCCACTTGAGGTTTTCCTATGAGTTTCCTCACTTTTAAAAACATCGATCACATCATCATATTTAAGGTATTAGATCCAAAAACATAATTACTCACAACCATTACCAATCCATTCCAACTTTCAAGAAAAGAACACAAAATCAAGAGAGCCCTAATTTCTTCATCAAAATTAATACCCACAAAAAATAACTGACTAGTAATAGTATTAAAATCATTTAAATGATCTGCAATGGATCCATCTTTTGTCATCTTCATATTAAATAAATGCTTCAAAGATAGTTTGACTAAAATAAAATGTTGATAGTCTTGTTAAAAAGAGAAAAAAAATGATGACTACTTGACTCTAATACCAATTGTTAGGACTAAACTCAGATAGAAATAACAATTACATGCAAATATAACCAATACCAAAAAATAGTAGATCACATAAAAGAGAGCACAAGACACCAAGATTTAACATGGTTCACCCAATCCCTGGGCTACATCCACCAACAACAAGTCCAATATTATTATTATCCAGTGATTACAATCCACAATCCCTTACAACTGAATACTACTACAAGAAGCTACAATATCACCATTACATTATGAAATCTCTAACCCTAAGAATTTTTATACAAGATTTTTTTGCTTACAAATTAGGGCTAGAATAAGTCATCCAATAGGAAAAATAGTAGCCAAAATTGAATAAACCTTTGAATATGATTAGGCTCCATATCACAATAGATAAAATAAAGCACTTATGATATGATGATATCATCGTAGCTTCTTAACCCTTTAATCACTGCCTTCCAATAATATAATGCACTTGACTAACCTTTATCACTTGATTAGATGAATGAAATACTACTTCCTTCAATAAATGAGTTCATCCAATTTTAACTTCAATTAGCTATGACAGTACAAAAAAGAGAATTCTTGAACTAGGGACTACTGATACATGTGTCTACTATTCATTTTCTCACATTTGTTAAACTTTGAGCACCTATGAAAATTGGGGAATGCTAGACATTGATTAAATGAGATCCAATGGTTGCCATGAAACACTAAAATTTTTCTACTAGTATACTTCTAATCTCATGATCTTTCAATGATATGACAATGTGATGTTACGATGCTCTTTGTCTTCAAATGATCAAGATACTTAATTCTAGCCTCTGCAATCTTATGATAGGGAATCTATCATAACATCTCAACTCAAAACTTGAAGGCTTCCAACCTTATGACTGTCAAGGTATCATATACCTTTTCTTTACCTCTCCTAATCTCATGAATAGGGAATCAATTTTGTATCATCAACTCTTTAAACTCTTATGATCTTACAATACTTTAAAGCATCACTTGAAATAAAATGAATGGGCCCAACTAACAGGTAAGAATTTGACTTCAACTGATCAATGAAATGCTTTCTTTAATCAATTTGACTTTTCATCAACCCACGTAGATTATTATGATCACATCTAACCTGTCCATTTACTGAGTCAATGACACACATTCATCAATCTTTGATTTCGAGGGTTTTGACCATTTTTAGCTACACAAACTTCTTTCTCTATAGTCTGATCTTGATAATCTACAAAATCTTCAATGAAAACTATAGCATAGCATGAATCTTCATCTTTAACATGATTAGGAACAAAGAAAGATGAATCATTAGAAAATCTAGACCTTCCTCTCATTGGGAGATGCATAACAAACCCTCTAAAACCTAATCACCTAGCCACGAATAGGTGCATTGTTCATATGATTTCCCACATTAGGTTAGCTCAAAGGAATGATTGGAAGAAAGGCCATCCTATGGGCAATCTAGACTCAAACTTATGTCATTGACTCTTGATTTGACTCAAACCCTAAAGAAAAAAGTTATGAACTAAAACTTGGGCAACAAGTACATAATGGTTACTCTAGATTAGCCTTAGTAAAATTCTATTATTTTTCTTCTTATCAGCCTTTGGTTGGAACATTTTAAAATATATAGCACTAGCTACAAAACCTTTGACATGAGTGACCACCCTATAAGGAGAAAGTACTTGAAAATTACCTTAAGACTAAGAAAAATAATAAGAGAAACTTTCTTTGATAGAAACAGGACAACCATAAAATATCAATATGCAAAACTGGAAAATTAGAACCTTACTATGTAGACAAGACATTGGGAAAAACAATAGCAACAACTATAGCTCCTTAAACAACATTCTTTATACAACTCCCCAGCAGAGTTTCCATTTTTTTGGTGATTTTTGGACTACCAAGTACTCTAAACCCAATATTAGGATGTGTAAGATGAAAATAAGACTGTGGATTAGCTAAGTCCCATGTTTAGTAAGATTAATCTCAACTCTACACCAACATCAATAGAGTACACAAGACTCTCTACAATTTAGGTTCTGCAGGGCCAAGGTGGGTGCACATCAAGGGTATGAAGGTAATTGGTTACAAGATTTTCTTTCTTCACACATTTACTCACTTATACTTCCTTTTTCAAACCTACCACTTATAGCAGATTATGGTCACTATTTCTTCTTGGATTTGTAAATAGACACTCTAATCATAAGACCTAATTATAATTAGAAGGAGAACTCTTCCAAATAATTGATGACCAACAACTTTAGTTCTTCATTACATAAAATGGGAAATGATTTTAATTGATATATTGATTTTGCAACTATAAGAACCATCAACTTGAAATTGATATCAATTGATCAATGCCTTATCCATTGTCAGATCGAGTCAAAATCAGCAACCTTGGACCTGTTTAACTGTCTTACAATTAAAATGTCAATAGTGAAATCTAAACTTCATTTGTATCATATCCTTCTCATATATCCAAAACCCTACTACTTATTGAAAGAAATTACTTAATTCTTTGAATAAAAAAAAATCAATAAGAGATATATAATTTATCCAAATTACATTAAATTGAAAGAATATTATTCATTTCAATCTCAAGATTATAGATATACTAGAAAGGAGACAAACTTAAGAAACAAAAATATGTAGAGTCTCCTTTTGTATTACTTTCCTTGAAAATGAACACAGTACTGATATGGACTCAAAATATAATTCAAAACTCTACAACTAAAAGATTCATATGCACTTTATCATCAGGTTTACAAGACTAAAAACATTCATATAATTAACAAAAATGGGAAAACTATAAAAATGACATAGAACTAAAAAATCTATAGACATCTGACCCTAACTCCTCATCTTAGAAATCCTTAAATAGGATTGCAACAAGCTATAGATGGGAGTACCTATCAAATATGATTGAAAAGTAGAATAAAACCCTACAAAGATTACAAAAGATATTGCATTTAATACACTTTGCATCAAAATTAGGATGACAGTTGTAAAATTGATATGCTAACACTAGCTATAGGGATTTCACATTTAATTATGTTTTTCCTCTATTGTTTTGATCATCAAAACTTCAACTCTTCATCAGCTAGGAGTTTAGGTTCTCTAATCAAGACATCAACTTTTTCTCGCTAACCTACCTAGCATATAAGATTTTATCAACATTCCTTACACTCCACCTAAAGATCAGATCCAATAATATCATGAAACTCTAAGTAATGACATTTCTTTTTCTTGTTTATTTGGTTCTAATTTGTCTCTATAAAATTTCCATCAACCTAGGTCAAAACCCTACTGACAATCAAATAATATCCCTGTCCTCGATGTCAACCTACAGTATGCTTTATTTCATATTATATTTCTTCCACCCTAGGGGTCAAACCTAGTCGATTGCACAATGAGATCCATATATTATATTATGCAATATTTAAAATTTCACTTGAATCCTTTTGACTCCCGATCTCACAACACCATGATGTTACAAGAATAACCTTGGCATAACATCATATTCCATCTTCATTTGCCTCATGCTCCTATGATCACGGTTAGCCAAATCTTTTTGTATCTTTATTAATCAGTAATTAAAACCTTACCATGTCATGATATAGCTTATTGTAACATCATGACTCTATTTTTTATTCCTTATGACCATACAACAACCTTTATCCTTTTGACTATGTAGCATTGGGATTTTGACCCTTTGCCTTTACAATGTCATGACAAACTTAGTCTTCGTAAGATTGGAGCCCATATTACTTACCCTTGAGACCATATGATAACACGTTGTCATAAAATAGCCTAATTGAAGCATCGTAAATCCTTTCTTCCATCATATAGTTGTGAGCCTTCATTTCATATTCTATGATCTAATGACACAAAGAGTGTCATAACATTGACATTTCAATTTTTAATAGGCGTCTATATACTTATGATCCTATGACTGTGTGACCAGATGAATTGATGATCTTATGACTCAGCATAAGATCGTAACCTTCATTTATTAACTAGGTGGTCATATGAAATCCTTGTGACATCATAACCCTTTGCTGCAAGCTTCTGGATCTCATGAACTAAGCACTTATCATAGCATCAAAGGTCCAAATATTGATCATAACTTCTCTAGGCCATTCCAATCATCTCACAATCCTATAGCAAAGGTACTTCATAAGATTGTAACCTTTACTTTTTTAACTAACCATTTATTGGATGAATGCAATTTACCTCCTTTGATCAAAAACCCTTCAACAATTGAAAATGGGTCAACTTGTGACTTGATGATAACCTGATACTATGAAAAACCATGAAATTTGCACCATCACAACTTATCCTTGAATTTCTCCCTCGAATGAGATTTTGAATGAACAAAACATTATCATTATCGATCAAATCCTAATTCAAAAACTAATTTTTACCTTTCATGCAACCATGTGGAGCCCCAATGCTATGATCATACCTAAATCACCCCTTTTCAAAATTTAAAACATTAGCATCAAATTAGACTGCGACCATGTGACAAACTAGAATTAATTACCTTCGAATAAATATATTGAATGAACATATAATATAATTTTTCGATTAGATACAATGAAATTCATTCAAAACATGACCCACCATTTTTGTTTTGACCTTTCAACCACCCTTGGAGCATGCCACATGTTAGCCATTTATTCACTCACTTCCAACTTTGGCTTTGACTACCTAGGCCCACATGGACACATGCCTTCATGGTGTATCACTAATTTCTTTAAATACCTTGTAGCTTCAAACTCCAAGCATACACTAGCCCTTGATTTTGATCATCTGATGGCTCGAGAATAGTGAAGATTTATTTGTTTGACCTACATCTCAAACCAATTAGAATAACTCATCATGTCACTTTTCAGCATCATACACACTCATGGCTTTAACTTGGAGTTACCATTTTAAACTAGTTACTATATGATCAAGGTCATATCACATTGTCATAACTCACCTTTTTGATCTTGAGTTAAACCTCGTAGCTAAGTGATAAACCATTTCTTCATTTCCTCATTGATAGAACATATCAAATGACTATATTAAACTTTATCAAAGGCATAATGAATGCTCATACAACAATTAGGCCTATCATAATCTGCAAACTATCGCATGTCACACGTGCACTTTCCCATTTTCATTAAACTTTGAACATCTTCAAAATTTGGGAAAGCGATAAGTGTAGATCATTGAACATCTGAAAACTCGTGAAAAACTACAAAAGTTGTGACCCTTGTCTACCTAACAACCAATTAGTAACTTCTTTTAGGCCAGATATTTCTAACACTACACTATCATGTCACAAAAGACATCCACATGGCGGCCATTCACACCTTTGAAACCTTAACCTGAGCTTAGCTCTTCACCTTAGTGACCATGTGAATAATTATTTTTGTACCATCACTGCTCAAACCCATGGTCAACATTAACTCAATGTAACCATGCCACCATCATATTTTAAACTTAGTCACCTCATCACAACTTAATTCTATCTCTAATTTTTTTGACCCATGACCATGTGATCAACTATTATCCTTATTCGTTGGTTGTGACTTTGCAACTCAAATATTTAACTCAACATTAACCATTACAACTTTTTGATAAGACAATCACCATATCATGGCCTTAACTCTAAGTTAGCACTAACCTACTATGACTGTGTGATGAAACAAACTTTACTCCTACTACCTCGAGCCTATGGGTACACGTGTCCATCTGTCACTTTGTCGCTATGAATATTGGTCATAAAAAAATTATTAGCAGCAAATTGAAATCTGTCAATCTTGAAAGGATTCAAAGGCTCTGATAAAATACCCTTTGTTATAATGTTCATCTCTATGGAAAATGAAATATTGACAATTGGAAAGCACTTATGACTAAAAATTGCAGCAATATCCTACAAGGGATAGTCCTACCACCTTCCACGTGTAAAAATTTCACTTCCTTGCTTCCTTGAAAAGTTGATCATATTCATAATGCAAGAAAATGCCCATCATTTATTTGAGAAGATTTGATGGCATAAGGAAAAAGTACTTACTACACAACATAAAAGGTGAAAGAAAGGCCTCACTAGGACATGTGTCAACTAGGCATATACTTGCATTACTTAAATTTCTATCAACTTCAAAATCTAGGAATGCACAAGCTATTGAGTTGGAAAGATCTGACTACTGAGAAACATTGATCAACTGTATAGCCATAAACTAAGGTGCACCTTCCTTGGCCCTATAGAGGCTAAAGTGTAGAGAGTCTTGTGTACTTTTTTTAAGTTAGTTTAGAGTTGAGATTAGTTTTTCTAAACATAGGACTTATCTAATCCTTAGGTTTGTTTTCATCTCATGCATCCTAATATTGGGTTTAGAGTACCTGGTAGTCCAAAAAACACCAACACCTTTAATCTGTATTCATCTCTCATTTATTGCAAGTGATCATCAAGCATATTTACATTAAAGAGATCTAGAAGTAGCATTCATAGATCCATGCATTTGTGATGCATCCTTGATTCTTATTAAACATTTCAAGCTCAACTCCTTTATTCCTAACATTTTTTAACATCTCTATGGTTATAAGTGATTCCCACATCTTTCTATGAGGGTTTATCCAAGGTGAATTAGACATTTTACATACTTTCCTTTATGTAATTTTATTTCATTTTCAAGGTTGATTCCTAAATAGGTGTTTGACCAAGGAATTAAGAAAACCTCTTTTATCCCACCCTTTCTCCCATTTTTCTATGTGAAAGAATAAGTTATGGAGTTTTTTAAAAAATTAGGTAGATCTAGAATAATTGAAGGACTCCTCAAAGTTTGAATTCCTAAAATGTTACGTATGTAACAATTTCATCCTAAACTAAAACCACAAGTCAATACAACATTTTGGACCCTAATTCATCTTAGATTTAGTTTTTGTAAGGTAGTTATCAATATATTATTTTGACTTTTTTCTTTACTCATCTATCTTGTCATCTATACTTCATCTTTCCTCTTTTCCATTTTTAAGTTACATATTTAAAAAAGGAGTTGGAAAGGTGTGTACTCAAGGGGGTGAATCAATACTTGCAAACTATTTCCAATTCAAACTTTTAAGCATAAACATGAAATGTAATTCATATTAACTAATAGTATCCATTTCCTAGTTTATCGATATGCTTAATAATAAACTAGTAAAGTAAAAATAATAGTAAACCATAAGTAAATAACCCACACATAAGACAAATTTTTAGTCTTGTAGAAACCCTTGGTTAGAGGGAAAAACTATTGTGGGGATGATATCTAGAACTCTTTACTACAATAAAAGGGTATGTCTGGTTAGGAGCTACAAATGTCACCTTCTAACTGAGTCACCTAGTCAGAAGTGATTGATACATTTTTAGATGTATCTAACAATCTTGTTAAGAACTACTCTACAATCCCCCTTAGGAAGTGTTCACTTGGTTAAAAGAATTACAATAAGTTAAATCTAGAGTTTCCAAGTCCTATTAAATACTACTTGGTTGAGGAATTGTATAATAAATTATATAAATTGTTAGGTATTCTTAAAATAAAGTAAATGACCTATAATTTCTTTCCTTCCTAAGCTTTCCATATCCCTTATGCATTTCTTCTACTTCCTTTCTATACTCTAATCTTGACTACAATATGATTTCTATTTCTTCTTGATTCTCTCTTTAATTTACTTTTTGGATTCTCTCAATTAACTTAGCTTCATTTATCAATCTTCCTCATCTTCTTTCTTAGTCTTTATGACCTAATTAGAGTTCACATTATCTTGATCTTGAATCTATTTGGATTCTTCCATAAACCATTTTCCTTCTTTTCTTGGTTGTGACATATCCTTTTATCATTTCCAAGATGAAATATTAATTTTTCAAATCCCTCTTAAAGGTTCTAGAATTTGGAACTTTATGTTGTTATTTCATAGCATTACTACAAATAAGCTAACTTGGAACATTGGGAATGAAGAGGAAGCTCAATTTTGGTCTAACTCATAGGGTGGGTATATTGTTTTGCAAAATGAGATGAAGTGACCAAGTCAAATGATATTTTGAAATTTAAATGGGGTTCTAGAGACAAGGGCTATGTAGAATGGGATGCTTTATGTAATAAATGGAAATGGAAGAAGATGGAAGACATTGACTTTCCTACCTTAAAAAAAATTTCTCTCAAGGGATCCTTGAAATCCAATAAGATTCTATTGAACTCAAAAAGTGACAAATTAGTTTGGGATGGTAATAACTCTTGGAAATACAAAGTCAAGGTGAAATACTCTCTATTGACTTCCAAGTATTTATCTCCTAAATCTCACCTCCCTCTTAAGGTTGGAAAATTCACTTAGATTGTCCTTAATGTGAAAGTTTAAATAATGGAAAATTTTAGGAGGATGGGATTTTAAGGACCAAGTAGATTCCCTCTTTGTGAAAATGAAGAGGAAAGTATAGATCACATCTTTCTCCAATGCCCATATGCATACCAATGTTGGAAATGGACTAGCACTCAATTATGATGGTTCTACACCTTCCTCAACTCCATTTTATAATTTCTTGAAAGGTTGACCTTCCTAAAAAGAAGTAGTATATATTTAGGATTATACCATGCAATAGAATAATCTTCCATGATAAGAGGCTTGAGGTCAAAAATCTTCTAAACAAAAGAGAATCTCCAATCATACAAATATCCAATAACTACATCTTACATAATCCCAGTGTGGATAAGGCTATGAATTATTGGTATAAGAAGCAATATGTAAAATGGATAGGTATCAAGCCACCTCCCTTTATGAGCCCAAGAGGGAAATCCTCACAACGTGTGAGAAGAGATTTTTCTTGCAAACTTCCTTTGTATGGATGGTTTAAGCTTAACTTTCATAGAGTGTCAAGAGGTAATCTTGGTAATGTTGGTATTGGTTGTTGCATCAATAATGTGTTGAGTGAAGATATTGCAACAATTTCAAAGCTAGTAGGTATAGAGACAAATAATTGAGTTGAACTCTTGGCCTTAGTTGAGGGATTAGAATCTATTAAATTTATATTATATATTTTATTTATCATTTTTTAATTTTTAATATCAAACCCTTTGAATGGGCTAGCAACTAATTTTTGGTAGATTGGGTAGACTGCCCTTAACAACTACATGTTGCCCTTAGCTGTCATGTATTGCCTTTGGTAGGAACGTGCTTGTCTAGGAACACCAAATGAGGGATGGGGGTCAAGCCCTGTCCCAATATAAATTTTATTCAATGAGTACTTTTAAATATATTTTCTAGTTTATATCTCTCACAAATAGATAAGATAATTCTCCACCAAAATAATTTTAATTTAATTTTCTTTTAAATAGGTATTTTGGAAAATTATTTTTATCAATAAGAGGAAAATATATAGAATTTAATATGGAAAATCCTCAAAGTGATTTCATGTCTCTACTATAAGACTTTTGTTGGTTAAAACCCTAGCTAGTATAATTTCTACATTTCCTATTTTTTTCTTATTGAGTTTTTCTACTATTATGAGGGTTTTCAAATGCATATAAGCATTGATAGTAATCTAATTTCTCATATAGGGTTTTCTAGGTCTATTGATTTCTTTTTTATCCAATTTTCCTACAATCAGGTTTAGCTATTTTCTCTAACAAAAATTTCAAACAATATGGAACTAAATTCTTTTCTTTAATTTTAAAAAAAGCATTCATGTTCTAGAAGTCCAATCTAGAATACACAACAATCAATTCTCAAGCAACTTGGAAGACACGAAGTAGACAATCTTTCCAATTGAAATTCTACAATAAGTTCTCAAACCATAACTCAAACTAGAAGTTGAATTCTAGAACAAGTTAGTTAATTCTTGTGACCCAAAATAATAATAAGCTTTCAAAATAGTCTTTAACTTAATTCATTAGTTTTCTCTCCAAAACCCTCTATGAGCTCAAATATCCAAAAAAATCTCTAATAAAAAAATCTAACACTACCTAGGATTTCATTTTTTAATTTTAGAAAAAAATTCAACTGAATTAAATACTAAATAATTTAATTTATCAATTCTTTCATGCAAACTTAAATGACTTTATTAATTAAATATTTCTTTATTCTTTCCTCACTTTATTTATTTGTGCAAAGCACTTTTAATAGCATAATTTTAATTTTAATTAATACTAATATTTATAGATAATCCAAAAAAATATTTAAAACATAATAATTATTTGTAATTCTATATTTTTATCACTAATTAAATAACTATGGATAAAGCATTCCTTTATCTTTAATAATCAATTTTTTAAACTCTCAAATTTATAATTTATAAGTTTTTCTTTTAAATTAAATACACATATTTGATTAATTAAATACCATTATGTTTTAGTGTTCCCTTTTGATTAAACTTATAGTTAATAATCCAAATATCATATGAATATTCAAATACCATAATTAAACCATTTACTAAATAAAACACACCACAAAGTCCACATGATTACACTATCAAGAAATAGATCAAATCCAAAATCAAACAACATGCACAAAGATAGACTCCTTAGTTTGGATGCATAGTCAGTCAGATACTTATCCTCCTTTTAAGGGAAAAAATTAGGCTTAGAATAGGATTTGGACTTGAATATTATCTCCCATCCCTTACCATTGAGATAAAGTGATAGAAAGCACTCATCCTAAGAATTCAAGGAAGCTAATGCTTGATACCTACAACCCTACATAAAAGATGAGCATGTACAAATATATATCTAATTAAATAGGTAATGAAAGGGAGTGTTACATCATGTAGATCCTAACCCACAGTTGACTATGTCTCCCTCCTCAACCATATCAAGCACATCAAACAAAAATGTAAAACACACACACACACACCATATACATGCAAGTATGAGGTAAGTATAGCTAGTAAATTACAAGTATAAATAACATCATATTCTAACATAAGAATCTCATCATCATGATAGTAATTATAATTACTAACTAAGATCATATAAAGTACCATTATTGTAAAATTAATCATAAATACCAAATAAACACATGTAATGTCTCAACTATGAAATTACTTTAGATATAGTTACTTTTATGTACACCCATTCTTAATGTTCATTCATTAATTGTCATGTGGAAATGTTGGCTTGCCTATTTGATTATATAATCATGCATTTAATGCACTATCTTGTTGTATCTCTATGTCGATGGTAGGTGTTGGTCAGTGCTTAGGAGTGTCAATGTGTAACCATGTATACTCTAATGTTGTCAACTAGCAATTTTATTTTAATTTTTCTATTGACAAGTTTTGTAAGGATTTTATTTGTAATGAGGTTTTATTTTTTATTATTATGTTGGGGGATTTTGTATTTCAATAGTTTGTACATGAGATTTTATAATAATGAAATTTCTATAATTTTCTATGTTTTCACTTATTATTTCTATGTCCCCAAAACTACAACTTTTATTTAGATTTAAGATATCTTGGTTTGAGGAGAGTCTCATGTTTTACATATAATATATTGGGAAGGTTCAAATTTTCTATAGGGGTAAGAATTTTAGAAGAAAAAATTGGTCAAATGCAATAAGTTGAGTCCATTGATGGTAGAAATTTTACATGACTTTAGGTTTACAAAAACATGCTAAAGGAAATGAGGTTGTGTAAAAACATATTCAATTTTGCAAAAATGTGCTTAAAGAAATGAGACTATGGTAAAATAAAGAAAGGTCACATCTAGGTTTGGTGTCCTAATCCTAAAACAAGGCCTTATTTTGTTTGGTTGACATGACCTCGAGCCTTAATGGGGTTGCATCTTTATAAATTATAAATTGTAAAAAATGAAACACAACCTCATTTAATAGAGTGTAACTGCATTTTACTGAATGCAACCTCATTTCATAAAATCTAAATTATTGGCCAGGGAAGAGCTTTGGTTTTTAGTTTGGGACAAGGCATGGTTAACTGAACCATGACTTTAGATTTAGTTTGGCGTATACCTTGAAGGTAAGCTTAATATTCAAACAAAATATGTGCTTTAGACAAATATCCAAATATGCTTTTTGCAGAACATTTTGATGAAAATAAAACCCATTATAAATGAGATTATGTAGATTCCAAATTTATAATTTTTTAATTTCTTTAAAAAATAAAAAAGCTTTTATTTTAATTTTTCAATTGATTTCTAGAAAAATAGGTGTATAAACTTGAAATAATAGGCTTTCTTCTTATTTTAATAATTTTTTATTTCTAGTTTTTGTAGGAGTTTATAAAATCTAACTCCATAATGCACCAAGATCACCTGCATGCAAATAGCTTGTCAAAGAGAAACCAAAAGGAGCAAGACTTTGAAGCAAAAAATGCAAGAGAAAATATTTCAAAATAGAGAAAATGAAATTTCTATGTGAATGGATGATTTTACAATGAGAGAGAGACTACTTATAAAGGCCTCAAGGAAGCTTGTAAAACAAGCTTGGAAGGTGGTAGAAGATAAAGTTGACAACTAAGCACACTTCCACAAAAAGGTGGAACATGCTAGAAGGGAAAAACCTCCCGTGTTGTCAACAACTCATCTCTACAACTATTAACTACATGCATTTACCTATGTAACTTAAGTAATAGAATAATTAATTAATAAATAAATAAATAATTATTTACTCTAACACCCCCCTTAAGTGCGACTTAGAGGAATGCCTCAAGCTCACAAAAACTAAGATGAAATGCAGAATGGGTCCCAACAACAAGGCCATGTTAGGTACCCATGTACAAGGAAAAAAATGCAACCTCTAAAAATGGAGAAAGAGGGAAAACCACATGGGAAAAACCCTCCTCCAAAAAAAGGTAAAAAACATGCTGAAAAAAAACATGAAGTGAAGGAAGGAAGGCCTCAACCAGTCCCCCAAGGACAACTTCGATAACCCCAAGCATAGACCACAACTAAAGATAGCATGGTGATGCAAAAGGTTTAGTGAAGATGTCTACAACCTGTGCGTCGATGGGAATATACTCCAATGCAATAACACCATCTTGGATTAGTTGACAGATGAAATGCATATGCAACTCAATGTGCTTGGTATGTTGATGCTCCATCGAGTTGTGTGAAATGTGGATGGCACTCTAATTATTGCACCACAAGATAGTGGGACAATCGAGAGGAAAACCAAACTCAATCATCAACTGGCAAAGCCATAAAGCCTCTTGACTAGCATGTATTGAAGCTCAGTACTCAGCCTCTATAGATGAAATTTCTCGAGCATGCTGCTTTTTGCATGACCATGTGATAGGAATAGAGCCAAGACAAAACACAAAGCTAGAAGTAGACTTCTAATCATCGACATCACTAGCCCAATCTGAGTTAGTGTAGCCACTAATATATGGAGTCCCTATGGTGT
The DNA here is from genome assembly GCA_028749045.1 of Cupressus sempervirens. Lineage (NCBI taxonomy): Eukaryota > Viridiplantae > Streptophyta > Pinopsida > Cupressales > Cupressaceae > Cupressus > Cupressus sempervirens. The sequence goes on from CM053786.1 coordinate 406,111,283, forward strand.
AATGAATGCTATATAGGAGTGTGCCCTAAATGTAGTGCAAAATAAGCCTTGCAACTTGCTAGTGACTCTCATGAGGGTCTTGAGAAAATTGAGAGACAAGGCCAACTACAAAGGAGAGATCAAGACAAGTGTGTCTTAGGTACAACAAGCTACCAACCAACTGTCGATATAAAGTAGCATCCACTGAAGGAAAAGAATAGGAGGTAGAAAAAGTGACACTCAACTAAAAAGGTTTGGGAGTAGGCTTGTAATCAAGCATGTCAAAGTGACCAAGCATGTCAAGAGCATACTTCTGTTGATACACAAAAATCCCAGTAGGAGACCGATTAATCTGAAGACCAAGAAAATAGTGCAGCAAACCAAGATAGATCATCTCAAACTGGTCCATCAATGTATGCTTAACATCCTGAAGCATAGATGAGGAGCTACCCATGAGAATAAGATCATCAACATATAGAACAAGAATCAAAATCTCATCTCCAAGATGCTGAATGTACACTATGGGATTAGAATGGTAGTGAGTGAAGCCTATAGCAATAAAAAAGGAGTCCATCATACCAAGCCCAAGGGGCTTGCTTGAGACCATACAATGAGCGTCGAAGTCTACAAACTAAAGAGGGATCCTGCACAAAACATGGAGGCTGCTCTATATAAATCTCCTTAGTGATATCACTTTGTAGGAAGGCACTCTTCACATCCATCTGATAAATAGGCCATCCCTGTAAAGCCGCAAGGGATAAGACAAGGCAGATAGAATTCATCTTGGCAACAGAGGAAAATGTCTCGGTGTAGTCAATACCCTTAACCTGTGAAAAACCCTTTGCAACAAGATGAGCCTTATGCTTAACAATGGAACCATCAGTACCATACTTAATACGATAAATCCATTTACATCACACTAGCTTTCTCCCCTGAGGAAGAGGACAAAGATCCCATGTGTGATTCTTCATCAAAGAAGAATATTCCTCCTCCATTGCACTATCTCATTCAAAATGTCCTATCACTTTTTCAAATGTCTTAGGATCATCACTAATAGCATGACTAAGAAGACTAGAACCCAAAGTATGAGAATAGGTGTGACGAGAAGTGGAAGGGTCACCAGCTAGAGATCCTACAACCTCAACTATAGCTCAAGCCCATTTAGGCATCTAGGAAGGATCTTGTGGTGGAGGTCAATGGGGATCAGCATGATCATCATCCTCATCATTTGTGGAACAAAATGGAAAAGAGGAAGGAGTAGTAGGAGATGAAGGAGGCACTAGAGGTGAGGAATGAACTACAAGAGGACTCTCATCAAACTAGACATATCATCAAAATAGGACCTCTCTAGAATCAGAATCAAACAACCTATAAGCCTTAACATCCTTGCAGTAGCCAACAAAAATGAGTGGTTGGCTCTTTTGTTCCATTTCTTTCCTCTAAGAATTAGGTACAAATGCCCATGTCGTACTCCCAAAAACTCAGAATGATGATACATCAAGCTTGACATGAGACCAAGCCTCCTCATGAGTCATATGTTGAACTACCTTATGAGGCATTTGATTCTAAATATAATTGGTACAATTGACCACCTTTGCCCAAAAACACAAATCCATGGACTTGGACTGAATCATACAATTAGCCATCTCTCGAAGTGTTATGTTCTTCCTCTTAGCTACACCATTCTAATAAGGAGTGTAAGGCACTAAAAAATGATGTTGAAGACCATGCTTAGAATGAAAATCTCTGAAAGCCTAGTTCACATACTCCCCCCTATTGTTCATGTTTATTTGTCAAATAGAAAGACCAGACTACTTCTCTACAAATGCCTTGAAGACTCGAGATGAATCAAAGACATCAAACTTGTACTTGAGAAAGTACACCCAAGTGTGTATGTAGAAGTCGTCAATGAATGTAAGCACATATTTGGCACCCAAAAAAGGAGTAGGAAATGACATGATGTCACTATGAATCAACTCCAAAGGTGCTAAAGCAGGAGTGGCTCATCCATGTGGAAAAGAATCCCTATGTTGCTTGCCAAGTGCACATCCCTAAGAAACACTATCTAGATAAGAAATCTAGGGAAGCCCAAGAACAAGTGCCCTTGTCCTCATCTACTAAAGATATTTGTAATTGACATGCCCAAAATATTCATGCCAAAGTCTACTTACTAAATTTGCATGTGCAACTAAGCATGAACCTATGTCATTAGAAGACTCAAATCCATCAAGTCTATAGAGGCGAGATGAAAAGTAAACACTGACAATAGCCATAATCATCTTAGAATCATGTAAGTCCTAAATAACCACATCATGTGGTGAGAACTCAACTATCTTCCTAGAGATAGAGTCACAAATCTGATAGATAGACAATAGGTTCATTGAAATATCAGGGACACAAAGCACATCCTAAAGAGAGCCCCCATCTAGTGCAATAGAACCAAAACCCAAAACTAAAAGTTGTGAAGAGTTCCCAATAGAAATCTATGTGGTAGCACAAGGAGCAAGTGAAGTAAGAAACTTAGGAGTGTTTGTCATGTGGTGAGAGGCACCAGAATCAAGAATCAATGTAGGCCTTAAAGTTGTAGCTCAAGTAGAAAGAGCATGACCTTTCCTTGTAGGGGGGATGAAGACTGAGGGGTTGAAATATGATGCTCCTTCATGGCTTCCTCTAAAGCCTACAAACATTTCCAACACCTAGAAATGAGATGTCCATCCTTGCCACAAAAATTGCAGCTCTCACTAGATTTCTTCTTGGTGTTGGAGGTAGACTCAAAAGACTTTGAAGAATCTTTACCCTTGGAAGGGTTTGCTGGAGGATTAGCTAGAGGCTTAGGATCAGATTTTGATGTGTCTTTCTTTAATTTTCCTTTGTTCTTTGATTTCCCCTTAGAATTTTGAGCAACCAATGCTTGGTTGGAAGAGCCAGATGCATCCACCTATTGGATCTTTGCCTATTCCAATGTCAACCTATCACAACATGTCTAAAATGTAGGCATCTATGTCTGTCACTAAGGGCATCCATAGTGGAGTACAAAGTAGAAGGAAAAAATTGGTACTGTCCCTATAGCTTTGAGAGTATCAAGAAAATGCACTCATCATCTTTTTTTTTTTTCCCACATCCCTATAAAATTGCACATAGAGATTTGAACTTCATCAAGAAGTCCTCAATAGTGGGAAAGTTGGTTGGTGACAAAGAATTCAACTTTTCATCTAATTGAAGTGCTTAGAACTCATTCACTTGGCCAAATAAAGTCTAAAACTTGAGCCAATAAGCTCATGGAGTAGTCAAACCATCCAAATGAAATAGTAGACTATCTAAAATGTTCAGTGTAATCAATCCCATGGTCTCATCCATTTTGTTCCTGTACTAAAGAACCTCAAAAGGTCATGTAAGAATAGGTTAATTCTCATCCAAACATGACCATAAGCCCCTTGACATGAGAAGCCATTGCCATTTGTGCCTTCTAGGTGTGATAGTTGTGTGGTGTGAGATGGGTCATAGATGGATCCGCCATTGAGAGAAAGAAGAAGACAGAAGTAGATGGGTCTTGTTCTAAATTAAATAATATAGAAGAAAATACCCTTCCACCCCACAATAGATAATATCCCTCAAATACCACAAAAAATAACTATGGAAAGCAGGAAAACTTAAAAAAAACCTAGATTGTTGATGCAGAGAAGGATGAAACAAAAGCCTCTACTTTGAACCCAAAAATAGGAGTATAAATGAATCAAAATCTAAAGAAACTAGCACCATTCTCTCCATCTCTAAGTCAACTTTTCAATGCTTCTTTTGGATTGGAAAAATACCTCAGTATGCTCAAGTTATAGCCAAAAATCCAACTACTACTCCAAAAGACCACCTTGCTAGAAAATTACAGTCACTGTCTTAAAATTGATGCTCGTACGACCATCACTAGGCCATCACTAGAAAAAATATGGTCACTAGATTGCTAACATTATCAACTAAAATAAGGACATCAATAGTAGAAAGGATGATGTCAGCTACTAGAAATATGATGTTAGTAGAGTCACCGGATGGGATGATGTTAGCGGCCAAAAAAAATTGACTGTGCACCAAGAAGTGATGTCAATGTCAAAAAATGATGTATGGTCACCAAGAAATGACATAGGCTCATTGGAGTGGCGAATGTGCAGTGGTTCACTAGTGGTAGTGGTGCCTAGAAGGAGAACCTAACAGCACACACTAGTAGAGGCAGACGATTGACGATGCATGGGCCGCGGTGGCGGTGAGGTGCTATGCAGGTGGCATTACCCTTTGGAGTGGAGCATGAGTGGAGTGTTGGTGGAGTGCGGGTGGCCCCATAGTGGCATGTTGGAGCTACTATGATGCTCGCTTAATTTTTTTAATTCTTTTTTGTTTAATTCGTACGATTGTACAACAACTTGTAGGAGGGCTAAAAAAAATTTCCCTAACACTCGAAAGCCAAATTTGACAAATTTTATATGAATCCTAACTATAAATGGCCTTCTTGATCCAATGGCAGCATCTGTTTGGGTTGAAAGCACTCTAAAAAATTTCTCTACCCCTTGATTGAAGAAAAATGCACAAACATAGCTTCAAAAATCTTTTGAACAAGAAGCAGTAAGGAGGCTCTGATGCCATGTAGGAGTTGATAAAATTTGACTCAACAATGCGCCAAGATCACCTCCATGCAAATAGCTTGCCAAAGAGAAACCAAAAGGAGCAAGAGCTTGAAGCAAACAATGCAAGAGAAAACATTTCACAATAGAAAAAATGAAATTGTTATGTGAATGGATGATTTTACAATGAGAGAGAGGCCACTTATAAAGGCCTCAAGGAAGCTTGTAGAACAAGCTTGGAAGGTGGTAGAAGATAAGGTTGACAACTAAGCACACTTCCACAAAAAGGTGGAACATGCTAGAAGGGAACAAACTCTCATGTTGTCAACAACTCATCTCTACAACTATTAACTACATACATTTACCTAAGTAAGCTTAAGTAATAGAATAAATAATTAATAATTAATTAATTAATTATTTACTCTAATATTTTTTTTCAAAAAAAAAAGTATATGTCATCAAAATATAGATAATTTTATACACTTAAAAATAGAAGGAAAATACATACGATACTTTTAGGTCATATTATACTTATCACATACAAAGGGCTTTAAAAATGACAATTATGCCCAATACAAAAATAGTAACACATAAAAATTTAGACAAAATTTATAAAACATATTGTCATAATTTTTTAATTATGTTACAAACCATTTTCGAGAATGATTCAAAAAAATCATTTAGGTCAAATTAAGCTTTTCATACACGACTTTTAAAATTATATTTTTCAATAATGTCAGCTTAAAATTAACTCATATCATTTAGGTATTTAATTAAATTAAATATTTGGAAAGTAGGCTTTGTGTAGTAATTAATACTATCCAACTTTAGATTCAATCTTTAAGTGCATCAATTTTTTTATGTCAAACTACTTGAATTTTGAAAAATAGGAAAAAAAAAATGGACTCAACTTCTTGTTGGAACCCATTTTGTGCATACTTCTCCATTGGATTTCTAGGATTGAATCTCTTATTTCCTTATAATTTTATTGGATCTAGTGGAAGATTCTTCAATTTACAATATCTTTTAGGGTTTTGGTCATTTGAAGTTATGTTTTGATTTCTCCCTCAAATCTTACTTGAATGTCATTCCTATTGTTTGTGAAACATCCATGGATACATATTTTATGAATTCAATCTTACTCTAAGTGTGATTTAAAGAGATCTTATTATCTATGCTTGATTGCATGCACTTCTTTTTGAGAATGAGTGTTTTTGTTCTTCTATATTGCTAGAGATTTTGTCCTTGATTTATTTGATGAAATAAACATGTCTTTTTAGATAGGTAATGGGAGAAAATGCTTTCCTTAGGAATAGATGCCTTTTTAGGATCCCTTAATGGAGATAATTGATCCACCTTTGTTGTTATGGGTTTATTAGCATAATACAACTTTCTAGACTATCGATTCCATTTTTGTAACAATGCTTTCTGTTTGCATGTTCCATATTAAGATAATACCTTACTAGACTAGTGGTAATCTATCTCTCTCTCTCTCTCTCTCTCTCTCTCTATCTCTCTCTCTCTCTCTCTCTCTCTCTCTATCTCTCTCTCTCTCTCTCTCTCTCTCTCTCTCTCTCTCTCTCTCTCTCTCTCTCTCTCTCTCTCTCCATGCCCATAAGTGGATCCTCTTCTTCAGCTTAATTCCCTTTTTCCTTCAGTATCTTTCTTCTTACTGTCACCAATATCTTTCTCTTTTTCTTTATCTGACTTGTCTTCTTTATTAATCCTTTTTCTCTTATCATTATCCATTTTCTCCTTTCATATTTTCTTTTGTATTCTCCTTGTCATTGTTGCACTTATTTCCCTATATCACTTGGGGTCTTTGATGATTGTGCATTATTCTATCCATGTTGACTCTTGTCTCCTATATCTTGTTGCATATTTTTTTCATGTTCCTTATCGGTGTCTTGTTGTGGTTTTTGTTGGGGAAAGAGTTGTTGGTCAATGTGTGTAACATTTTTCTCATTTGTATCATTTAATTCCTAAAAAAAAATCTTCATCTTTTTTAAGCATTTATTTTAATATTGTCTCAGTATATTGTAGTGTTGGTTCTGGTAAGCCTATGTGTTGCTCAATAACATGTTTACTTTCTTTTCGATGTTCTTCCTTCTTGTTAGCTTTTTTGACATTATGTCAACCTTCTTAGATTCTTTTTCTATTAGATTTACTTGCAATGGTGTATCCATGTTCTCAATATCATCATTAGTCTTCTTTGGTTTTGTTATATCTTTTTCTATTACTTCTTCAATTTTATCTATGGGTATGTCTATTACATTTGGTGCATTACTAACTAACTAATTTATTGTTAATGTGTCATCTACATATGATAGTCCTGATTCTTTAAACACTTTTTCTTCTTCAAAAATAAATATCTTCTTCCATATATCTAATATTTATTCTTCCAATGTATCTTCTAAATGCACCAAAAATATAACAGTCATATGCTTTTTTCTAAATTCACTTTTATGTTTATCCATAGTAATTTTCACATCATTAATTAGCATTTGTGGTATCGAGTTCTTCATTTTTTTATTCTAATATGTTCAACCTATTGAAATTTTGGAATCCAAATAACTTTTATTGTTGCAAATAAGTCATTAGGTATTTTTCATTGAAAATCTTTTGGGTATCTTTTGAAATTATAGAAATGTGATACAAGTGCATCCTCAGTAAGTTTCTCCTCATCATCTAACAAATTTACAAATCTTATGGCACTGACCTTTCTAATTATTCTAGTCTCCTTTATGTGCACTACAATCTCAATACGAGTCTTGGGTAGCTTAAATATATTCTTACTTTCTTGCTTACCTATCTTAATAGATTCTTTCTTTGAATCAATTTCCTTCATCAATCTTTGATTTCTATTGTTGCTTGGTCATTGGTGAAGTCCTTGTCTGACTTCTAGTAGTTCTCCTTTCATATGATTTTTGATGATTTTTCTATTTGTTGCAATTGATTTTACTCTAGATTTTTTAGGCTTTTTGACTTCAGCTTCTACTTTAACAATAGATGTCTTTAGAAGTATATCTTCTTTTTTATGGGTTTAATTATCGTCAACTTCTTGAATTGTTAGTAGAATGGGTGTCTCCACTTTCTTATTACTATTTTTGGTTCTCTTCTTCTTTGTTGGTGTTGGAAGGAGCTCTAATGGTTTTCCCTCTAACCATGAGCTACTTCCCTCACCACTTCCATATTTGGCTTCTAGATTTGAGGTCATTCTATTTTTCTTCCTCTCAATTTTGGGCTTCTTTATATCCAATGTGATCCTTTTATAGGCTTCTTTATAAGTCCCAAATCTTTTGGCTTCCATATTCTTTAGAAAACTTAATAATATAGTTAGTATTCATGATTACTTCCTCTTCACTTACTTCATATCCTAATGTTGATAACCATGATGATCATGGCTCAACTACTTGAAACCTACATGTGTCAATATCAACTAGAAAACATATTGTGTATTTGTCCTTTTCAACTATAGATGGAGGAATCCAATAATATTTATGCATTCTAACTTGAAATTCTGAAAAATAACCCCACATAATCATTTTAAACTATTCTCCTAACTACTCAATAAAAATATTAATTTCATGAGGTCTATATGTTTTTTAACTTTCTTTATACCCAAAAAAAATTTGAAAGTAGAAAAATAAAAACACAAGCATAGATCCATAATTAACTTCTTACTTCTGATCCTTCTTCAGTCTCTTCATATTTTCCAAGTAACTATGCTCATGTCATCTCAACTAGATCATAGTTCTTTCTTGATTTGGTAATCTCATATACTGCATGAACTACTCCTCCTGGTACACTATTTGGCTTGTTGGATTAATAAACCTTGTATCTTATGATCATGGCCAAAAATATTTTTTCCACATAAAAAATGTTTTCAACACTCATAGCTCAACCATTCTATAATATTTAATTATCTTCTCAACTTTGTCTCTATCCACAAGTCATAACAATGTGTATTCTTTCCCTTCAGCTAATAATCTTGTCACTGCCTGAATTGGATCTTTAGTGATATTTATTTGTTTCTACCCTTCCAACCACATAAATTGATCATGCATGTGACTTAGTATGTAATGAGTCTAGCCTTTAGTGAAAATTTTAGGCAAGAACACCGAATGGGTTAAACACTTTGTTTCCAAAGGTTTTTTCATCCTTCAACTTTTTCATCAACACATAGTTCTCCATATAACTTCTTGATCTCTAAATCACCCAATTCTACCAACTTATAGTGAATGAATGTCTAAATATCTTTAATTAACATCAATCATGGAGGCAATGATGATAAAGCTCTAGTTTTGTTAGCTTCAACTACCTTGAGTGGGCACAACTTAAATTTAGGTGTTGGCTCCTCCTTGATATCAATTATGACAGGGGTATTAAGTTGTGCTACCATTTTGACTCAAAAATTTATTCTTTTACTTTGAAATTCAAGTTTTCTTCAAAACTTTTTGTTGTTTAACTTACTCTTCTTAGCTAGGCCATGCAATACCTTTTGTTCAATCCTTTATTAAAAAATTTCAAAAATAATTTGCATAATAGATAACACTAATCTCTCAGTTTAAGCTCAAATGACTTCTCTTTAAAAAATGCAAGGTGATAATGAATAGGTCTAACACATATTTATCTTCTAAAAAATGTACCAACAACTAATTTTTAAATAAATGCTCTTATTGATAAATCTTGACCTATAATAACCTTTATCTGATAATGATATCCTTTACCAATTACATTCTTTATTATGATAATAGCTCCTATTGACCAATAGATGTACAATTCCAAATGATAGGGAAATGATAACCAATATCAATCTATTTTTACAAAGTATGTCAACCACTATTACTATTACATTGTATCATGATAATAGATATTTCAACTCATTTTAATGAGGGGCAAATAAATATAGAAATTTTCTTTTAGGTCCATAAGAAAAAATTACTTGCTTAGTTTGATGATGAATCCTCCTGACTAAAGGATGGAGGTTTACCTGTTGGTGTATTGCTATTCTCCTTAATTAAAAATTTCTCCATGTCATTCCTCACCGTTCTTGATTTATCATTGTTTCTCCTTTTTTGTCTTTATTTCTAGGTTGTTGGTACTTGGACTTTTGTGCTAAGAGTCCATACTTATGATAGATAAAACATATTGTGCATGTTGTTCTCCAAGATCATAAATTACCTCTTGGATTTCTCAATCTACAATTTATTATCATGTGTCCAAGGTTTCCACATACATTACACATAATAGGAATGTTTCCTTCTCTTTGTAGTATGTTGACCAAATTGTTTAGTATCCTTGCTAGTGAAACTCTTGATCTGTAATGTTCAACTTTGTGTTCATATTGCATGTATAGCAATAGCCTGTAAAGATTCCTCTAGATGATATGCTTCTAGATCCCAATCTACACTATTTGGCTTGATGCCCAAACTTATTACAATTGTAACAATGTCCACTGAATGGTGTACCTTTTGGAACACTAACTGATCTACTTTTATAGAAATTTCATGTACAACCAAGCTTATTATAGATATAATAGGTAAGCTTAGTAGGTTTCTTACCTTGTGCATTGATAGGTTCTTTAGGCTTTTGCAAAAGGTTCTCTACTCTAGATTTGGATGATTCTCCAACTTCAAATTTTCTCTCACCTTTATATCATACGCTAGTTGTATCTTTAGATCTTATTTAGCTTTTTAGTTTTTCATCAACTTTCTACATGTTCAACTCAAACCATGTGAGTCTTTCATAGACTTCTTTTTAAAATTTTAGAGCATTCCTTAACTCCTCAACTTCTTGTTTCAAAATTTCATTCTTAGTAAGTATTTGTACATTTTCATTCTTTATTCCATTTGTTTATTCATTCAATGTGTCATTCTCTTTTTGTAACGTTTGAATGGTAGCATCCTTGTCTTTGATTGCTCTTTCAAATCTTCCATTTTTTGTTTTAAGTGTTTCTTTAGCACCTTAGATATCCTTATTCTTTCACATACTTTATTCATTCTTAGGGCTTGACTTTCAAGTTCCTTTTTGGCTTTAGTTAGTTCTTCTTCTAAGGCAATATTTCTTTCCATCAGATCTACAACTACAACATCAAATTATTGAGAATTTTCACTTTTATTAGATAATACTTCATTATTATTCAAGCTTATCTACAATTTTTCTACCAATTCTTTCTTCTTAGGAAATAGGGCTGATGAATTCTTTTTTATATCCTATATCTGATAGTTGGTCACATCCAATGCTTCTTCTAATGATCTTTCCCTTCTATACATTTCCATCATCCCAAATCTACTCTCAAGTTGCTAAACTTTCCCTCTAGAGAGCTTAGCTTTGATACCAATTATTGGAAAGGTGTGTATGATGAATGACTACTCACAAATATTTTTAGTTCAAAAATTTAACCATAAACATGAAACTATAATTCACATTAATTGATACTATCCATTTCTTAGTTTATCGATATGATGTAACACTAAAGTAGTAAAAAAAAATAACAATAAAGCATAAGTAATTCACCAACACATAGCATATTTATTTTTGGTCTTGTAGAAGCCCTTGGTTAGAGGGGAAAACCATGGTGGGAGCGATACCCACAAATCTTCACTGTAGTAAAAAGGTATGCCAAGTTAGGAGCTACATATGTGACCTTCTAAGTGACTCACCCAGCTAGATATGGTTGCTATGTCGTTAGATGTATCTAATAGTCCTATTAAGAACTACTATGTTAAGATATTTGATCCACTTTTAAAGTGTTTTCATAGTTAAAAGATTTACAATAAGTTAAATCTAGAACTTCTAAGTCCTATTAAAGACTACTTGGTTAAGGGATTTTACAATAACTTATAGAAAAATGTTAGGTATTCTTACTAGAAAGTAAATGGTCTATAATTTCTTTCATTCCAAATCTTTTTAGATCTCTTATTTACTTCTTATGCTTCTTCTCTATACTATGATCTTTATTATAATTTGGTCTCTCTTTCTTCTCATTTTCCTCTTTGGTTTCTATGTTGATTATCTTAGTAACCCTGGCTATGTTACTCAATCTACCTCTTACACTTTCTTAGTCTTCATGACCTAATTAGGGTTCCCACTAGATTGATCTAAAATTTATCTAGATTCTTCCATAAAAAAATTTCCTTCTTCTATCAATTGTGACATGTCCTTTTATCATTTCTAAGGTGAAATATTGTTAGTTGAAGTCTCCTCCAGATCCTCTCATATATCTTCATCACCAATCTCCCTAAATTATTTTACTCTACACAATTCATTATGTTAATCATTTTGACTTTGTCTAGGTTCAGTGAATCTGATAATAACATGATAGGTTAAATCCTTCTTCATTCTATTTTATTTTTGTCTGATAGTCTTTACTTGTTCGACATAGTTTACCAATAAGTATAGTTCACCAATAATGAACTAACTTCCTTTATACCAATTAACTTTTCACATCTCCTTCATAGTGATATTAATATAGTTATTCGATAACTTTTATCCATTTAGCTTTCTACCAATAATTCTCTTCTTTGTTGATAATATATTACTTATTTACATATTGTCTTCTTGCATAGGTGTTTGACATCAATGACAAGCTTATCTTCAAAATTTCTATCTTCATGCCATTGTATCATTTTCAATCAACAAAAGGATTGTTGCCTCATTAACCACTTAGGTCCTTAGTTGAGCCTATTGAGATATTTTCCTTCTTAGTGTGCAATTTGAAAGAGGGTTAATCTATCCCTTTACATTGCTCCCCTTTTCACCCTGTATACGTGGCAATTTACATTTAGAATAGATTATTAGATAAAGTGTTGGGAAAGATCATACCATATGTGACATTCATAAGGGGGAAACCAAAAGTTAGTTTAGGATTTTTGACAGTATTGATTATCCACATGTCCCAAATGAAAAACACACCAAATTTGATTATATTATAGTAAAGGATACTTTGTTGGTTATAAAAGAACATCCAAAGTATATAGGATTTATATTCTAGGGAGTAGGACAATCAACATGAGGTAAATTGTATTTCTAGAAGGGAATTCCTTCAAAATATCTTGTGAGTTGTCAACTATTGATTGAAATCAACAAGAAAAAATCCAAGGGTTTAGCTACAATCTCATAAGCAAGACACAAAAATAAGTGTCAAAGAACATTACTAGCATGTGTAATAACAACATGATGTAGATCTTGTAGATTACACCATTACAAGTGGTTGAAAGAGTAGCAAGGATCTTCAAACATTGGAAGACGGAAAAAAAATTATGCGTGCTCCTATATCAAACACTAGGGACACAAGACCTCTACAGAGATATTCAGATTATGTGGCATTAGTGAGCTAGTTGATTGACATTGAGCCTTCCTGTTAGAAAGGTTAATCTTTCCTTGGATATATTTTAATTGGGATATTCCAAGGGTCCCTGCATGTAGTTTGTCCACTTGTACACATGTGGAGGACATGTCATTGTCTGTCCCTTATTCCACATGTAAGGACAACTCTTGTTTATTTCTTTATTTAGTTTATCCTCCTTAAGAGGATTGTGACACTTTGCACACACCTATTATGAATGTGGCATTCATAGAAATGGGAGTTACAAATGCAACTCCTCTCTCATCTCTATATAATAGATGCTCCTCCTTCTTTCTTCACAACTACGCACCACTCTAAGCACTTGATGTTATTGTATTGAGCTACTTTTGCTCCAACACTCTCTCTCTCTCTTCTTTAGGCATTTGCCTTCATTCATAATAACTCACAAGGGGTTTTCTTTGCTTTCCCCTTATAAATCCTTGTCTCCATTGTTGAACCATCTTGGTGTATGCTCTTGGAGTTTCTTATCTTATGGTAACATTGTTTCACACTTAACTTACTTGGATTGTTTCTCGTTCCTTGCTCAACATTATCATTTCTTACATGGTATCAGAGCTTGGTTATCTAATCCTTGTTTTAAGTTTTTTGGTAAAGGTTTCCATTCATTGGAGCACACCTTATTTGGAGACGTTATTGAGAGAAAAAGTTTGTGTTGTAGCTCTTTTTAACTAATCTTGTGCATGCAAGTTCACATTTTTTACTAACCCTCTTTGGAAGGCTTGCCGCCAAAGGGTTTTCTTGCAAAGCTTCATATTTTTTACTAACCCTCTTTGGAAGGCTTGCCGCCAAACGGTTTTCTTGTAAAGCTTCATATTTTTCACTAACCCTCTTTGGAAGGCTTGTCGCCAAAGGGTTTTCTTAGTAAATTTTAATTTTTTTTTAGTAAATTTTAATTTTTTTTGGTTTGTTTTGTTCGAATCCACAAAGCTTCCTTAGCTGCATTGGTACAACCTTTGTATTTAGCTTCAGTTGAGCATAGGGAAATAGAGTGTTCCTTTTTGCTTTTCCAAGAAATTGGACCTGAACCAATAAAGAAAAAATAACCACAAGTGGATTTCCCATCATTGGGATCTCCACCTAGATCGGAATCAGTATAGCCATGTAAAATAAATTCAGAGTTTGGATCATAAAATAAGCCTATATTAATAGTTCCTTTAATATACCTTAAGATGCATTTAGCAACTTTAAAATGAGTTTGTTGAGGTTTAGACATAAAGCGAGACACTAAACCAACACTATAAGCAATATCAGGTCTAGTAAGAGTTAAATAATTTAAACTTCCTACTAACTGTCTATACAAAGTTTCATCAACAAAAGGAGTATTCATATCAGTCATTAATTTAGTTCCTAATTCACATGGAATTGAAACATGGTTAGAGTCATTCATCTTAAATTTTTCTAAAAGATCATAAGCATACTTGCTTTGAGAAACAAAGATACCATTAGGAGTTTGAAAAATTTGCATACCTAAGAAGTAATGTAAGATACCTAAGTCGGTCATTTGAAATTTTTGTTTAAGTTGGAATTTAATATCAGAAATCAAAATGTCTAAACTAGAAGTGAGAATTAAATCATCTACATAAACAATAACAATGATAATATCATCGTTAGTATGTTTAATATACAAATTAGGATCATTTTTGCTTCTAGTAAAACCTTGAGAAATGAAGAAAGAATTAATTTGAGAATACCATTCTCTAGGTGATTGTTTAAGACCATAAATAGATTTGTTCAATTTGCAAACTAGATTTTCAGTACCTTTCTTAACAAATCCAGGAGGTTGAGCCATATAGATTTCTTCATGTAACTCACCATTTAAGAAGGCACTTTTAACATCCATTTGATGAATGGGCCAATTCATTTTAGATGCTAAAGCAAGAACTAATTTGATAGTAGGCATTTTAGCAACAGGTGCAAAGGTTTCATTATAGTCTAAGCCTTCAATTTGAGAGAAACCTCTAGCAACTAGTCTAGCTTTAAACTTACTAATTTCATTATTGGTATTCAATTTTGTTTTATATAACCATTTACATGAAACTAGATTTTTGCCAGGAGGTAATGTGACTAAGTCCCAAGTGTGATTAGCAAGTAACGAATCATATTCCTCTTGCATGGCTTTCTGCCAATGAGGTTGAGAGTTAGCTTGATCAAAAGGCTTAGGATCGTTACAATTCATAATAGTATTCATCAAAGCATAATTACAATAATTAATCCTTCTATGTTTAATTCCACCAGATTTAGAAATATAATCATCAGCTTCATTAATGAGGTTTTGAGCCCATTTAGGTTTACGTTTAGTTGTAATGGAATTATCACTAGAGGAAGAATCATGAGTAAGAAAAGTATCATTAGTATCTATTTGAGTATCATGAGATGTAGGAGCAGAAATAACCGGTGGTACTTGATTAAGAGAAAGAGTAGGGTTAAGAGAAGGAGGTTGGTCCTCCACCAGCACAATTTTAGTGCCACTGAATTCTTCATCCATTGTAGTAGAGCAATCATGAACTCCATTTTCTGCAATACAGACATCTCTAGCAACTTGAACTTTGTTAGTAGTGGAATCATAAACACGATAACCCTTAGTGTTTTCATCATAGCCAACAAACATATAAGGAGATGACTTAGCATCTAATTTATGCCTTTTCTATTTAGGCGTATGAACATAAGCAATAGAACCAAATATCCGTAAATGATGTAAATTCGGTTTCCTACCAGACCAAGCCTCTTCTGGAGTGATAGCCTTGAGAGCTTTGGTAGGAGTCCGATTAAGAATATAAGTTGCACAAAACATGGCTTCAGCCCAAAATTTATAATGCAAATTCTTAGCATGCAACATGCTTCGAGCCATTTCAACAATGGTCCGATGCTTTCTTTTCGCTACACCATTTTGTTGTGGTGTATAAGGAATAGTAAGCTCGTGCTTAATTCCACACGATTTCAAATAAGAATGAAAAGCATTATTCACATATTCCTTCCCATTATCAGTTCTAAGAATTTTAAGTTTATACCCAGATTTCCTTTCAACATATAACTGAAATTCAATAAATATATCAAGAACTTGATCCTTGCTATGCAAAAAATAGATCCAAGTTCATCTAGAAAAATCATCAACAAAGGTAAGTGCATACCGAGAACCTTGGATGGAGGTATTCTCCATGGGACCCAAAAGATCACTATGGACAAGATGCAACTTATGAGTTGCTCGCCATGATTTTCCACTTGGAAAGGGCTCCCTATGCATCTTACCACTCATACAACCTGTACAGGCAATCTTGGAAGGAATAATGTTAGGCAAGCCATCAACCATGTTATGCTTTTGCATGAAAGTAATATAATCAGAATTTAAATGACCAAGTCTTTCATGCCATGTATTGAAATCAATAGAAGTATGTAAAGAATATCGTGAACTAGCAAATTCATGGAATTTAAACAAATTGTCATTATCCATTTTAGCATGAGCAATCACTTTGAGAGTTTGAGGATCTATAATATAACATGTATCTTTGTAGAATTCAACTTTATAGTTCTGACATAGCTGTGAAACAGAAAGTAGATTAGTTTTCAAGTTGGGTACATATAAAACATCATGCAATTTACCATTAGGAATAGTAACATCACCTAGTCCTTGAACTTTACAAGTCTGTTTATTAGCTAACTGAATAGGAATGTTAGCAATATCAGGTTGTAAAGAATCAAAAATTTCTTTATGAGAAGTGACATGTTGTGATGCACCGCTATCAACAATCCATTCTAAAGGTTTACAAATGCAGCTAAGGAAGCTTTGTGGATTCGAAG
This sequence comes from Cupressus sempervirens, assembly GCA_028749045.1. Classification (NCBI taxonomy): domain Eukaryota; kingdom Viridiplantae; phylum Streptophyta; class Pinopsida; order Cupressales; family Cupressaceae; genus Cupressus; species Cupressus sempervirens. The sequence goes on from CM053786.1 coordinate 406,128,035, forward strand.
ACTTCTTGATGATTTCGGTCTACCTCAACAATTACCTACACCTATACATTGTGACAATCAAAGTGCTATTGCCTTGGCAAAGAATCCAGTGTATCATGCCCGAACCAAACATATTTCACTTCAACATCACTTCATTCGAGAACAAGTTGAAGACAATCAAATTATTCTTCTTTATTGTAGAGGAGAAGATCAAGTGGCTGATATTTTAACCAAACCACTTTCTAAAGAGAGATTTCAGTTCCATTGTAAAAATTTGGGTTTACAACCCATTGAAGTAAACTCCCCAAGTAAAGATTAAGGGGGGGTGTTAGAAAGGTTAATCTTTCCTTGGATATATTTTAATTGGGATATTCCAAGGGTCCCTACATGTAGTTTGTCCACTTGTACACATGTGGAGGACATGTCATTGTTTGTCCCTTATTCCACATGTAAGGACAACTCTTGTTTATTTCTTTATTTAGTTTATCCTCCTTAAGAGGATTGTGATACTTTGCACACACCTATTATGAATGTGGCATTCATAGAAATGGGAGTTACAAATGCAACTCCTCTCTCATCTCTATATAAGAGATGCTCCTCCTTCTTTCTTCACAACTACACACCACTCTAAGCACTTGATGTTATTGTATTGAGCTACTTTTGCTCCAACACTCTCTCTCTCTCTTCTTTAGGCATTTGCCTTCATTCATAATAACTCACAAGGGGTTTTCTTTGCTTTCCCCTTATAAATCCTTGTCTCCATTGTTGAACCATCTTGGTGTATGCTCTTGGAGTTGCTTATCTTATGGTAACATTGTTTCACACTTAACTTACTTGGATTGTTTCTTGTTCCTTGCTCAACATTATCATTTCTTACACTTCCAAATATAATGAAGGTACATGACACCATGTGTAGAAGGATGCTATGGTGAAAGAGTAAAATTCCATCATACATAATGAAGTTTAGAAGGTTGTACCAATACCTTTGGATAGGGTAGTGATTGATTCTTGTTGGATCTATAAGATCAAGCATATTGTAGATAGCAACATTGAAAAATTCAAACCCATATTTGTGGCCAAGGGTTTCTCTTTGAAAGAGGAATAAATTATGAGGAGACAATTACTCTTATGGTTGGCTATACTTCCATTAATATTTTGATCTTTCTTGTCGCACAAATGGGATGTAGATTCATCAAATAGATGTCATGACAACATTTCTAAATGGAGTCATAGAAGAGGGGGCGTATAGTGAACAACTAGAGGTTTTGAGACACACAGGAGGGAAACCCATGTATGTAGATTACAAAGAGCATTATAGGGACTCAAACAAGCTCCCAGAGCATGGTATAGTTGTATTGACAATTAATTTCTAAAATTAGACTTTGTAAAGAGTGGGACAAATTTAAATATATACTATTATATCATGAGAGGTAATCCATGTAGGTCTAAACTAATACTAAGATGGAGGACAGGGGAAGGTGAATCAATACCACTTGTAAAACTAGTTATTCTACTAATTCTTCTAACAAGTCTTGATATAACTCACCTTAGATGCAAGATAGATGCATCAATATTAAATAAGTTAAATTACACACAAAAGAATTCACCAAGTCGACACAATTATTTTGTACATGGAAACCCTTGATGTGAGAATGAAAACCATAGTGGGGATAATATACCCACTAGCTCTTCTAATGTGTGTAAAGGGGTGCTTGAATAAGAGCTACAAATTCTTCTTCTAGAAGCACATCCTATTAGGATTACTACAACTTTGTTAAAGCTACATGGTTAGAGTATTTACAAATCTCCTTCTAAGAGACACCTTGTTAGAGGATTTTATAATAGGATTTTAAATGAAGTTGGCCCTATTAAGGCTTACAAATAGATGCAATAGTAAGAAATCATACAAAGTGTTTGACCTAAATGTGGCACTAATTTTTCATGTAGATCTCTTCTCTATCTCCAAAAAATATACTCTAATCTTCTTGCTTGTTTTGTGAGTTATGTATCCTTACCTCTCCCCTAGTTACATACAATAATTCTTCACTAATATTATTTCACCTTACTATGCTTTCTTTACCTAGATTTGTTCTTCCCCTATAGTAGGTACTCTTTTTTGACATCTCTCCTCTCTACTATTTTCAAACACAACAATAGCATTCACCCTTCCAACTTCATTGCATGTATTCCCCCCCTTTTTTATGTCAGAGCATAGTAACCCATAACCAAATTATCCACTTATTTTGCATTTAAATTTTGTACTCCATGTCTTCTCTATTCATGAAAGACTCATGAACCCTATGACTAGGGTCTAAGCTAGTAGCTTTAATAGACCTAGCTAGACACTAATGGTAGCATGTTGTCCTTTCCTACTTATGTCATTTTAGCTTATACTTCATGTCACATTGATGGTGATTCATTGTGTTGATGACTTTGATCAATTAATAACCATTTATTACTTCTTTCCAGTAGGTTTGCTAGAGTATATACATGTATCCCTCTCAAATGGTAACTCTAGACTTCTTCCTCTTGACCAGTTGTCACACATTTTTCTAGATAGATATTCTTTGCCATCAATGATGACACTCTATACTTTTCTTTCTTTTCATGCACATGGGGCCAAAAATTCCCCCTTTGGAATTGATGGCAAACATTGTTTACCACCATGCTCCCCAATCTTCTTTGTGAAGTCCCTTTTCCATGCCTTTGTTTGTACCAATGAAAGGTTTTGGTAGATGGACTTGAAAAAAATATGTTAGATGTTCTCTTTTTAGTGTGCATATCTCTTTGTATGTCCCTTTTGTTTTTCGTACTATTTTCTAGTGATTCTGTGTTTCTCCTTTGTTTATACTCTATCAATTCTCCATAACTAATAGTTTAACTTTTCATATTTTCTCCCTCTTTGATATATTCCCTCTTTGGTTATTCTCCCCTTTTTGTCACATATGTATTCTTCCCATTTTTGTCATTAATGACAAAGGTTGGTGCATGATGACTATAGGTTTCTTTAGTACATCTTGATATTGTCTCTATGTGGTGGAAAAATGGTGTCCCATAATGCATTAAAGGTTGTGAGAGAAATGATCTCTTCATCTCTCCCAAGAGTCACTACTATATTTGATACCAAATTAGTATAGTAGGTCTATCACAATTATGGCATCATAACCTATCATCGTTGCAATTCTAATGGCTTTCCATCATAATTGTGATGATAACTAGTTGTGACACCATAATTGTGATGGACCTATCATGGTAATTTGGTATCAAATGTAGTAGTGAGTGTTCCTATTTCAATCATGTTGTTGTTTGGGGATTGGGTGATGATGACTTTTGCATATGTAATTTATTCCTAATGATACATTTCATGGGAGATAGTTTGCATTGAGCCTACATGAGCCCAAGTTCTCACTTATCTTATTCATCCTTGATCTCAAGTATCAGATGTAGTGTCACTCGTGTTTTGGATAAATAGTCAAGTACAAATTTAGTGACTCTATTGTAGTTTTTTTTTTATAGATTTTGTAGCTCTTTTTGAGCTAGTTGAATTATCTACTCTAGATTTGGTGATAAGGCATGTGGATTAGATGACTTCTTCAGAACTAAGGCTGATTCCTACAAAGTTTCTTTCATATTTTCATTGATATCCAAGAAAGTGGATTGGTTCTTAGCCACTTTTTCTTTCAATATACTTATCCTTTTAGTTTCAATTTTATTCTCGACTAGTGTCTCTATAATTCTATAATTATGTTTTTAGTAATCACCCATGTGCTAGCTCATTGCTCCTTTTTGAGTGTTGCTTTCATTTTTAGGCACTGCTTATATTTGCTAATCTCTTGTATATCCATGTCCTAAATATTCCCTTTCTTACTAGTTATGAGTGAATCTGGCTCCTCCTTTCCTTCTATCTATCTAGCATTTGTCATATAAAATTTTCCTTCATCTTATGAGATAGAAGATGATGACAATGAGGAGGATGATATTGTCATGTATCTAGTTGGTTTTCTCCTTTTTCCTTTCTTTTTCTCCACCCATTTTTTTGGACAAGCTTGGTGCTCTTATTTTACTTTCTTTTCTATGTGTCTTAGTCTCAAACACCTTTGATTGTAACAATGTTAATCTAACTATGAAACCTTATCCTTCTTTTTATGATTTAGTTCTTTTTTCTCCTATTTTGGATAGGGATTCCACATCCTCTTCCATAACTAGGGATTTTTCTTCCAAAAATTCTTCATCTAGTATTTGTACTACAATAGGCAACTTCTCCCTTTCATCTTCTTCCTTCTCTAGTGACAAATCAATAGAGACGTTCATAGTTTTGATTGTTTCTTCAATATTTTGAGTCATGGCTTCTAGTGACCTAACATTATCCTTTGTTGTTTGATTATCCACCTGAGTGATTGGTGAGGTATATATTGGTTTTTCATTTTTCTATGTTCCAATTGCAAACTTGTATGCCTCAACTTCCTTGGGTGTTGTTACCTCCTCTTGAGTTTCCTTGGTCGGTTCATCTTCCTCTTCTTCTAATACATCTTCCTCTCTTTGAAGATTAGGAGTTTGTCTCCTTACTTGTTATTTTCTCTCTAGTTCTATCCTTGAGTTGGTTTTAGTACCTATTTACTTGGGCCTATTAGTTTCCATGCTCATTCCACTACTTGGTAATTAATTGCCTTTTAGGAAGTCATCAATGTTTGGTTTTATCCCTTTTAGATGTTGACTAATGCTTGTTTTTTTCCTAGTTCATTCAACTTGTTATGAGGTCTATTATATCCCTTGTATTATAAAATTTTCCTATGTATACCCCTATTTTAAAAAAATTTGAGACTCTCTCATTCTGGGTCTCATCTTCATTAGGGAATCTTCCACCATCTTATCATAATCTTTTATTTTGATGCTCCACTTATCATTTAATAATTTTCTTAATTCTTTGGTAAATTATAACTCAAAATCATACACCCTTTTGTCTCTTTTCCTTAGGCTAGATAACATAGCACTTACATCTTTTTATATGTTTTCTGTGGAGAACATTAAAAATCTATTCTTGAGAATAGTGTAATCATGATTCTTTACAATTATGTTTACAATCTAACTGATAGGAATTACTTTATAATTTTTCTTACTTTTCTTAGGTGTTGGTGATACTTCCTCTTTAGTAGCTTCAATGATCATAGCTGCTATGGTTGCATCATCTTCTAACTCCTCAGGGGATGATTCTCTCCTCTCTACTATTGAGACCATGCAAGGTAGACTGGTTTCTAGCTCTTCTTTCATCTCCTATGTGGTCATCATCTTGGATGGCATAATTGTAAAGAGCTTACTTGCCTAACTCCTTGTCATTCTTGGTGGAGTGGACTTTTGTGTTGCCTTCTTCTCTAGTAATTGCTTATTTCTAATTCATGCATGGCTACCAAACCTTGGTAGAATAATGCTTTCTTCTAAGGCTAGTAGCCTTTCTATGGGGTGCCTACCTTCTTCATTTTTAACCTCATAGTTAAAAGGTTTCAACCATAAAGCTTTAGCTTGTGTTGAACACACAATGCACTTATCCATGCTTACTAAAAAGAAAATCCCATCCTTGTAGGTTTCCACTAGAGTTGAGGCTATCCTTTCTCTTTGATTCATTTCCTTTTGGAAATTATTGAAATAATCCCACATAATGGCATTTCCTTTTCCTTCCAATTATTTGTATAACTCTCTAGTATGAGCCATGACTAGTGGGTCTTCACTCTAATTGATTTTTGGGAATTTGGGGAAATCTCCCCTTAGGTAGAAGAAAATACATACTAGTATAGATCTATATCTTAAAGTTTGATTGTGATGATTATTCATTATTTTTCCAACATTTTATAGTATCTTTTTATGAAGATACCCACACAAATCAACCTTTTAGTTGTTGTGAATAATTTGAACTACTCTGTAGGATATGTTGCCTAGAACATAATCACTTCCACTAGTGTAGAACAATTTGTAACCCAACACCATGGTCACAAACCTCAATTTAGGGATTGGAATATCACTTATGGTGCACCCCATTCCTATTTGTGTTGTCCTTCCTCTTATAAATGAGGTTTCTTGCCTTGTTAAGATAACATTCATAGACAAATCAATACCAAATGCATTGAACCCAGTTACCCTTTCAATTAGGGCTTTGGTGATCTTATATAGTTTGTCAAACCATATATATTGTTCATTAATTTTACAAAGAAAAAAATTTACCCATTCTTCATTAAAGGAATTGGGTACTTCCACTACTCCATATAGTGTGGACTCCACTAGATCCTTGTGTTCTTCTTTAACAATTCCTTATGAACAAAATGAGTCATACAACTCTCTTATCTCTTTGTCATTGATCTTGTGTGTCACAACTTCCAAGTATGCACTTACATCCTTTATGAGAAGGATGTCATTATGCAATGATGATAGTGTGGTTTCATCTTCAACATCTGTCCCTCTTACTATGATTCCTTGATACTTCAAGTGCCTTCTTTGCCTGATGTTAATTAGTTTCACCTTGTTGATCTCTTTTGTCATTTTGCATGATTCAAGAATTTATATTGTACTAATTTGCAAGGATTTATTCTTGCAAATAATACTTTCACAATCACTTTCCTTTGAGCTTTTAGGGTTTTGCAGTATGAAAGAACAAGTATTTTCACAATGAAAAGTATCAAATTACTTTCGATCTTAGTATTTATGTCACAATATTCGCACCATTAGGGTTAAAACAATCATCAAATGCTTTACCTACCAAATGACATATCATTAATGCACTAAGTCATTCACAATGGTTACTTTTTTAGAGCCTTGATCAATAGGTTATGCCTAGAGTCTCCATTCCTTTTCAATATCTATGTTACTAGAAATTTTGTATCAAGGGACTAGTTTCTAATTTCTACCTTAGTCTTCTAACCCCTCTAAGCTATGTGGGCTTATTAAAATTGTGAGGTCATACCAATGGATGGTGAGTTTTCCACCTCATCTAGCTTGGTCTCAACCACTTCACTCTTCTTTGTCCACTTAGTGGAAAAGTCTTTCTCTAGCTATTAAATGGTCATAATCTTCTTCTTCATAACTGGACACTTTCTACCTTTTCTTCTACTACATTTGCAATCCCTAGCAAGATACCCAAATTTGTGGTAGATATAATAGGTCATTCTGGTGTTGATCCTAGAGGTAATCTTAGTATTGTCTATTAGTGCAAAACACTTAGTCATTTACAGGGGAGAGTTGGTTGGTCAACACTTTGACTGAGTCCAAATAAAGGTCGAGCTAAATAGACAAGAAGTATACAAGTTTAGTATGTCTTGAGGTAGATATAGTTGTCAAGTACATCAGTAGTCATTGATCATTTTAGGTCTTTTTGAGATAACACTTTAGCCGAGCATTTTAGAGGATAAATCTAGTTTAAGCTAAGTGTAGTTCACAATTTAGCTAGTAAATCACTTTAAGATGAACCTAGTTCATGTTGTAGGAACACATGAAGAACCAAGCATAGCTGAGCATCAGGAAGGTATATGTGTTGTGTTATACACTTTGAGTATATGAGTTTGGAATAGCACAAAATCCTATGTAAAAAAAATTTCCAAGCATGAATCATGTTTTTAAGTTCTAAGAGCTAATCAAGGAGGTAATTATGCTTGCAATTGTGCATCATTAATCCTTATCTAGTATGGTGGATCAATTAGAAAATATGAAGCATTAAGTAGTACAAAGGATGAATCTTAATCATTGATATAGATCAAGAAGTTTCTTAAGATGGTTATAAAAGAAGGGTTTCATGATCAAATTGTATAAAGTTGCATGTGATCAAGTTAAAGGAAGTTGAGAAAGATTTAGTGAATTGTAAAGGATTAAGGCAACTGAGAACTGTAGTAAGGAGATATTGCAAATCAGTCATAGAGAGGTGATCAAGGATTGGATACAAAAGATCCATTATTAGCATATAAGTAAAAATTGAAGGATCATGGTACTGATTACATTCTAACTAGTATATCAGGTGAATCTTCTAACAAAGTGGTCCTAATAGGCCTATTGTAAATCTCTTAACATAGTACTCACTTAATTGTGATGTTAAAATACTTTTGTAAAGGTAGATATAACAACCTTATAAGATTTTAATAGAACTAACCCCTCATAGGGTGGATCATCAGATGTGATCAAATTATAGCCCTAACAAGTACTTTGTTAAAGCAATAGTGAAGATATTGTAGGTTCCATCCCCACTGTAGTTTTACCTACACCTTGGAGGGTTTATGCATTACCAAATCTTGTGTTACATGTTTATGTGTTTTATCCATGCAAGTAGATATTAGATCTAATATTACATGGTATCAAGGTTAATGATGTGTGTGGTGAATCAAATTTTATATGGTTTATGTTTGAAGTGGTAAAAAAATTTGGAGACTCTGATCCACCCCCCTCTCAGCATCTCACTTTCCCATTAGATTTTCAACAATTGATATTAGAGCTTGAGTTATCTAAGAAATAATTCTAACCACTTGAGAGTTAAAGATCTTAGAGATGGAAGCCTAAAAACTAGGAAAGGTGATTGAGAATCAGAAGCTTGATTTGTAGATTCTACTAAAACACGTTAAGGTTACAAAGGAAAACTAAGGGAATCCTTGAAAAGAAGGAAGGAGAGGGAAATCCAAAAAATGACACACAATACTAGGAAGAAATAATTGAAGATATATGTGATGAAGGAAAATCTAGCAAAAATAATGTAGCAATAGAAGATCTACTAGAGAAGGAGAAAAATATGAATGGAGGAGTAAGAGAACTAAAGAGAGGGAAAATAATGCACTCAGTAAGACTATGTGAAGTCATGGAATAAAAGAAAAAGGTTGAAAAATATAAGGAAATGGAAGATGAAGATAAGAAAAAAATTACTAAAAGACTTGATGAAAGGATCACTAAAGTACAAAGGTTAACTTACAATCAATTTGACATGGTTAATCAGCTATTAGGTGTCAATCATGAAATTAGTAGGAAGGTGGAAGAGATTACAAATCTAAGATTAGAGAATGATTATTGAAAAAATGAATTGAGATTTTAAAAGGAAATCATTGAAAGAGGCAATGAGATAACTTGATGAACAATTAAAAGTGCAAAGAAGACCGCATGATACTACTAGATTAGGTTATATCAATATATAATTTATATCATCTAATGAGAAAGGAGAGTTTTCAAAGCATGGAGAACAAAGGAATTCAAAACCAAAGAACAAGAAGCCAACATGCTATCAATGTGGAAAACTAGATCATACAAAAAATGTTTTTAGGAGTAAAACTGGTAAGTCCAATTCTAAGCATAAATTCAATGGCTATTATTTTAAATGCAACAACTATGGACATCAAGCATATAAGTGTAGATCAAAGATCAATAAAACAAAAGCTACATTTAGATTCAAAGGATATTTACACACATGTCAAAACGTATGGTTACAATGTACAAGATTGAAAATATAATGAAAAATATAGTTGGAAACCTAAAAATCAAGGCAATGCAACTACACAAGGTAATGCAATAAATTGGGATTACAATACTTGGGTTACTAGTCAGTTATGTGGAAAGTATGGATATGTGGGAAACTATGCAAGAAATCATCTTAGAGAAAGATAAGGAAACTAGAAGAACTTTGGTCCAATATGTTCTCACTGTTAGAAGGTTGGTCACCTAAGAAGAGATTGTAGGAATTGAGTACTAGCACCCAATGATGAAGAAAACAATGGAAAAGAAAAAGTAAATGTTAAAGAAGTTAGAATTGAAATGAATCAAACTTGGAAGAATAAATATGAATGAGGTAGCAATGCACATGATGAAGTTGTGATCACCTAATCCAATGGATCAAGTGATTCCATCACCTCAAAGTAAAATAAAGAGGTATGTATGGAACTATATTTCAAATTGTTAAATCATACATCAGTTCCTAAGATTGAATGCATAAAATTTCAAATATAAATAAGATTAGATCTATGAGGACATATTTGTAGTAAGAAGAGTGAATGTGTTTGGATGTCAAGTTGAAAAATCGATAATAACTGAGTGTTATTATTGAATTTTGAAAGGTGTTGAGCCACTGAGTGAATTTCTAAGTGAGTGAGTCATAGTTTTTGATAATTAAGTTTAAATTAAAGTTTGTGAAGTGTTACTATCGAGTTTTAAAGTAGTGGCTGAGATAGTTGTGTTGCACCCACTAAAGGTATAGAGCATTAATGAGGCCCTACAAGAAAATTTTTGGTCCATATAGAGAATTTCAATATTCATTTTGATCACATTACATTCATTTTTTCAAGAGCCTGAGAAATTTTAGAATGTAGTTGAGCATATTTGATAAGATTTATTGTGTGTTGTCAGCATTGGATGCATTGTACGTGGATTTGTGAGCATTTGTGTTGTGGCTAAGTAAAGAAAAAAATTGTGATCAAACCCTAGTCATGATAATGACATCCAATTCTCTTCTTCCCCTAGTCAATTGATAAGTTTTGTGAAAATATGAAGGGGAGTGTAGGCATGACAAGTTTTAAGCTCATTAAATATGATAAATTGGATAGTGTAGATAAGGTGAAGGTTGAAGAGCCAATATTGGATATGATGGAAAAATTGAAGTACACTCCATTAGAATTAGGTAACTTAGAACCTAATGAATTGTATAACAAGAATGATGAAAGGTGGTAGTATACACTAAAAATTGAGGGTCAAATAAGAGAAGACATACTTATCAATGTCACACCTAAACTAACAAGAAAACAAATTTCAAAAGCTATGATTGGATATAACATAAAACTTAATCCTAAAAGGAGAGCATTTTTTATTTTGAAAAGTAAAATAGAAACTATAGTTGAAGAGAGAAAAATTATTTGGAAGAAGATCTATGGGTTGATGATTGATGATGAAAAGAAGGGTGAGGGTGAGCAAGATGAGCCTAAAAATGTTGAGTTGGATATTACAAAAGACATGTATGATGATCCAATAGATATGGTGCAATAAAGTCAAGGACCAACTGACATAATTACAATTAAAGATGAACCTAAGGTCAGTCTAGTAAAGGTTGTGACACAAAATGAAAATGTCATGGATAAACCTAAGAAAGAGAGTGTGTTGATTGAGCCAAAGAAGAAGGAAGAAGCTCCAACATCTAAGTCAGCTCATGAAATTTTGTTAAATCCAAACCCTATATTAGAGCAAGTCAATGATTATCCTAAGATTGATGCACAGGTGAGAACACAACATTTAGAATCTACACTTGTTGTTGGGTGGAACTGTGGTACAAATATTAAGGATAAATGATATAATTAAGAGCAAGTTCATCTCACATTTAAATATCAATCTAGGGTCATAAAATCATGAAAGGTATAGTGGCTATATGCTTAAGGGATGAAGATAGCATTTCAAGTGGGGATGGATGCAACTGAGAACATGTGAAAGGAAACCTACAACAAACCAAAACAAAACTTGCGATAGGAATTGTCACTTCCTAGTGACAAGAGCTAAGCTAAAACCTATAATAAATCAAAACATAACTAGCAACAGGAACTGTCACTTCTTGCAGCTAGAATTGAATGTTTAAATCTAAAGGAAAACTATTCTAAAAAATATAGAAAATATTATAAAATATAAAATTTAATCTAGAATTTAACATTGTAAAAGAAACCATAAAAATATGAATTCACACTTACATCTTAAATAATACATGAATCAATAATTAATTGCAATAACATGAATTAAAATAAGTAAGCTAATATAAGAATTTTATATAAGAAATCAAATCAAAACATACATAAAATAAAACACACTCTAATCTAAAACAAATTACCAGCCATCCCTAGAAGTGGATCCTACCTCCACAGTATGCTTGGTAATGGAGCACAAATTACTTTCTACTTTGCTGCAATTAGAATAATGGTGCTTTATTCATACATAAATAATATAAAGTTTATAGAGAATTTTGCTATAGGAAAATCTGCGTACAAAAGCTTATATTTTGAATTTTTTATATATCTCCCTTACATAAAAAGTATTGTATATATACTATCTCAAGTAATAACAAATACTGTCAACAATAGGTGTTTTTTTTGAGATATACAACCAACAAATACATGTAGCCACAAATCACATATTAAAAACAAACTTTGTTATACCTTCCTATAAGAAAGTATTTTTGTTTGTTTTATATGGCTTACTATAGATTAAAAATGTGTATGTTATAATAGCAACCAAAATAGGTAATATCTAGCTACTAATCCTCCTCCTTATGTGGTGATTCTCCATAAATTTTGGGATAACCCATTATAATAGCAAATGAAATAGGAATATTTCATATAACTATTAAATGAGATATAATAATGGGTCATGCAACCTCATAAATAGGTGATTTCACATGAACCAACTCTTGTCCAAGTTGCGACAAGAAGTTCCTAAAAATTAGGCAACAAGAGGTTCTGCAATAGGAAGATCTACACTAGCAAATTAGAATGTTGCAAACTATATATATCATGACATCAATCATTTTGATTAGTAAAAATAATCAATAAACAATTCCCATAATTTAATCCCAAAACTCTATTAAATACTACTTATATATATTTAACCATATGCAACAAAAGGTGGTAAAATATGATAAAATAGAATGGAATAAAGTACAGGAATGAGTACGAAGGTATACAAGATGAATTAAAAGATGGTATAAAATGGTTCATAATTGACTCTCATCATTCCCCCCAACTTAGCATATTGCACATCCTCATGTAATCAGTAATGATCAAGGCGGCTTTGGTTTGAACTAGTAGCACTTTGAATTTATGGATTTGGATTTGTCTCCACCCCAAACCATGATAAATCATGTATGAACACAAATTTCATTCCTTACTTCATATGACAGACTTTTCTATTTTCTTTTTCTTTTCCTTTTTCTTCTTCTTTTATTTATCCAATATTGATACCTCTTATTATTTTTTCTCATCTTCATTTTTCTTGTTCTTTGTTTTCTTTTCTTTTCATTTATAGCTTCATGGTTCAAATGGCTACATATAGGAGAAATGTATCTCACCTTGCATAAGATGATTTGAAATGGGCAAAATAGGAGACAAATAAAGGATGTTGTACAATGGATGTAATAGATAGTATGATGGGGTGATTAAGGGAGATGGATGGAAGATATATAATAGGATGACATACCTCCCCCCAACTTAAAGGGTTGACCATCCTTGGGAAATAGGGAGAGGTTGGTTATGAGTGTTGCATAATAATCAATATAATATAAGAAATATTAACTTAGTTAAGAGATAAAACAATGAAAATTAAAATTGACTATTTTACCAACATGCACGTCCATGTATGCTAAGGTCCAGAAGCCAAAAGATCACTGCAACTATGAAGTTCAAACTGAGAGACAACCACAAATGATAATTGGAATGAGTGTTGGAGAAAAGGTCACCATCTAAGAGAAGCAATATAAAGCACACTGAAGGGAGATTGATCCATTTTTCATAGCATCTCAACTAAATTTGTAGTACTTAGGATATGTGATCAAAATCGTGGTGATCACTAGAAACTAAAGTACAAGCACACAATGCACAATAAGAGATGTAAGAAACATCAAGAGAGAAATAGCCAAAGAAGTAACTAGGTGTCCCTAAAAAAAAATGGTTGGCTCAACCAAATTAGTGCATTTTTTTCTTTTTTTTTCTCTTTTTTTTTCTTTCTCTTCTTTTTTTCAAATTTTGATAATGATAAGTGACCATTGGCAAGTCAGTTTTCAATCACTTACTACTTAATGGCACTATAAAAATAGTTTTCATCATTAACAGTTTATTTTTTAGTTAATATTCGCCAAAAATTAATTCTCAGATATTAACTAGCCAACAATGCCCGAAGGTTTTCATTGTTGGATCTTTTATTTCTTTTATTTCTTTTTTTCTTTTTCTTTTTCATTTTTTTTCATTTTTTTTTCATTTTTGAATAACTGCATAGAGTGACAAAAGGAAAAAATAATTCATTCTATGGATGACAAAGAGTGATATCATCAAAAACCTAATTTCTTTCCATGTCCTAACAAAAAGGCACCATTGAAAATGGATTGCATAATGAACTTGAAATGATGACGAAGAATAACCTAGAAAGGATAACCACTTTCCCACAAAACCAATCTTTATCCATGTTTCTAATGCCATTAATTATAGAATCTTCTTGTAGAACTTTGGAACATGCACTAGCACACTTGGCTAAAAGAATTACTAATAATGAGGACAATTCTCAAAAGCTATATTACTCTGTGATGACACCACATGAAGCTATGTTATCTTATCTTGATAAGAATATGAGATATCCATTTCATGAAATAACACACCTTCATTACCAAAGGCCAAGTGGTAGAGTAAAAAAGCCAATTGTAGTCACCAATGTGTCAATAAAACTAGAGGCAGATAGAGACACGTCTAGGAAGGCATATGATGATTTGCAATATACCCAAGATCCTTATGTATTTCTTCAAGTTGTCTTTGGATGTGTAGCTATATAAAATAGTACTAAAAGATTCTAGAATCATAAACCAAATTAGAGACCACCATGCTCCATATAGCTATGAAAAGCCAAGATAGAGTGTTACTTAACACTCACACAAAGAAATATTACCAATTGATATTATCTTCCATAATAAGAGACCTGTAACCATATTTTCAAGACCAAGCATATCAAGTATAGTAAAAAGAATCATTCATTCAATAACTCTACCATTAAGTAGGCAATTTATGTTTGCAAATGATAGGTAGAGTTATCAATATGAAGTGATACTTGATAATAATGAAAAATGCATAAATAACTAAAAATTCTTGTGTATATATAATATTAAGGAAAATCAACACAAGAATACATAACTTGAATTGGTTGAGATCCCACATGTGGAGGTTTACCAGAAGGACCAATGGAACAATTAATGAAGCTTTATTTGAAATTATCCAATAACCACATAATTGGAGGGATTTCCCACCAACTTAACTTCATTCTACAAGGTCATAAGAGCATCAAGAAAATTTTGAGCAGGCAAATTTAAGAATATCTTTGAGTTTTAGTATTTTTATAGATTTCTTCTTAATGTCTCATGAGCATTCAAACCATCCAAAGAATCAAGAAACTGATTCAACACCTATTATTTATGAATGATCATCTTAAGATATAACAACCAAGAATGAGAAATATATAGATATTAATACCTTGGTTCTTGTAAAATGAATGAATCATCCATTGTACATTTATTCATCTCAAGCTAATGTAAAGAATCAACAATGAAGAATAATGAACATCCATTTGCAACACATGTTATTTTCTCATTAATGCATTTAATTCCTTCAAGTTTTGTTTAATCAGTTGGACCCAAATCAATAAGTGTGTGAGGAATACACATTTTTATCATAGGCCTCCCAAGATCTATATATTTGTATATTAAAACATTTTTAGAGAATAGATCTTGTAAGTTATCATTTTTCATCACACACAACTCTAGAGTGATTATTAAATCAACTTGTAGTGCATGATTAATTCCAACACACATAGATATCTTTTCAATGATGAAATCAAGATGCACAATTTCTTTGTGTGTAAAATATCTCAAAAATTTGTGATTCAACAAGTAGATAAGAAAAACTAAATTGATGGTTTTTGAATTGATCAATATGTTATTTTAATTCTTCTATACAAAAATCACATCTTTTAGTCACATCATCATTTTCATGCACATGAAGAGAATTTAAAAGGATAATTGAAATTTCATCATCATATGTTATTTGATCCACCTTATTATGTAATTTTTCATGAAGAATTATAATTTCCATTGGTGGATATGTTGGGGTGGATGGTGGGAAAAATGAATGGAATAAGGATAATGGAAAAGGTTGTACTGGATATAGAGTAGGTGGCTATGAGTAGGATGGAAATAATGGAGATTGTAGAATATAAGATGGATATGTAGGTTTTTGTCAACATGCATGATTATATTCATTGTGCATACCAGGTGGAAAGTTATGTTTTGAAGAAATATTTTGTCTTGCCAATGCAATAGACTAATCTGTACCTTGATCTCCTTGATGTGGTGTTTGAAATTGCTCACCACTTACAAGGAAGAATTTTTCACTTATATCCTTAGCATGGTGAGGCTCATCAAGTACTTCATTCACCATATGTACTTTATTGTTTGTGCATATACATTTATTACCTTGTCTGTGACAAATAAAACAACAAGTAGTTAATATGTCACTCTCAAAATCACATTGTTCTAAAAATTCATCAATTATATCCTCCTATTAAAACTTAGAAATAATAATTGGACATCCTTGTGACAATAGAAGATCAAGATCATTTAAGTTGCATTCATTAGGTAGTGAGCATGTAAAAACATCACCTTTGGTTGATGCAATTCCTCCACAAATTCGTGTTTTCAAATTTGATGTTGGACTACCTTGAAAATGCATCATTTTAAACATTTTTCTTCAAATTTCCCTTTATTTATCAATTACTCACAACAAAAAATTATAACATAAATAAGAGGTCTAACTTCTAAAACCTATTTGCAAAGTTTTAAAAAAATAATGGACCTAAATGATTTACTACAATGTATGGTACTAGACTAACCAAGGTCAACACTTGATTAGACACTCCCAAAGGTGCACTATTCCTAACTTGGCTTACTATGATTTGACACCTTTAATACCTTTCCCCAAAAATGGCACCAAAAATCCTGAGTGGAACTGTGGTACAAATATTAAGGACAAATGATATGATTAAGAGCCAGTTCATCTCACATTTAAATATAAATTTGAGGTCGTAAAATCATGAAAGGTATAGTGGCTATATTCTCAAGGGATGAAGATAGCATGCCAAGTGGGGATGGATGCAACTAAGAACATGTGAAAGGAAACCTACAACAAACCAAAACACAACTGGCGACAAGAACTATCACTTCCTGGCAATAGGAGCTAAGCTAAAACCTATAATAAATCAAAACATAACTAGCAATAGGAACTCTCACTTCCTGTAACTAGAATTGAACGTTTAAATCTAAAGGAAAAATATTCTAAAAAAAACTAGAAAATATTATAAAATATAAAATTTAATCTAGAATTTAACATTGCATAAGAAACCATAAAATTATGAATTCACACTTATATCTTAAACAATACATGAATCGATAATTAATTATAATAACATGAATTAAAAAAAGTAAGCTAATATAAGAATTATATATAAGAAATGAAATCAAAGCATACATAAAATAAAACACACTCTAATCTAAAACAAATCACCAGCCATCCCGAGAAGTGGATCCTACCTCGTTAGTATGCTTGTTGATGGAGCACAAATTACTTTCTACTTTGCTACAATTAGAATAATGGTGCTTTATTCATGCATAAATAATATAAAGTTTACAGAGAATTTTGCTATAGGAAAATTTTTGTACAAAATCTTATATTTTTAATTTTTTATATATCTCCCTTACATAAAAAGTCTTGTATATATACTATCTCAAGTAATAACAAATATTGTCAATAATAGATTTTTTTTTGAGATATACAACCAAAAAATACATGCAGCCTCAAATCACATATTAAAAACAAACTTTGTTATACCTTCCAATAAGAAAGTATTTTTTTTTGTTTTATATGGTTTACTATAGATTTAAAATGTGTATGTTATAACAGCAACCAAAATAGGTAATGTCTAGCTACTAATCCTCCTCCTTATGTGGTGATTCTCCATAAATTTTGGGATAACCCATTATAATAGCAAATGAAATAGGAATATTTCATATAACTATTAAATGAGATATGATTTTCCTTCCACTTAGCTGGAAATGTAGGATCCAAAGGTGGAAATATAAGAATGGGTCGTGCAACCTCATAAATAGGTGATTTCACATGAACCAACTCTTTTCCAAGTTGCAATAGGAAGTTCCTAAAAAATAAGCAATAGGAGATTCTGCAAAATTCTAGACTACAACAGGAAGATCTACACTAGCAAATTAGAATGTTGCAAACTATATATATCATGACATTAATCATTTTGATTAGTAAAAATAATCAATAAAAAATTCCCATAATTTAATCCCAAAACTCTATTAAATACTACTTATATATATTTAACCATATGCAACAAAAGGTGGTAAAATATGATAAAATAGAATGGAATAAAGTACAAGAATGAGTGTGAAGGTATACAAGATGGATTAAAAGATGGTATAAAATAGGTCATAATTGACTCTCATCACTTGTTATTTATACTATTCTTGTTATTTCACTTAGTCCAAATGTTATTCAAGAAGATGTAAATAAGAGTGAAGTCGAGAAATAGACCCAACCAACTACTGAAGGTGAAATCACACAAGTTCCTAAACACAAAGATGATTCCAAATAGGAAAATGATAGTGTAAATACAGAGGGTGAGAGATACGAAAAGATAAAAGATAAAAAAGAAGATCAGTCTACCTCAGGACCTCTGTAGGGGGTAGAAAAGGAGCTAGGAAAAAATAGTTCTACCAATGAACTTAAAATTGGTGATGATAAGGAGAAGACAAATGAATCAATTCATCAAGAAAGTAAACCCAAGGAAAGAAAGAAATATGAAGAGCCTAAGAAGGTCAAGGAGACTAGAAAGGAGCCACAGATGCTAGGTCCAGAAGTCTCCACACAAGAACATAATTAAACAATGCCAAGCTCCAGCACACTAGATTATAAAGAAACCATATTGAAGAAGAAGATGAAAAAGTCACCACAAGCCATTAAGTGTAAACCTATTACTCTTGATGAAGAGATTGTGATTCCCAATTGAGGAAAATCTAAATTGAGTGTTGAGAAAATTAGAATAGTCAATGACTTGTGTTGTCACAAAAATTTGCACCCTTATCTAAAGTTTTTGCCTAGAGACAACCTTGTGAAACATGGAAACAACCTCCAAGTTGTGGGACTTGAACAATGAGGTTAAGTCTCTAGAGAATGTAAGCTTCTTTTTCTATCAAGATGCACCTAAACTACATTTGGACAAGAAAAAGGAAGAAAGCATGCATGAAAAAAATCACCTAATCTATCCTAAGGGGGTGATACACAAAAACAGAGTGTTTAATCTTATCTCTGCCTATAAATGCACAATTAACCAATTATAATCTTAATGGATATAGATTCAAACTTTCTTAATCCAACAACTCCATGCAGATCAAACAAAAAAAGAATGATATAAGATGAAACTTCACTCAATCTCATTCAAATGCCAAAATAGATACAATCATATAGTTGTAGAATATAGACAAAACATTAACTAGAGGCAAGGAAGTATTGCATAGTGTGTTAATGGCTAAAAGAGATACAACAGAGAATTACAATGGCTCAGAGGCATAGGAAATTATAGTAGCAAGTATAGAATACAATACTAGATAATCAGAGAAAGATTAACTATGGGAAAGGCAACACAACTTTATTTTATAGTTCAAGCATAATTGAGACAACTCCAGAGAGAAACTAGGTACAACCACTACAATCAAAGTTGTAGAGAACAATCATGCAAATATGGAGAAAATTTGATGTTGGTACATGTCTAGATATAATGAAAATCCAATATTTTGCTACAAGAACACCTTGAGAAGACAGGAACGTCAGCCATTAATGCATAGTTGGGTAGATGGACAAGTAGGTGATGAATGCATGCTACTTTTGCATTAAACAAGCATGGAGAGTAGAGAAAATACATAGTCATTGATCAAGAAGATCATATTTTCTAATAAACAACTATATTCTTTTATATCAGCATGCCAACTCAGATAAAAGAATGGGTCAACTATTTTCAGTGCCCCTTTTGTACCTTTCCTTCTTTCTGATTGGTTGATGACCCTTTACTTTCTAGCTTAAATGAGTGGATTTCTTATATTATTGTCAACATTGGGAATCACAATCTTACGATCATTGAATGAAGTCAAAACCCTTCATATTACCTTTTATCTTGTAACCCTAACTTTTATGATCTTACAATCACCACTTCATCATAGCATCGATCCCATCCTTTACTCTCCTTGTGATCCCATGATAGCATCCATGCATATGATCGTATGGTGTATATTATAACATCACTAGACCTTTCTTACCTTCACAT
This sequence comes from Cupressus sempervirens, assembly GCA_028749045.1. Lineage (NCBI taxonomy): Eukaryota > Viridiplantae > Streptophyta > Pinopsida > Cupressales > Cupressaceae > Cupressus > Cupressus sempervirens. The sequence continues at coordinate 406,148,138 of CM053786.1, forward strand.
GATGTTATGAAATAGCCAATTGACCTCATGATCTTATGATCATGATCTAGCACAACATCAAGACATAAATTCTTAACCCTTATGATCTTACAATTACAATCTATTCTAGCCCTTGTCATGACTTTAGTGGTTACTTCATTTGCACTTGTGATCTTATGACATTACTTGATCATAAGACCGGCACACCTCATTTGACTACATGAAACTAGCCTTTTCCTTTTTCCTCCTATGATCTTACAATCCTAAGATCATATGATAACCTAGTTAATTTTCATAGCATTGAAAGACCATTTAACACTACCTACAATCTCATGACAAGGGTATATCATAAGATTGTGCCTATATTTCAATCTTTCCATGACTACTCACTACTACGATGTTATGACAAATGGGTATCGTAACATATAACGTTTGACCTTTTCCTCTTTCAATCCCATAAGCAAAGTCCATATTGTAAGATTGGAAGTCTCCCTTATTGGCCAAGACACGTGTTGCACCGGTGTTATCTCACATTGGCTAAAAATATTGTACTTTTGAAAAGCACATAAACTCCATTCATAGATCTAAGAAGATCTAATAGTAGAGATGAAACCGAAGAAAAATGTTTGTTGTCACATATTGCAACTTGATCCCATTGATTAAAAAATTATGGACTTCATTCAATGAATAAAATATTATGGTTGTGATGATGTGACCAACCTATACCACTGAGCTTGGCCCACTACGATATGTGGCACATTATCATTTTCTCAAAATAGCTAAAGTTTGAGCATCTCTAAAATGTGTGCATCCATGATCCATTGATCTAAAAAGATCTAATGATCCTGATGAAGCCTCGAAATAAGTATGTAGTCAAACCTTCAACCCATAGAAAGATGCTAGTGGTCATCCTATCTAACACATCTTTAGTCACAAAGAAAGAAGGGGCCACTTGGGACACATGGAAAATAGGTGTATCCCCACTTTAGTTAAAGATCACGCATCTTGAAAATGCAGGCATCTATCGGCCACTGATCACCTAAAAATATATGACTGAGATTAATCATTGTAACTACTCTTTCATCTACCCTTTATGATGTGATAATGTCACAATCTTATAGCAACACCCATTCTTGTACCATCAAAAGCATGAACAAAAGGCCCTGAGATCATACGATGAAATCATTTTTCATGACATCGTAGCTTCAAGAGATTATTATTTTGGTTCCCCAATCTTATGATGGCCTAACCATATGATGACCCAATCATATGATAAACACACATTGTGGGATCTTAAACTTCTCTAACTTGGCCACCAATCTTATGATACAAGCTCATCATGACATTAAAACATGACATTTTTCTATTTATGATCTCTCGACAATGGTTGGTAAAAATACTTTGTAACTTTGATAGTGATCTCTTAAACCCTCATGATCATATGAAAAAAAGGGAACATACCTTGTTGTAGCATTAGTAGCCTGAGACATAAACCCTAAGATCTTATGAAAAACTACTTTTCGTAAGATCAAAACTTCATAGCATTGGGGTCTGCTTCCTCATTATAACATCTTAGCTTTGACCATTCCTTGCTATGATCTTAGGATCATTGACTATCATGGAATCACAACACCATCTAATTAGGCTTAAAATCTCCCAACTACCATGACCATATGATATCCTGATCATATGATAGATGCACTACGTCATAACATCTCAACTCTTCTTGATCCACCTGATGATCTTATGATACAAAGGTTATCATAAGATCGAGTCTCTATTGTCTTGTCATAGAGTCAAAATTTTAAATGTGCCCATTGCTCAGCCATGACCTTGACCATGGTTTAATGATTTGACCCTATGACTATGCTAGAATAGGAGAATTTCTTCATTGGAACCTTAACCTAGGTTAAGCTCAAACTACTTATGAACATGCAAAACTGATCAGTAACTAACCCTTGTTGCAGCATTGGGAGTTGAAATCTGAAGTTGCTTAGTCACAACCATAACCATGAATTAACATTAACCCACAACAACCACACAAACAAAGGAAAATTCTTAATCACAACCTTAACCAAATTTAATCCTTAACTACTCATGACCATGTGGAACTGGCTTATGTCTACCATTGTCATAGAATTGCAACTTAAGCACTAAAGCCTTTTTTACTGAGGGTTTATTGACTGACCATGTTGACCTTCATTTGATGCATAAAAAATGTCCTTGCAATGACATGACAAGGAAAATTAATTGCATTATCTTTTCTTGCTAAGATGGGCCCCACCTAGACACATGGCAACCAGGTGTATTACTGCATTCATTAAACACCCTTCACTTTAGAAATGCAAGCATATGACAAGTTTTTGATCACTCAGATTGATAGTTGGGATGAAGTGGGCCCTTGGCACCTGAAGTTGCATCTATTACACATCCTTGCGATCATCTAACAATCAGAACATCACCTCATAGCTTAAAACCTATGGTTAAATTAAATATCTCAACATTGCGTCAACTATTACGAGAAACCACTTTGCACCATCATAGTTGAGAACAAGGTTAAGTCAAAAGGGCTTGCAATCATGTGATGATTGGTTATGACATGATTGCAACTTAAAGCATGAAAGAATAAAACATAAAATGTCTATGCACACTTAGGATAAAAGAATAAAGCTAGTGTTAAGACATTTCATGAAATCCTTCAAATATTTGAGTTTTGAAAACCCTAGGTGACCGTTGGGTGACTTAAACATTTGAATTAGATATTTGGCGAGGGGAATTTTTGGCTAACAATTTTTTAGATGGAAAGGGAAAGCAAGAGGAGATGAGAAAATAACATCAATAGAGACATGTCTTATATGATATTAAAAAATATATATTTTGGTACTATTGTTGTAGATGATTTTTATGAGAATGCCCCCATTATTGAACAATTGGTCAAGATAGTTGAGAAGATTAATGACCCTGATATTGATACACAAGAGAAATTCATGTAGTGGTCAGAAAGGAAGTTTGAAAATAGAGAATTGGAGAAAGTGGCAACTGAAATTGTAATTAAGAAGGTTGAACTCTCCACTCTTGTTAATGATTTGGAGCAATTAGTAAATAATATGAACACATTTTTTTCCAAAATATTTAATGTCCCAATATTTACCAAAGAACTAGAGAAAAGATGAAAATTTTTTATGAAGATCTTCTAAAGTGTGGATCAAATTTGAAATTGGATCCTAGTCCCAGTTTAGTTTTTTTTCAAAGATCAAATTTTGTACGGTAAGAAAATGGAGTTATTGCATGATGAATGCAACATTAGATCTGTCACTTCTATACAAGCATTATATTATCTCATTGGAATTAGGTAACTTAGTACCTAATGAATTGTATAATAAGATTGATGAATGGTGGTAGTACACATTGAAAATTGAGAGGAAAATAAGAAAAGGAGCACTTGTCAATGTCATGCCTGAGCTAAGAAGACAAAAAAAATTCAAAATATATGAGTCCAAGTATAATAGAAAATGTAATCCTAAGAGAAGAGAATCCTTTTTTTTGAAAAGTAAAATAGAAACTATAGTTGAAGAGAGAAAAATAATTTGTAAGAAGATTTATGGGTTGATGATTGATGATGAAAAGAAGGGTAAGGGTGAGTAGATGAGCCTAAAAATGTTGAGTTGGAACATACAGAAGACATGTATGATGATCCAATAGATATGGTGCAAAAAAATAAAGGACTAACTAACACAATTACAATTGAAGATGAACTTGAGATCAATCCAATAAAGGTTGTAACACAAGATGAAAATGGCATGGCTAAACCTAAGAATGAGAGTGTGTTGACCAAGCTAGAGAAGAAGGAAGAAGCTTCAACATCTAATTTAGGTCATGAAATTTTGTTAAATCCAAACCCTATGTTAGAGAAAGTCAAAGATTATCCTAAGATTGATGCATAGGTGAGCATACAACAGTTAGAATCTACACTTGTTATTTCTACTATTCATATTATTTCACTCAGTCCAAATGTTATTCAAGGAGATGTAAATAAGAGTGAAGATGAGCAACAGAGTCAACCAACTAATGAAGGTGAAATCACACAAGTGCCTAAACACAAAGATGATTCCAAATAGGGAAATGATAATGTAAATATAGAGGGTGAGAATTATGAAAAGAGAAAAGAAAAAAATTAGATCAGTCTTCTACTGGTGAAGACTGAGTGCCTCAAGACCTTTGCAGGAGGGAGAAAAGGAGCTAGGACAAAAAAGTTCTACCAATGAACTTAGAATTGGTGATGATAAGGAGAAGACAAATAAATCAATTCAATAGGAAAGTAAATGTGAGGAGAAAAAGAAACATGAAGAGACTAAGAAGGCTAGGAAGACTAGAAAGAAGCCACAAAGGCTAAGTCTAGAAGTCCCCACACAAGAACATAAACAATGCCAAGCTATAGAACACTAGATTAATGAGCTTGATATATAGAAATAAGAGAAATCCATGCAATGGTCAGAAAAGAAGTTTGAAAATAGAATATTGGAGAAACTGGCAACTTAAATTGTAATTAAGAAGGTTGAACTCTCCACTCTTGTTAATGATTTGGAATAATTAGTAAATAATGTGAACACATTGTTTTCCAAAATATTTAAGGTCCCAAGATTTACCAAAGAAACTGTAGAAAAGATGGAAAATTTTGATGAATATCTTCTAAAGTGTGGATAAAATTTGAACTTGGATCCTAGTCCCAGTTTGGTTTATTTTCCAAAGATTAGATTTTTACAAGGTATGAAAATAGAGTTATTGTATGAGGAATGCAACATTAGATCTATAGTCACTACTATACAAGAAATAAATTATCTCATTTGGAAGTGATGCAAAGGCATTTATACATTGCTAAGGACTTAATACAAAGTCAACAATTGTATATATATCAGACAACATGATGGTCTAGCAACCATACTGGATATTGAAAGACAAGTTCTTGAGACACTCAAGAGTAATTGGGATAAAACAATGGCTATTGTCATGAGATTGCACCACTCACTTTTTAATGAGTTTGGTATAATCCCTAGTCCATAATTGATTGTCACTACTTGACATAAGTTACAAAAATAAGGGGGAAATATTTATATGTCAAGTATGAGTAATAAGGGGGAAATATGTATAAATATTTTTGAGAGGAAATATAAATGAATGTTATGGCTAAGAAGTACAAGGGGGAAATGGAGTAATAAGGAGATGAGTATAAAAAAAGACTTTTGGAAAAGATTTTGAAAATGTAAGTTATAACATATTAGATGATGACTAAGCTACATGTATGGAGTACAACCTAAGGGGGAGTAAATTTTTTGAAGTTTTTATTATGTCATATTTTGATCATGATACATTGTTTTCCCACTAATTCCAAAGGGGGGGATTGTTGACCCTAAAGGTAATCTTAGTATTGTCTATTAGGGAAAAATACTTAGTCATTCACAAGGCAGATTTGGTTGGTCAATGCTATGACCAAGCCACAATGAAGTTCAAGATACATAGAGAAAAAGTATATAGGTTCACTATGTGCTAAGGTAGGTATAGTTATTGAGCACATCAATAGTCACCAAGCATTTTAGTTGTTGCAAAGACAATACTTTAGCGAAGTAGTTTAGAGAATAAATTAGTTTAAGCCAATTGTAGTTCATGCCGATGAACAACATGAAGAAACAAGCATATATGAGAGTCAGGAAGGTATATGTGTTGAGTTATATAGTTTGAATATGTGAGTCTAGAATGATACAAAATCCTGTGTAAAGCATTTTGTCGAGCATGAATCATTTTTTTAAGTTCTAAGAGCTAATCAAAGATTTCATTATGCCCATGATTACACATCATTTATCCTTATGTAGTATGATGGACCAATACAAAAATAGGAAGGATTAAATAGCAAAAAGGATGAATCCTAATTGTTGATTAAGATCTACAAGTTTCTTAAGATGGTTATAAAAGAAGGGTTTCATGACCAATTTATGTAAGTTGTATGTGAGCAAGTTGAAGGAAGCTAAGAGAAAATTAGTGAGTGTGAAGGACTAAGGGGATTGAGAAGTGTAGTAAGGAGATATTGGGGATAAATCATAGAGAGGTGATCTAGAATTGGATAGAGAAGATTTGTTATCAGCATACAAGTGAAAATTGAAGGATCATGGTACTGATTACATTCTAACTAGTGTATCAAGTGAATCTCTTAATAGAGTGGTCCTAATAGGCCTATAGTAAATCTCCTAATAGTGTACTCACTTAATTGTGATGCTAAATTCCTTTTGTAAAGGTAGACTTAATAGTCTTATAAGCTTTTAACAAAGAAAACCCTTCATAGGGTAGATCATTAGAAGTAATAAAAATTTATCCCTAATAGGCACTTTTTACTATAGTAGTGAAGATTTTGTGGGTGTCATTACCACCACAATTTCACCTTCACCTTGGAGGGTTTCTGCATTACCAAATATTGCATTATGTGTTGATTACATGTTTATGTGTTTTATTCGTGCAAGTAGATGTTAGATCTAATACTACATGGTACTAAGATTAATGAAGTGTGTGGTGACTTAATTTTTATATAATTTATGTTTAAAGTGGTAAAAAATTTTGAAGATTAAATATTTTGGAAAATAGTGTTATATGGTTTATAGGATTTACAAAAGAAACCAAAGAAAAGATAAACCATGGTCTAGTTTTGTTGTTTGGATTCTTCCTAAATTTGCATTGAGTTTTTTGGTGTCCTTAATTTCCATAGGTCATACAAACTAGTGTGGGAAACCTATTTCTTCTAATGAGACTCATTGCCTGAGGAGACCTTTGATTGCCTCAAGGTCTGGTTTGACAATCTTCTGCTCTATGCTTGTACTTGCTACAATAGTAGCAATGTCTATCTAATATCTTCTCATTAAAATGAGATATAAACTATTGTATAGTGTGGTCATAGAGATGATAGTTATTATAGTGCCCTTCATAGGTACACTACTAAACAACTGTTATCTTCTTACACCATATGTATATGCTATCTTACCAAAAAATTTATATGTGGGTATAGAAGTACCCTTACCTTTTGGAGACTTACTTCCTAATCTTCTACTATTCATTTAATATTTGTACCCTTATCCTATCTCATCAACTAATCATCATTTGAAGAATAGAGAATGTAAAGTTGGTCAACTGTGTCACCAAAATTTACAAGATTTGGTTCAAAAGCCCATGATAGTCACCCATTAGTTTTAATATGATTGGTCAAAAATCTCAGTCCAATTATAGCCACTATAATATACATTTTGGATACAATCATTTTATAAAAAATTCCATCCTTTACATCTTTTCTTTTTGTACAATGTTATTTTGACATTAGTATAAAAAGTTAATTTTCCCTTGGGTTGGGTGTCGCCTACCATTTTCCTAACATGTGTCAACCACCAACCCTATTTAGCCAACTATTTTATATTCTGGGATTACAGAAGAAGGTACATTTTGCATACATTTAACATTCCCACTTGTTAATCCTACACAGTTCACCAACCTAGTTTGGTATATATACATTCATAAGATACTATTATTCTACATAGTTCACTCTTTTTTGGTATGGAGATTGGCATTTCTTATTACTGCCAAAGTTTCAGAGTGCTAACTGCATTTCCCATTGAGTAGTCATGACTTGTGGACTGTGGTTTTCATAAAATGTAAGTGATTTTTAATTTATTTTTTATGTGGTACTAGTTATTTTTTATGTCTACTAGACATCTCACATGCTCAGATAGGTTTGCAAATTTTATTGGGTAGTATCATAGACTATAGTAGTTATACCCTTCTATGTGAACGAATCATATTATTGTTATTATATGTAGCCTAAGTAGTTTACTATCATAATCTTTGACTCTTATATTCAACAAGTTGATTTTTTTATGTAGCCTTTACCAGTTTGCAATATCAAACAAGAGGGGCTCTCATAGGATCCCTAAAAGCCAAGAGAGGCAACCAAAATGCATAACCTTATCCATATATTTTTGTGGTGGAAATGTTGGCAACCTACAAGATTCACAACTTACATCTCTAGTGCATATTGAAAAAGGAGATTCATCACAAGTTGAAGACCATTTTGAAGAAGTTCAAGTTGGTAAACTTGATATCTTAGTCAAGGATGAACTTAAACATGATTTAGAGGTAGGTCCCCTGAGTAGGGCATCACAAAATGATATTATAGACTTGGGTGAGAAAACCAAAAGTGATGCCATAAATGTTGTTTGCGTATAGAACGTGAAAAGAAAATTGGAATAAAAAAATGATTGATCTTGTTCGAATTTGTTCAAATGGGTGGAAAAGTTCTAGTTTATTGAATGAGCAGCCAATCCAATTGATGGTGAGCCTCTTGTAGAATGTAGATGTAAGATTTACACAGAGACAAAAAAGAATGAGAAGAGGTTGTAGTTTAAGCTTGATACTATAGAAAAGGATGTCAGTAAATTTTACAAAAAGGAAACAATAGATAGAGTTTTAAAAAAAATATGCACCAACTTGAAAAATTAAGGATAATTGTATCCATATGAAGAAAGTCAAATTATATCAGCCACATGAGCAATTATGGGAGAAGCATTCTACTGTAAAAGGTTCTATTGATGATTTCCTTGGCAAAGCAATGGAAGTGAAAAATATGGGAAAATTTATTTAGTTAAGTGTTGTCTTTTATAGTTTGAGAAAAGGGCTTCCTATGATAGACTACCCTCCAATTACTGGTTTATTGATCTTTTATAAATTTTGAAACTATCTGAATAGTCATTGGTCACTAAATAGTGGATGGGAATGGGTCAATTGCCTTGCATGGGTTAAAAAAGAAGATATAAAGGAAAAAATAAAATAGTCAAATTTCATTGCATTGTCTCTAGATGAAGTTACAACAATTGATAATACTTCATGGGTGTGCATGCATGTATATACTATAAATGTCCTTTGTCATCAACCCTTTCTACTATATGTTTCTAAATTGAATTCTAGTTTGACAACTAAAATTTTATATAATTTATTAAAGAGTACTATAATTGATTGTGGAGGTATGGATAACATAGAGATTGCCAAAAATTTGGTGTGTGTTGGAGCGAATGGAGCTTCAGTTATGCAAGGTCATAAAGGTGGTCTTTGCAAAAAGATCTAGAATAATTTGGCACCCTACCTTATTCCTATTCACTATATGGCCCATTGAATGATTCTAAATTTTGGAAGTGTCAACAGTTTTGGTTGTGTTCATAAAGTGGAATTTTTAATCAAAGAGATTTACCAATACTTTTATCGAAGTCCAAAATGAGTCTAGGAATTTCAACACTTTTCTCAAGGACTTACTAATGAGAGGAAGCTTCTTAAAGACAATGATACTAGATGGAACTCTTTGGATGGACCACCACATTAGGTATTCTCTGAATATTTGTCATTTCTTGGACTAATCCACTATGTGTGAGATACATTCCCTTGGATATATTCAAGTCTAACTAATGCTAAGATACTCTCAACTTTAGAAGCCATTCTCCCCATGCTACAGGATATGAGAAATACTATGAAAAAGGTTCAACAAAGAGTTATGTACATTCTAAAATATAATAAGCTGTGTAAAATGACATATAATAGCATGAATACTCTATATCAATTACAACCATTAGATGAATCAAAGTTTGCAAAGTAGATAGAAATCACATATTTAAAAAATCTTGGTAGCTTTTTACATATTGGTGCAAAGGATGAGTTATATGCTAGGGTAAGTGGAGTTGACATACCAATGTAGTACTATGCTCATGTCAACCCTGAGTCCAACCCCAATGAATTAGGAAGAGAAGTAGAATCAAAACTAGAAAAGGTAATTTCATGTGTTAAAAATGAACACTACAAGAAGATCATTCACTTCTTGCTTAACTCTATCGAGCAAGTTTTCTACAATATTTCATCACAAATTAGATACAGATTTCCTCTAGAGGAACTATTCAAAGCAATCCGTATTTTTTTTCCTCAATCTTGGTCTCTAAACTATTTGAGTGATTTTCGAAGAAGGATGACAACTTTGATTAAGAATTTTTTCAAAACTAAAGTAATCAATGGAGTAACTATAAATGGAATTTTAGATGAATCTCAATTGAGAGATCAGTCATATTCTTTTGAAAACATAATGAGGGAAAAATATAATCTTATGGGGAATCCATATGAAGAGGCAGTGGTAAAAAAGCTTTGGAAAAACCTTGGTCAAAGAAATCAATTGAGAGAGTCAATACTAGAATATTTCAAGCTTACTAATTTATGTTTGACAATTATATTACATTCAGTGGAGGATGAGAGAGTTTTCAATACTTTGGGCTTCTTGAAGTCAAAGGTTAGAAACAAATTAGACAAGAATTTGGATAATTTTTTGAGGCTCTATAATTCTAGGTATGAGGTAGATAGTTTCCCTTATGAAAGGGATCTCAACATTTGGAGAAACAAATGTCAAATAAGAGGGATGGACAACATTTCAAACCTAAGTGGTAGTAGAAATGGTTCATGTCCTGATATTGGAGGTAAAGATGATGAAGTTGACTTTGGCATGCATACTATAGTGAATCTAAAGAAAACACAATGAAAAAATAGCTTCTCGAGTTCTCTATGAATCAAGGAGTAGGCTAGTAGCTCTAGTCTTACCAATTTCAATTCAAATTAATTAATATGTTTTGGTCTTACCAATGTCTAAGACTCTATCTACTAATTAATTATGTTTCTAGAAGTTAATTTATACCCTTAACTATCCTATTATAGATTCTTAATTTTTTTTTAAACATGTTGATGTTACATGTTGATATTTTCATTGAAACTAGTTTTTAAAGTCTGCGCATGTTGAAATTTTCATTGATTCTAGTTTCTTTAATAAATTGTAATATAATGCATTTTATAGAATAAACTTTCTTTTAAAAAATTGTATTATGATTTATAAACCAACGTGCAACATAATACATTTAACAATTACAAACAATTATATAAATATGGAGCCTAGAGAAGTAGAATAATAAAACCCTTTGTAGATTAGTCAATGACCCTGAATTCCCTTTTATGGATACAAGGGGGCAAAAAAAGTTGCAAGTTGGTTTGTAATTATATATATAATTATATTAGTACTACATTATGTGTGTACAATCACATTTCCACATTTCCAATTGTACAAATTTTTCAAGTAGTAGGGAAAATCTTTCCATTTGCTCTAGGTAGTGCTAGTAGGCCTACCTTTCCAACTATTCTGATAGGATGGTTCTTGATTCCTATAACAATTAAAATTAAACAAAGTTGAAATTAAATCCAAAATTTGAAATTAAAGATCAACAAGTAAAAAAACAATACTATTGACACTTACTAAGCTCTTACTTGTTAGTGTTATGACTGACACTAATAGATTAAGTAGATGACCCAAATCCAAGGATGTTCTTTAGGGTGTTTCATTCTATATCATTTGGCAGTTCTTATATATAAATAGTTGTAATCTTGTCAACAGTGAATATTGCAAAGAGATATTTTTATATGAATCGAGGAATTTATCTATAACTGCATTCATTGTTGACAGTGGTTTGATGCAACTTGCAAATCTTTTTGGAGTGGTTTCCTCAAGCAAGTTGCCTAAATAAGAGTTCATGATGTTGTACAACCATTTCATGTAAGATTATTTTCCAATGAATTTTCCATCTAAGTCAACTGAATTTGGTAATCCAACATTTAGCAAGTGAAGTATGATGTGATTCATCTTCATCAAGTCTCTAGAAGAAAATTTCATAGTTTCATCTATTTCCATTAATTTTTTACAATTTTGACTAACATCTAAGGCCATTATAGAGGCATCATAGTGATTGTTTATTCCTTGGTCCTTCACTTCCCTATCACTAGATCTCTATACTTTATGCAAAATTTATTTTGCAATATTTTCTAAGGAACTAGTGAAGATACTTTTTCTATCCTCGACACTTTTTTTTAACATTTTCAAAGACATCTCTGATATTGCTATTTAAATCAAGACATTTAAACAAGCTATCAGTGTTCTGCATTAATTTCTCCCACTTTTCTTGTTTGATAAGATTAACCATGTTTATTATGCTATCATTGACATGATGGTCTTTGAAAGATGTAGTTACACTTTGTGCAATTGCATTCTCCATGTTTTTCTTCATTGTAGACATATCCATTTCACTAAATTTTTTGTATTTCCTCTACTTTCCCTTTCTAATTAGTTGTTATTTTCCTCTCATCCTCCAATTCCTTCTTGTAATCTTGAATTTTATTTATAGTAGTTACCGCTTTTTTCTTCTCATCTTTGATTAACCTTTTCAAATTATGGATTGTCTTCACATTAGACTCCTTTTTCTATGCATTCTCCAATTCCTTCTTCAAATCATGGAATGTGTTTGCAATGTGAGTAGACTACTCTTTCCTCATATTATCCAATTTTTTCTTCAAATCAAGGATTTTCTTTGCACTAGACTCCTCTTTTTTCTTTGCATTCTCCAATTCCTTCTTCATACGGTAGGTTGGGTTTGCACTAGACTCTATGTTGAGATAATGGGTGTTGCACACATTGCATAATATTGTTATTTTATTATTTTATTTTTATTATGTAATGTTGTACCTAGATGAACGTGCAACATGTAAAGATTCCCATGGAATATTCTTGATGAGTTGTATTGTAACATTGTGATAATATTTTATGTAATTATTTAATATTGGGGAAAAGAATTAAATGCCCAATATTAAATGTGGGGTTAGTGGGTTAGGTAGCACATGGTTTTAGCACATGGTTTATGTAATACCACTTAGTGGTTTTGTGGGACTTGCTACTATATAAGCAGCCACAAGGGTAGTTGTTAGAGAGAAAGAGTGACAAGAAGAAGACAAAAGGCAAGAGTCGAGCGGGACAAGGCTTAACAGGTTAGCCAAGGGAGCATTTGTGAAGGTTGAAAGCATGGCATGGGATGTGTGGATTCATGCTTGTTCACATATACATGTGATTACCTTTGGATCAGGTTTTTAGTGCTTGGAATTTCAGTTGGTACAGGATTTTATGATCTTCTAATGCGACAGGTTTGGTGGTTTTCTCTTTGGATGGCTTCTATGTATGTCCAGTGGGAGTGGCATAATAGGAGGTGAGATCATTCATGTTCGAGATGCTGGATACTTTGATTTTGTTGTGGGTACCAGGATGGAGCACTCGGTGTATTTTGATCCATGATGGTGGATGTGCTAGGAGGGATTGTTCCCTTGTTCATTTATGTGGCTACGGATTGACCCTATGCAATGTATACAACAAGTGGGAGATTGTTGAGATAATGGGTGTTGCACACATTGCATAATATTGTTATTTTATTATTTTATTTTTATTATGTAATGTTGTACCTAGATGGACATGCAACATGTAAAGATTCCCATGGAATATTCTTGATGAGTTGTATTGTAACATTGTGATAATATTTTATGTAATTATTTAATATTGGGGAAAAGAATTAAATGCCCAATATTAAATGTGGGGTCAGTGGGTTAGGTAGCACATGGTTTTAGCACATGGTTTATGTAATACCACTTAGTGGTTTTGTGGGACTTGCTACTATATAAGCAGCCACAAGGGTAGTTGTTAGAGAGAAAGAGTGACAAGAAGAAGACAAAAGGCAAGAGTCGAGCGGAACAAGGCTTAACAGGTTAGCCAAGGGAGCATTTGTGAAGGTTGAAAGCATGGCATGGGATGTGTGGATTCATGCTTGTTCACATATTTTGCTCAGTTGTGGCTATGGCCATGAAGGCTTCCATGGTTGTATGGCAATGGTATTTTTGCTGACTAATACATAATGATGGATGCTTTTGGAGGCTAGGTTTTTCCCTCAATGAGGGTTTCCCAGGGTATATCTTGTGTCAAAATTTTGTGGGTATGTTGTCTATTCTCTTGCATGTGGATTTTAATTCTGTGTTTATTTCAAATTTATTATGGGTTATGTAGAAACGGTTATATTCTTTCTTACCAAGTTTCCTTACACTCTATTTTCTTCACATTCTCCAAATCCGTCTTCAAATCAAGGATTGTCTTTGCAATGGACCCATCTTTTTTCTTCATATTTTCCAATTGCTTCTTCAAATTGTGGATTGTATTTGCACTCGACTTCTATTTTCTACTTCTCATTCCCCACTTCCTTCTGCAACTTATGAATTATCCTTGAATTAGACTCCTCATTTTTCTTTTCATTCTCTAATGCCATCTTCAAATTATGGATTTTATTTTTAGTAGAGGATTAATTTTTCCTGTCATTCTCCAATTCCATCTTTAAACTATTATTTTCCTTGACAGCAGAGTCCAGGTTAGTTTTCAATTTATTGTTTACCTATGTACTATTATCTATAGACTTGAACAATTGTGTACTAGAGGATTTTTCATTCTCAGACATTTTTTTGCACCATTTTATTGCTCTTTTTTGATATATTGGTTTTGTCAATATTTTTCACTTTTGAGAAATCCATTTGAAGATTGGTAACTTGTACATAATTATAATTTAATAGATTTTATGGTGGATTATTATCTCTATCTAGGGGCATAACAGCCATGAAGTTCATCATTTTAGTGTTTGGGTCATATGTTGGAAATGTACTATTACTATTAGATCTCCAATGTTCAACAACTACATCACTTTTCAACATCTTCATAATTTACCTATTTCTTTTGCTTGTCTAATGAAACTTTATTGCAAAGTCATTTAAACTAAAGTATGATTTTGTTGACACAATTGAGTGTTTGAAAGGTGAATTATCAGTTGTATTGTTGTATGCCCCTCCAACTCTAGTTACACTTACTCCGCCTATAATTATATTTTGAGGATTATGAACAACTTGAAACGACTCGTTCCAAATCTTGGTGTTTTAGGACTATTTTTAGGGTATTGTCCAGAAGCTATTGGTGCATACATTGGTGAAGTAACCGCTAACATTTCTTGTGTTTTAATTTTCATAGCTATTTTTTTGCACAAGGTTCACCCATGCTAGTACTAGTACCAGTGGGACCAACTTCAACTGGATTTGAAAATCTAACAAATTTTGTATTGGGATGACCTTCAGAACTAGAATTATAATGTTTTTTTTTCCTTTCTAGATGAATCATCTTCAATCTCATTAGAGAGTCCAATGATTGGTTTAATTCCACTTTTGGGTGTTTCTATTATTGCAATTGGATTCCAAATCTCTTCACCACTTGCACCAATGGGCCCTATACCTACATAATCCATGTTTTGTATCATAGTTTCCCCTTTACTATATGTTTATTTAATAGAATCAATATTTTGAAGTTTAACAACATGCTTGGCTGACCCAAGATCCTGAGTACCTTGAATTTCTTTGTTAGAGTTAGAGTCCTTCTGTCTTTGACTATCACTATCACTACAAGAGCCAAATTGATATACTATAGATGGATGCTCTTTATTCCAATAATTGCTAAAAAGTTCAACCTTCTCTATTTCCTCAAAAGCTATTGAGATCTTTGGTTCACCAAAATATTTTCTCATTTTCCAAAAATTAGTCATTTTGTTTTGACACCATAATTTAGATATGCATGCCCCTTTAATTTCTTTTGACATAGTTGAGGTGCTTTCTTGTAGAAATTGAAGTATGGCACAGGCTTTGATTTGTGTGACTCTGATATGTGCAAAGTCATAATTTGGGATGACAATTCTTGCATTGAAATATTATTCTTTATTGCATGTTTCTCCATCTCTTTTTTAACCTCATCCTACGAATCCATGTTTTTAAACTTTTCTATCAATATCATCTCCTGATGTTGGTATTGGCATGCAGAGTTCCCATTGGTAATAAGTCTTGTTTTTATTATGTCCAGTGGATCATAATTCTAGTGATTGACAAAATCAAAGCTAAAAAAATTCACCAATTCATTTGCCACTTTGAAATCCTTTCTCTCAAATGTGAGGCCTCCAATTGCAAAAGACAAGGAAGGAAATATCATTTTATTTTGTTGTTCACTGAAAAGTTCATCTGCACTCTCCATCTATCATACATATTCCAATACAAAAACCCTTTTTATAACATACATTGGAAGTTTGTACAGTTCAACCATTGAACCGTAAAACCTTAACATGGTATAGTTTTCCATGAAGAACTAGCTAGCTAATTGAATCTGAGTTCCCAGTTGAATTCAATATTTACAAGACATAGGAAATCTAGGCATCGAAGTGCCTATAATTTTTTTGATAAATAGGTTCCAAACTGAAGTCTACAAAATGCTTGTATTTATTATTATTACCAGTCTTCCTTATCTTATGTTTCCACTCAATACTAGACTTGGAGTCTCTGATTTCTTCTGGGTTTTCTTGTCAAACTTATAGACCTCAATATCAAGCTTTTTGTTCTTAGTCTCAAATATTGGATGATGCTTTGCTATAAAAAAGTAGCACAAGTAACTTGTGAACCTAAATGTCTTCATCTTGTCTGTTGTTGTACTTTTTTTAATCATTAGTAATTGTTCTTGCATAGATTCAAAAATGTGTTTAACATAATTATAGCTTACTTCTACCTTCTCAACTAACTGGCTTCAACAAATCATTTCAAGAACATTGGCCCCCACTTACTTGTTACTATCCAATCTTAGACAAAATGATAACAAAGAAATAGTATTTTGAATCCATGGCACAAAAATATCATACTGATAAGGAGGCTTATGATCTATGTCTAGTGTAACAGTAACACTAGTATGATGAGTAGATGACTCTAAGTTTATTAAACCCTTAATATACGAATCTTGAAAAATCTATCTAGTCTGTCATAAGCATGTGCTAGTTTGTCCAACTCAATGCACTCATTAAACCTTTCTACTTTAAACCCTAGCACTAGGTCTAATAGAGTGAAAAATTCACTCTCAGTTATAGATAAAATCTCCTCTTAAGTGTTTTGGTTTACAATTTCCTTTCTATTTTTATCATAATTTTGAGCACATGGCATTACAATTTCAAGGCACGAGAATACTTTGGGTATAATGAGGTTTTCTAATCTACTAATCAAGGCAGCTAGTTTATTTGTATGTGTGCCAATACTTTTATTGTATTTGAAATAATTTCTCCCCTTATGTGGATCTTTCCACTTATTAAAAAATGAATGTCTAATTCCCATGATTCCCAAATCTTCATGGATAACAGGATTAAAAATGGCATGACATTCATTGGTGAAACCTGGAGGTTTTTAGCACTTGCCTAAGTTCTATAATGTATTTCTTTTCCTTTTTTCTTGCACTCATTTTAGAGGTTTTTTACTTTTTTTTCCCATGCTTGCTACTAGTTATTACAAAAAGTTCTTCTTCAAGCCCTAATTTTAAAAATTGTAAAGTCTAAGCCTAAGACAGTAAGATTTCTATTGCTATAATTACATTGCCAAAAAAAATTTTAAAAATTAAATAATTGGAATTGAGATTTGATAATATTGATGCTAGTAGATACTCAGATAATTGGTGGTGTTGCTCTAATCTCTCCTATGATACTCAAGTTTCAGACTTTCAGCCTTCAAAACATAAAATAGAATTCAATCATAGTCTTTAAAAAGTTGAAATTTGAAAACCCTATAGTATCAAACTCTCGAGAACTTTGAAGTTCATAGTCCAAAATCATAAAAGTAAAAATTCAATAGTTAAAAGTTAAAACATAATTAATTAATGGTTTAAAGTACCTAGAATTGTACTCTATACAATGTACATATAAGTTACTATCGTAAATAATGTACATAATTATAACAATAAAAAATAATAATTAATTAGTAATTACATAATACATTTGTACATTTTAAATATTTTTAAATAATAATAATTAACAACCCCCACTCGATATGATTTATGGGTTGATTTGTGGAATGTTGTTGTTATTGTCAAGAGTCATCCAAAATTGTGACACTTGTCATGGACACATGTCACAATTCTGGATGTTTCTTGACAACAGTGATAGCATTTCCAAAATTTAATTGAAAATTATATCAGATCATCGATCTTTCTTTTACTTAATAGTCAAGATTAACTAATAAAAAAGACTAAACTTAAAAACTAATACTTAATCAAGCAATGTAATGACTTCACACATGCTGGAATTCTAGATGAATCTAGGCAAATGGAAAACATTCCCCAAATCAATCTAAAATTCATCTCGAGTCATTAATCTTTCTTTTAATCAATAGTTAGACATAACTATAAGAAAGAAGCTTAGAATACAACTGTTATATTATCTCTTGACTAATTTTGTGACATGTGTCCTAATTTCAAGCAAAAATAGAATTTAACTTAGAACTTTTAAAATTAGACCTGAAATAGAGCTGCGAACATTGATCTATTATGCATTGGATGGTATAGATCAATTCATTAAACCTTTCTCATAGCAAATATTAAATTATAATTTATCTTATTGTTGTAAATTAAAATTTAAACCACAAAGTGCAATTGCACACATTGTAACTAAATGATTTAGTTAAAACATACAAATTATTTAAATTTCTTGACAATTTCAAAAATCCACGATTTGGATTATAATAAAATTGAACATGAAAAATTAATGAAACATCAAAATTTTGAAAATATAAAATTATAATTTGTAATCATTCATTAATCAATAATTGTTTGATAATGATAACTTAATTTAATAATCATAGCATTTTTACTTAATTAAAAAAATTTAAAAATTAGATTATAATCAATAGTTGTTAAATTGCTTGTCTTGATAATGATAACTTAATTTAAATTTTAATAACCATGGCATTTTTCATTTAATTCAAAAGATGATAAAATTTTAAAAGTATTATGATGATCATAATATTTAAATAAATTTATATTTCAAAATAGGAAGTAATGTGGAATGTCCTTTTACTGATTTTATATGATATTTCAAGCCTCTAATTAGATCTTTAAGATCAAACAACCAATCTTTCAAAGATCCACCAATTTCTCAATAAACCCCAAATCGGGTATGCCAGAAATAGTGCCAAAAGCTTCACAGCTTCACCTATTATTAATAAATCTGAAAGTGGAAATTTTTACAGAAATTTGAGCAGCATAAAAGCCTATAAAATGACCTTTTTAGATCTGTATAACATGCACACAATAGCTCCCAAATGGAGGACAAAAACAATGCTCATCGGGCTCCCAAAAATAGCACAAAATAGCCCGAAATCACCACAAAAACTTAATAATCTATCAAAAAAGTATAATAATATCCAAATATATATTTTCAGCTCTATTTTAACATCTAAAAGTCTGAAATACAACAGAAACCCAAACTGATATGTGAAATACTCAACAGGAAACACCAAACTCTTACAAGAAAACACACCCGAAAACTCACAAATCTGCACTGTTCAGCACAAAGGCAAACTCTGCATGAGCATGCACATGGAATGGCTTCAAACTCCCATTCTTAGCCTTTCTAGAAACCTAAAAACTCTCGTTCTTGGGTCTCCTTCTCCACAAGTTTGGCAGCCTCTGAAGAAAAACAAAGAAATGAGCAAAAATCAAGTTCTGGAATGAGCTCAAAATGCCTCCAAACTCCTTAAAAGAGGGCATAACCCTAACTCACGTCCAAGAGGGGTTAATAAAACATATTTTAATAATAATTTTCATTTATTAGTCCATTAGCTTCCAAATATTATCCCCTTTTTCCGAAACTTAACCTTTTTGGGCCTACTTGCCTTGGAAAAGATTATTATTTTTAATTATTTGAAAAGGGGACATGACAAGTCCTCCCCTTCCAAATATTGCTTGTCCTCAAGCAATGGCTGAAAAATAAACCAATCAATCCACCTGGATCCCAAATGTAGTCATGAACTATACTATTGTCAATTAACATAGGCTCCTGCAATATCCTCTGCAATATAACCAAGAGGAATCCATAATCAAACTGACAATTACTGCTCAACCAAACTCCAAAGTCACAACTTCCACAGTTAGAAACCCACTAGACACAAACTCTTAGAACATCAAAACCCAAGTAAAGTGGACAAATCAAACTACCAACATAGTAAATACCATCAATGCATTCCACTGGCCTATATGGAATGTACAATCCAACTCTGTAACAATGGTGAATGCTCCCGAATGAAATTGTATCAAGTATGGAGAATCCACACACTATACAAATCCTATAGTCAACACAACTCTATAGATCATCGACCACTATCTCATAACCATAACTCCCATGCACCCCTGATGGTGAAAAGCCATCACAAGATAAACAACAAGAATTGGAACCCAAACCAAATTTTCCTTCCATCAATGTCTCAACATAAGGATCAAATTCTAACTAATGTACATACCTTGCAATATAATGTTGATAAAAAAAACCAACCTCATTCAACAGCTCACCATGAATGAGTGATACAACCCACTATGACTAATCACCAGCTAAGTCAAGAGATGTATAGCCAAAGGAGTAGAATCAATAACAACACTCACTAAAGCATCACTCTGAAACACCTGCTCTAAGTCACATATTATCAAGCTGTCAACTACAGAACCTATCGCCATGTTGTGCCCATCACAACTCTCATCCAAGGCATCAAACTATCCCATAACTGATGATAAGCACTAGGAACCAAAGTACATCTCTGTATCATCATCTCATCAACATGGTCATCAAAGGTAAATTGATGAGCATATCTCACAATGTAATGTTGATAGAATGCACCAATCTCAGTCAGTGGCTCAGACTACAATCCAGATGTAACTAACTGCAATCGATCACTAACCAAGTTGGAACTGACTACTACCTCTAAATACATCACCAAGGGATTAGTATTACTAGTAGGAACCATGCCAACTATCGGCTCACCAACATCACACATGCTCTTTGATACAGCATCTCTAGTCTTCCTGCCATTAGTGCTAGAGGTTACCACCATGTTAGGCAAACCACAACAATCTACTACAGCACCCAACTCAACTGAACCTGACTCTAGTGGGGATGAACTCGATATGCCAATGTTAGTATCAAGGATGGATGCATCCCCATCTCCACTATATATGACAATCTCAACCATGGACATCCTTAGATCATCAAACACCATAGCTTGTGACTGTACAGAATCTAGTAAAGACTGTAGTTGCTCTAACTCCATGGTCACCTTAGCCAAATGAAACTGTGACTCCTTGAAAGCCAACTATGTACTCTCAAGAATCTCAGAAGTCACCTCAAGCTGCTTAGTAAGCTCACTCACCTCATCTTCCTTGGCCAAAAATGCATCATATGCTGTACTGCCCCACTCCATAAGATAATCTATGTCGGCTACCAATTGCATATAATCTTGTCTCAAAATCTGGATAGCCTCCCATAAAGAGTGGAACTTTGTCAAGGAAAGATAACTGCCTCTCTACTCATCACTAGTAGGAGAACCCCATCCATAAACTGCTAACAATTGACGAGTAGCATCGAAATGTTGGCAAGTGATAGCAATGTCTCGTTCACTAACTCTCAACTAATTAGACACATGATGGCACTAGCTTGACTATCTCCTACAAACCTCCTCTGATGCACTATCTAAAGGAATATCCTCAAAGTTACTAGTCTCTAGAGTATTACCATCCATATCCTGTGAATCAACTCTAAAGCTCATATCAACATACGGAGTATCAAAAACTATAGCACTGATGTCCAACTCCTTTGTACCCAAGGAAACTAAGTCTTCAAAACTACCCACTACATCCTCTTGGATGTCATCAATGCCAATATGATCCTGGGACTCATCTATACACACTGCCAAATATGAAAGATCATCAACACATTTCAGCAAGTATGGTCGACTGGATATATGAACAAAGCCCAACACCGGTGTATAGAAATTAATACCAACATCGGACAAGATGCTAGCACAAGAAAATACAACACCGTGCAATCCGCTAATCAAATCCATGCTAACACCCAAACAAACACTGCTACCAAAAAGTTTTAAAGATCTCCAATCAATTGAATCCCAAATGCTAATATAACAACCTCGAGTCCATATCTGTAAACTAGAATCAGTTGGTAACTCAAGAAAAATCCTCACTTGAGTAATATGACCAATACCAACTAACTCCACATACCTGTCATGATGAGATAATGAAGTCACAATACTATCTTTGTTCACTTTCAGTTGGCTGGACAAATCATGTGAAGTACTACCAGCCTCAACCTCATGTGACGAAGCATCTAACTGTGCCTAGTACTCTTTCTTAGAAAAGTCATGAATGCTCAATGTCTACTCATCTCTACCAAGTATCTCACCATCATGCACAACAACATCCTCATAATCATCATCTGAACCCACTACGTTGTAGTTACCACCTGTTGTAACTATACCATCCTGAATACCTGTGATATCACCCTTTAACAACCTGTATACAATTGTCTCAATTTGAGTATCAAGTTGACCATTACTATCAATCTATGTAATATCCATTCTCACTACCTCCTATGGTAGAGTAGAATTTGAGACCTTTTCCTGGCTATAAGCTAGTTTCTCAAACTCCTCATGCAAGTTCTTGGTAATTGTGTCACCTGCCCTATGAGAAAATCTGCCAAATAGAAATCTGGTCAACTTATCCACCTTAGCTGGTTCACACAACATGTCATTCATCATACGGTGGTGCTCAACCAACTATTCAAACATGTCATGGCTTATTTTCCTAAGTTTATCTCGAATGTCTAAATAACCATCCTTTCTACTGTTCTGACTCTGGATATCAATTGTCCAAGATTGTGTCCTCTGAGACTCTATACTATACCTGTCCATTCTAGATAAAGTAGAGTGTAACCCCAATAGGTTATAACTTCTTTAAACACCAAGAAATAACATGCAAATGATTAGAAGTAGCATGCAACCATAGATTTTGACATGCAGCTGATTAGAAGCAACATGCAACCACCAAATTCACCAACAACTAACATGCAAATGATTAGAAGTAGCATGCAACCATAGATTTTGATATGCATCTAATTAGAAGCAATATGCAATCACAAAATTCACCAAGAACTAACATTCAAATGATTAGAAGTAGCATGCAACCATAAATTTTGACATGCATCTGATTAGAAGCAACATGCAACCATAAATTATGACATGCAAGATTTGGGTAGTTGTCAAAACTGACATGCAAACTTCTACAAACCCTCAGGTTGGCAAGATCATAGCTCTGATACCACTAAAATGTCCCTTTCTCTAATTTTATATGATATTTCAAGCCTCTAATCAGATCTTTAAGATCAAACAACCAATCTTTCAAAGATCCACCAATTTCTCAATAAACCCCAAATCAAGTATGCCAAAAATAGTGCCAAAAGCTTCACAACTTCACCTATTATTAATAAATCTGAAAGTGGAAATTTTTAAAAAAATTTGAGCAGCATAAAAGCCTATAAAATGGCATTTCTAGATCTATATAACATGCACACAATAGCTCCCAAATGGAGGACAAAAACAATGCTCATCGAGCTCCCGAAAATAGCACAAAATAGCCCGAAATCACCACAGAAACTTAATAATCTATCACAAAAGTATAATCATATCCAAATACATATTTTCAGCTCTATTTTAACATCTAAAAATCTGAAATACAACAGCAACCCAAACTGATATGAAATACTCAACTGGAAATACCAAACTCTTACAAAAAAACACACCCAAAAACCCACAAATCTACATTGTTTAGCACAAAGGAAAACTCTACATGAGCATGCACATGGAATGGCTTCAAACTCCCATCCTTAGCCTTCCTATAAACTTGCAAACTCCTGTTCTTGGGTCTCTTTCTCCACAGGTTTGGCAGCCTCTAAAGAACAACAAAGAAATGAGCAAAAATCAAGTTCTGGAATGAGCCCAAAATGCCTCCAAACTCCTTAAAAGAGGGCATAACCCTAACTCACGTCCAAGAGGGGTTAATAAAACATATTTTAATAATAATTTTCATTTATTAGTCCATTAGCTTCCAAAGATCATCCCCTTTTTCCGAAACTTCACCTTTTTGGGCCTACTTGCCTTAGAAAAGATTATTATTTTTAATTATTTGAAAAGGGGACATGACATAATGAAATTAATAAATTAACATTCAAATTTTTATATGAACATTTATATATAAGTTATAATTTGAACTTTTTATTTTCAGATCAAATTTCAATATAATTTATACAATTTATATTGCATGATCATGAAACATGATTCATGATGTTACATGTATCATAAGTTTATCTTTAACAAACTATTTCATTTATTTATTTAATATTTTTAAATAAATTAATAACATTTAAAACTAATTTAACTATTAACTACAAAATTATAAATTACAATAATTAATAATTGTTATTATATAACTTGCATGGCCCTGGCCCCTGTGTTTATATATTATCAAAATTTACATGCCATACATATGCATTATACATATTACAAATTTTCTTTGGATAATTTTTAATTGAATAATTTTTTTACTATAAATCATGAATCAAATATGAAAATAGAAAGGGATTGTTGAAACCCTTTTTTTGTTTCTAACTTTGTAATAGTTATTTTTTAATAACAGGGTTGCATATTAACATTTGAATACTGCATTACTAAGTGAAAAATAGAGTCGCAAACTAACAAGAACAATGAATTGAGAAGCCAAAAACTATTGGTTTCATTGATTATATTTGAGATTTTACAATGTTCATATTTATAAATAGATATTCAAAATAGCTAATTAAATGAACCCGATTTTACTATTTTGTAATTTACATTCAAGGGCAAAGCCCAATCCAAAGTAACTACTTATGATTTATCATTTTTATCAAAAAAAATATCTTAAAAATAGTTTCTTGCCCAAACAACAAGGGTCAAGGAAATAGGGAACAAGGATCAAGCTAAGGGCTTGAAGCCTTCAATTAGAAAGGTCTTCAAGCCCCTCCACAAGGAATCTCTTGAACATGATAATGTCACTAAACTAATGTAGCCATGTGAAGTCAATGTTGTTGACATCATCCAACAATAACCACTTCTACAGAAAATCCCTCCCAAGCCATGCCCACATCTAATGGTGAGTCAATTGGCATTCATTCATACTAAGTAGGAAGGGATGCTTCTGTACAATTCTCCTTATGCCTTTCTCCCAACACTTGTATGCTATGTATGTAAAAGGGATACTAATGCCTATCCTAGTACCTACTCGGCCAATACAATAACTTTGACATCATTTTCTAAAAATGTTTTCTTAAAAACATTACATAGAAGCATCAAAATGTCTACTTGATTGCCTCCAAGGTCGAGAAGAGACATGAGGAAGTGAGAGGTAATATCTATCGACAAGTGGTACCCCTTCTCATTTCTTAATAATTCATGGCCAAAGACTATGAACAAAGCATAGAAAAAAAAGGACCTATGGCATCTTCCTTGCAAACCATTGCTAGGACATCCTTAGGTATCATGCCCAAAAAAGGACTTTTGCAGACCCATTGTGGTGCGTTTCAACCAAATTGGTGTATCCATGACAATTATAAACCTAAGAAACTCTACAAACTAAGAAACTTTGTAACTCTACAAACTGAATTGAGAATTTGAAAAATGATAGTGAAAGAGGAATTGAAGAGACTCTTTAATAGCAGTTGCATCAATTTGTTCATGATCTTTCATATATTTTGTTCTTATATTGCTATTAATTTTCAAGTGTGGGAAATGTACTCACATTAATATCAGACAATCAGAGTGCTTGCCAAGTTGGCTACAAATGGAATTTAATAATTGTAACTATCAATATGACATTTATGATTTTAATCTTGATATGATATTCACTACAATCCAGTTAACGATTTCCATGCAAAACTTTTCATGTTCTCCATTCTGGAGAATTTCATGTGGCTCCAGCTCTTTTCAAGCAACTGGCCCCAAAATATATCTTATATGTTGATCTCTAATTAACCAATGGTAGATAAAACTAAAATATTAATGATACCAAAGTGATACTACACAAGTTGGTAATAGTGACATTGTTGGGTTTCTTTAGAATAATTGAGAGGGGAGGTGAATCAGCTATCCCAGGACCATATGTACAAATAACAAAATTCAATTCTTAGTAGACTTGTATCCATAAAACTTCAACATGCATGCATCCATTAGATCATACAATATTTAAATTGTGTAGGTTGTTGCCCTAGGTCAAAATAACTTCGTAGAAATGTAAACATGAAACACCATAAGAAAATTCACAAAATTTGACACTAGGATTTTATGTGGAAACCCAATTTGGGAAAAACCATCAATAACATGCTATTAATTCTCACTCTTCTGAAGTGGTGCCCTATGAAAGGCCAACCCTATTAAAGGTTACAATACACACTATTAAATGTGACCTACTTAAAGGATTTCAAACACCCTATTAGGAGTGAGCCTTGTTATAGAACTTTAGACCATTCCATTAGAATGTCACCCAGTTAAAGGATTTACAAATGATTGTTAGGTCAACCTTAATCCAAGGGATTTTATCCACACTGGTAAAATTATTAGAAAGTAACAGTAGGAATCGATCTAATACAAACTTACAACTCAATTGCAGATTACAAATCTTTGTTTTAGTCCTCCATTCTTCTTGGCATTCATATTCATCTCTGATAGCTTGTTCATCCTTCAATCATTCATGCTCTTCAGCCTTCTTGCCTTGTATGTCGATTGAAATCACCTCTATTTAGCCACTTGATCAAGCAATACACTAGACTCCTTGTCTTCCTTGGGTTATTGCACATGGAAATCTTTGCTTCTAACCAAATATCTCTATAAATAGAGAATTTAGATCTTTTGTTGCTTAACCACAATCATTCATTTTAGGGTTAGGTAGGATTAGGTAGCATTTAATGAATCTATCCACTTTTCTATTTGGTTCCTCTAAAAACTTCCTCTTCAATCTTCCTTGTATTTGCCTCAGAATGGTTTACCTTGAATTTTGTGTCACCAACTCATCATAGTTATCTTCCACCTGCTTTACATAATTCAAGAAATCAAATTAGTCAGCTCAAATTCATCAAATCTTTGATTTAACATTGTTTACTATCACTCAACATCTATACTATTTTGTCACTCGGTCAACACTAGTTCACTTGGCAAACACTAAAGTTTACTGATCCTCGACACCAACTAAACTTTATTTGACATATACTAACATTCACTTTCCTTGCATTGTTTTTCATATTTTCTTGACACCTCTTGATTTTTACTCTACTTCTAGTGATTTCTGTTCAACTTGCATTGACTGCTCAACAAGACTTGGAATACACTTTTTTTACTTGATCTTCTTCTGGTCTTAACTTGATTAATCTTTCATTTTAGACTTTAAGTAGATAAACAATACATTATAGTACCAATTTCTTACTTGGTCTTAGTGCTTCTTTTCCATACCAAATAACTCAACCTTTCTCTAAGTGTTCTTGTTATCTCCTCTTTTCAAATCCTCTTCATCAATCAACTAAATGATATCTTTTAGACCAAAAAGAAATTGTCTCACTAGTAGGTAGTAGGTTTGACATCATTGACAAAATAACAGTTGTTCCATAGCAAGTACTTCACTTTTAAAAAAATCATATGAACAATCTCCCTCTTTGGTAGTGATGGAAAACCAATACTGATCAACAATACCAAAAAGAAAATAATATCTTTGAAATCTCTCCCTCTATCAATAAATGTCCTTACTCTATATAGGGTAATGTAAGCTTTGTCAATCTCCTTCAATGTATCTCTCTTATATCTCCCTCTATAGGTTATTTTTTATCTCATAATTCCCTCTTTAGAGTATCTAGGTTATTTTATATATGATATTTCCCTCTTTAGAGTATCTCTCCCTCTTTCTAATATTTAGGTACTTATCTCCCTCTATCTTATATCCCTCTTTCTTATATCTCCCTCTTTGAAAATAATTCCAAAGATTTGTCATCTCTATGTGAAGATATAATCAATTCAAGTTCTCCCTTTGTCACCTTGCATGTGACAGTAAGTCTGCTAATTTAGCTCCTCCATTACTTTAGGTGACTCGTAAAGTAAGATCCATTGCATCAAGTTGTAAGATACAACATTTAGCTTAGTTTACACAAGGCACTACTCATACTTCTTAAGTAGCTTTGGATAGGGGTATCACCCCTAGTTTACCTCTTAGATATTCATGAGCATCCTTAGGTAAAGCTTTTGTGAATATATCAACTATATGTTCTTTTTTATTCACATGTTTCATCATCACTTATTTGTCTTGAGCCAACTCTCTCAAGTAATGATACTTGATTGCAATGTGCTTAGTCTTTGTGTGCATCATAGGGTTCTTTGATATGTTTATAGCACTTGTATTATCACAATAAAGTACCATAGGTTCAGTAATTTTCTCCATTCATTTCAGTAGTTGTTTGATTCATACCACATTTGTACAATTTACTGCTCTAGCCACATATTTAGATTCAACAGTAAATTGAGATATACAATTTTGTTTCTTACTAGTCTAGGTGACCAATCTCTTTCCTAAGAAAAATGCTCCACTACTTGTGCTTTTTCTATCATCAATGATTCCAACCCAATCAGCATTTTTATAGGCTCCTAGCTCAAATTTGTGATTTTTCTTGTAGTATACACCATAGCCTTTTTTTCTTTTTAGATATCTCATAATTCTCTTAACAGTCATCAAATGATTCTCCTTAGGATTTGCAAAAATCTTACAACAATCCCAACAACTAATGCAATGTCAAGTCTACTATGTACTATATATTGCAACTTACCAATCATAGGCATGTACAATGTTTGATTCACCTTAGCAAAATCATCATTCTTTGAAAGTTTATGTCTTGTTATCATAGGTGTGCTAACTAGTTGTGAATCTTCCAATCCAAAAGTTTTCAATATTTCCTTCACATACTTAGATTGAGTGATTTGTATACCATATTTCATTTGATATACTTACAAACCAACAAAAAACTTGATCTCTCCAAACATAGGCATCTCAAATTCTTTCTTCATTCCATTTGCAAATGACTTACATAATGCATTTTGACCTCCAAATATGATATCGTCAAAAAAAATTTCAGCTAGTAAAATACCTTTACCTCTTTCTATCTTCAAGTATAGATTATTGTTATCATTAGTCTTCTCAAAACCAATCTTCCTAAGATAATTGTGAAGCCTTTCATGCCATGCTCTTGGGGCTTGCTTTAAACCATGTAAAGCTTTGTGTGGTCTACATACCATATTTTTTTTATTTGGATTAACGAATCCTTCATGTTGTTTTATGTAAACTTCTTATTTTAATATACCATTCATAAATGTTGACTTCATATCCATTTGATAAACTTTGAAATTTTTGTATGTAGAGTAAGCAAGCGGAGTTCTTACTCCTTCCAATCTTACAATTGGGGAAAATGTTTCTCCATAGTCTATTCCTTCTTCTTGTGCATACTCCTTGCAAACTAATCTTGCCTTATTCCTTGTGACTTCACCATTCTCATCTAACTTGTTTCTATCCACTTGGTTCCAATCACATTATTGTTCTCTGGTCTAGGTACTAGAGTCCATGTTTTTTTCTTCTCAATCTAATCAATCTATTCTTTCATGGATTTACTCCAATCCTCATTCTCAAAGGCATATTTCACTATCTTAGGCTCATGCATGCTCAATAAACATGTATCACTTCTTATCCTATTCCTTATCATTGGTCTAGTTTCTTTATTTCCAAAAATTTGTTCTATAGGGTGATGTCTTTTGACATACTTTGACAATCTTGGTTATGTTCTTCTTTCTGCAATGGGTCTGTCAACTTCTAGATTAGTATGTTCTTCTCTATTAGGTAGATCCACATTCATTTCATGTACACTTATCTCAAAATTAGGATGTACCTCATCTTTTGTCTACAACTCAGCTCCTAAATGTAACTCAGTTCTTGATTTTAACTCAACATTCATTATATGTGACTCAATAGCCACTAAAAATTTCTATTGATTTACAACTTGGTTTAAAGCACCTTCATCAATAGGCATACTTTCATAAAAGTATATAAAGGATTTGTACTCTTCAGGTTCCTTCATAGGTTCAACTTCATGTACCTCTATATATTCATCAAACTTCACATTTGCACTTTCCACAACTTTATTAGTGTTAGTATTTAAACATTTATAAGCTTTACTTCTTGTGGAATAGCCAAGGTATATACCTTTTTCACTTTTAGTATCTAGTTTACCATTCCTAAAATCCTTAAGAATATAGCACTTTCTTCCAAATACCTTAAAATATTTCACATTAGTTGAGTATCCATACCATAGTTCAAAAGGTGTTTATGTACTTGGTTTAGGTTATAGATAGCTATACTCATAGCTTCTCTCTAGTATTTCAAAGAAACATTCTTCTCTGTTATGAGTGTTCTAGCATAGTTCATTATAGATCTATTCCTCCTTTCAACAATTCCATTTTGTGGATAGGTCCTAGGTGTAGAAGTTCATCTCTTGATTCCTTTATCATTACAGAACATCTCAAACTCATTTAATGTAAATTCTCCATCTCTATCAGATCTCAAACATTTCAAGCTTTTTCCAGTCTCCTTTTTAACTCTAGCTAAGTACCACTTAAATATTTGGAAAACATCACATTTTTGTTTCAGAAACATAACTATCATCATCCTAGAATAATCATCATCAAATAGGATAATGTACTTATCACCTTTATAACTTTTCTCATGTCATGCCCAAAATTAGGGCAAAAACACACCAAATTTTTTTTTCCTTTTTAAATTAATTACTTTAAAAGTCTAAACATTAACATAAATCATTAAAATGGCTCATATGCAAATTTGTAACTCACTTATAAAAATAATTTACAACTAATTTAAACCATATTACATTAGCCATTTAAATATTAATAAGAAAAAAAATTAATGAACAATATATTGGAATAATTTAAATAATGATCTAAAAGAGCACAAGTTCAATTATTACACCGTATAAGAATGAAAGAACTAATTACTATAATAACACATACTATAACTAAACTTTATTTTAAACTTTATTCTAACTAATTACATTTAAATCCACATTCTATCCCAAATAGAACATTTCAAAAATAATAATAATAACATAACTAAAAATTAAATAAAAATTAAATGAGTAAATAAAATTTTAACCTTTCTAACTTCCATAACAATTTGCAACCCCACAAAATACTAACATTAAAATATACTAAAGTATAAATGAAACATATCAAATATAATGGTCAACAAAGAGAAGAAACCAGATCACCAACGTTTCACAACAAACATATAAATTGAGTTACTAACAATTTAAGCTATGGGTCAATGAGTTTGACTCAAAAATCACACAATTAAATCATGATAGCAATATCACAATTTAAGCTGATTAATATTGAAATGCATATTACTTATAAATAAATTAAACTAAACTGAATCATAAAATAACAACTTTACCATTACCAAAGTCCTAAACTAACACTTTATGCATGTTAATACACAACTCAATAACTGAAATAAAATACTAAGCATTATCAACTTAACACAACATCTAACTCTAATTACTAATAATGAAACATACAAAACTAACAAATCGATATACTAACTTCTACTAATAACTTATTATACTAACATTATTTTAAACACACTATATATATACTAACTCAAATTAAATACTAACTAAATATGAAAACCTGATAACATTCCTACTTATTACTAATACAAACTAATTTTAAAAAAAACCTACATACTGATCACCCTAACTAACGTAAGGCCTACCCCTCCCTATTGGCCAAGCGTCGCAACCACCCACTTGGGTGCTCTCCCAAGAAACTCACGCTACTCCTCATGACCCCCACTTGCTACATGCCACC
Organism: Cupressus sempervirens; assembly: GCA_028749045.1. Classification (NCBI taxonomy): domain Eukaryota; kingdom Viridiplantae; phylum Streptophyta; class Pinopsida; order Cupressales; family Cupressaceae; genus Cupressus; species Cupressus sempervirens. The sequence continues at coordinate 406,179,965 of CM053786.1, forward strand.
TAAAGCTTCCTTGGGCGGTACCCCAAACTGGTACACTATCCAAGCCTGGCATGGGCAGAGGAAGATCAGGTGCTATGAAGGGAAAGGTAAAGTGTTTTACACTCAAGCCCAAAAAAACATTAACTTAAATGCCCCTCTAAACAACTACTTCCCTAGCCCAGGCATGGTCTAAGTGAGCCTGCGGAAATCTAGGAAGATACAAGGGGGGGTACTTTAACTATTTTATTCATTGACTTTAAAACACAAGATTAGGTCTGCCCACTGACCAATCTGATGCCAAGGAATGATTGAGTGGGGAAATAATTTAACACATAAAGGTAGGTTGGTGATTTTTTGGGATAACTTAAAATAGAGTTATTTTCGACAAGAGGCTTTTGGAAAGCAACGACAACTACAATTTCCATTAATTTTGCCCATGTAAATGTTGTTTGGTCTTAGCACTCTACCCTCGCATCACACCTGTGCCCAACCTAGAGAGAGAGAGGGGGAGAAGTCTCCTTTCATTTTGAATGGTTTAAATGAGGACTCAGACCCCATACAAAATGTCAACTTGCCACCCACATGATCCAAGATTTGGGTTTGGAGGTAATTTGAAATCCTCTTTTTTGCCATGATTCTTTCAAGGAAATTTATTGCAAAAAGTTTTATTGGTGAAGTCCTTGAGCAGAATGGTAAAAGAATATATATATATATATATATCACTTAAATTTTCATTTTTTATTTTTTATTTAAATAATAAGTTTCAAGAGCATTTTTAAGGAATATTCTTTGTAGTCTATTGAGAATTTATTTTGCCTTCTCATACAAATTCCAAAGAGCAATTTTTCTCCTGGGGTTGTATATTTTTGTCAAGCCCTTATTTTTTTTTTAAGTGTCAACTTTTGTTTTGCAAACTTCTTTTATAACAAGAGGTGTATTTTTTTGTATCTATTTTGGATTTACCATTTGCATAGATTACACAAGATGATTGAACAATTTGTCATATCAACAATGAGAGATTTATTGTATCTCCTAATGCATATGAAATTAGATTGAAATTTCAACATAACAACATTCCTTTTCCTTAACATAATTGAAACTTGAACATTGCTTAATTTCAAATAAACTCATCAATCAATCTATTTTTCCACACACTTACACATGAATTGAATTAACATAAGATACAATGCAAGGAGGTTTTCTAAATCTTTTCTCTCTATTAATCAACCTAGTTCAAGGCTCCATCAAGAAAGAACCAGTAAGAAAACTTGACATCTTTGCCAAATATATCAACGTTTAAATACATTTTTACATAATGATTTAATTCAATTGAATTCTCTTCTAGGTCTTCATAAGAGATTTTTTTCCAATAACTTCAATGCATCAAGGGAATCATGGAAAAAATGAGAACTGACCTAAAGGTAAAACAACATATTATGATAAACAATTCAAGCATGCATTCCAACCCGATTTTGCACAATAAGTTCAATATTGAACCAAAATAGGGGGGAGGTGGATTTTCTCAATAGGAGACATCAATCACCATACCATAACATAGCCCTTTTGGGGCTAAAATTCAAGAACTTCCATTCTTCTACAAATGCCCTTTTGAGGCCAACGCAACAAGAAATTTCATTCCTTCCCTTTACAAGAATTCAAATTTTCATACAAGGTATGTGATGACAAGTAGGGGCCCATACACCCTACCCTCTTTCTCTCTTCTCACCATGAGAGGAGACTCTACACTATTGAGGTCCAACTAAAGCCCTTCCCCCATACTTGACCACTTCTTTCCTATCCAAGGGTGAGTAATGCCAAAAAAATCTCCATGAAATCCCCTCAAAATTTCAAGAAAGCATAAGAATGACATCCAAAAACAAGTCAAGATCCCTCCCAAACAACCCCAACACACATACAAGCAATACAAAGAACACACAATGCCTTATGCATAAATCAAAGCATGAAAAATGTGAAGAACATGATCAAAGAGTGAAGAATCCTACCTTCACAAAAAGTTATGGTAAAATGACCAGTTGAGAAGAGTTTATCCTTCTTCTTTTTTCAATCTTCATACTTTTTCTCTAAAACTAGAGATTGAGTAACAACCCAAAACTTCTCCAAAATGCCTCTAAATATGATCCTAACTCAACTAGGCTTTAGGTAAACTCAAGGTGGAGTTTGAGTCACCAACTCATGAAGGACACAAATCAATTTTCACAATCAACCAAAACTAGGGCTTTTGAGTGACCCTAAAAGTCAACCTAAGAGGCTAAGGGGGTGGAAAGTACTCCCAACCCATACACTTACCCTTGGGGTACTTAAATTTAATTTTTTTAGGCCTTAAAGACTTAATAGAACCCAAACAAAAGCTAGGAGAATTTTAAGGCTATATAACAACCTTCGAAGAAAGACAATGCAACATAGCACAAATAGCAAGGGGTTCAATTTCGTCTTTCCATTGGATTTCTCAGTTAAATATCCTGCACACATCATTAGTTAAAGAAATCACATGCATATATGTAAATTTCATATCAAGAAAATCATGTAAATTTAAAACATCCATATTTCTAATAATCAATTGTTTATCCCATTCTACTCATATTTTTGACCATTAAAATTGTATAATCAAAGTGTTAGTTCTGCATTCATTTACTTCATTATTATACATGTTCATAAATCATTAAATGAAAAAATCAAATAACTAAAGTAAAGCATCACACATCATAAAATAGCATAATAATGTTCAGTGCATCAAATAATGTCCTGACATATCGAGTCATGAGTATCAAAATAGTAATGTATCAACTATGCAATGATGGGTTAGGGTGAGGCCTCACATCTCATTAATTGGTCCACACAAATCAATGTGAACTAATTCCAAAATTTCTTTAGAGGTGTGAATCTTACTCTTAAAAATAGATTTTGTCATCTTGCCTAACTGACATTGTTTGGAAATCATATTGTCATGTTTCTTCAGTTTAGGCAAACCTCTTACTCTTTTCATGTTATTGATACTTATTAAGTTACCAAAGTTAATATGACGTAACCTCTTGTGCCATAGCTACACATCATTAAATTCTACAACAAGACAAGTAGCATAATTTATATCAAGATAAAATAGATTATCTCTATTCTGATCACCTTTTCCAATTAGTTTCCCATCAATGTCATAGATCTTTTCTATCTTGTTCTCAAACTCAACTTTGTAACGTGAACTATTTAGTTATGACACACTCAACAAGTTATAGTTAAGTCCTTCTAAATAAAAAGAATTTTCACACATGATCTTTTCTATGAGTTTGATTGAAACTTTAACTTTTATCAGACAAAGTGCATCATTACCAATTCTTACATTATTTCCATTGTAATAATCAAGGGTAATGAACTTACTTTTATCTCTAGTCATGTGGTGTGAACACCCACTCTCAATGATCCATCTATCACTCTTGTTCACATAAGATACTAGTGCAATTGCCTCATCCTCATCAGAATCATCCTTCATTACAACATACACCACTTTATCATCATGGTTGTTAGATCCATCTTTGATTTCCTCTTCAACAATACAGCAAGACTTCTTTCCTTTATCTTTATAATCTTTGATGTCATCATCTCTTCTAATTTTTTATTTGGCTCCACTCCTATTGTTCTTCTCTGTATTGGAAATATAGATGAAGTAACTGAGAGGGGAGGGGTGAATCAGTTACCACAAAGAAAATTCCAAAAATCCCTTAGATGTCTATAATATATACTTACTGCTGATACTCGGTAACTAGTGCAAGAATACTGTAACTCGATATGTTAACTAATTACTGATCATCTAGCATTCATTGTTATTCATGTGCATGCAAAGGTTAAATAAATGAACACAAGAGACACCAGATTTAACGTGGAAACCCAATATGGGAAAAACCACCAAGTAACTAGTTACCAATTTTCACTCTTCTGAAGTGAGCCCTGTTAGGAGCCAACCCTATTAAAGGTTACAATGCACACTGTTAGGTGTGACCTCATTAGAGGATTTAATCACCCTATTAGGAGTGGCCTGGTTAGAGGTCTTTAAAATAATTCAACTAAACTGTCACCTTGTTAGAGGATTTACAAAATGGCTATTAAACCAACTCTGTTAAGAGATTCTAGATTCACTATTACAATGATTAGAAAGCAACAATGAGGTGACCTCAAAGATATGCAACTTATCTTTTGTTGATTATAGATCTCTATTCGGCTTCACTGTATCCTTACTGATCAAATACAACTTTGCAGCTCCTCAGAATATCTAATCCTTCATTAGAATTCTCTCAATATTCGCTTATTCCATCCTCATCCATATATTCGCACTCATTTTTTTTAATTCACAACTTGAACATCTAAATATATACCTTTCAGATTATCAAGTCGGCTCAAATATAAGTTACAACAACTAAAAAAATATTACATCAGTCGATTGCATGAAACAATTAAACTTAATACCAGAACAATAAAACCCTTCACTAGCCGACCCAACTCGGTGACCACTGCTCTAGAATGATTTTCTAGTGTTAACCAAGTGAGGCTCAGTAAACACTACAAACCCTGCAAAAATATTTTGGAGATCAAGTGAACTCAGTTAGCACTAACCTTCCTTTGCTGACCTTGTGAGCTTGGTAGAAGCTAACTCTCTGCCACATTTCCTTTGATAACCGAGTGATCTTGGTAGACATTAACTTTTCTTTGTTAACCTTGGGAGCTCGGTTAACACTAACATTCTGCTACAAAATTCTTTGATGCCTAAGTGAGATCAGTAAACATTAACTTTTCTTTATTAACCTTGGGAGCTCGGTTAACACTAACTTTCTACTACAAAATCCTTTAATGCCCGAGTGAGCTCGGTAAACATTAACTTTTCTTCGCTAACCTTGGGAGCTCGATTAACACTAACTTTCTACTACAAAATCTTTTGATGCCCGAGTGAGCTCGGTAAACATTAACTTTTCTTTTTTACTTAGGAGCTCGATTGATATTGTAAATTGCTTTCTTGATCATCTGAGCTTGGTAGACTCTGTCTGATGACTGATATGATATTTGTGTAACATCAAAGACAATACACAATTAACAATTGTATCCAAAAATCTCCCTCTTTGGCATTGATGGCAACACAACATATCCTAGCAGAATGAAATTTGAAAACAAGTCTAACAAGCCTTTTTCTGTTAGAACAACTTTCTCTATTAGATAGTAGACTCTCCCTCTTTCAGTAATCTCCCTCTATGAAGGAATTCCATAGCAAACTTTTTCTTCTCAAACAAATTTCAGAAAGATATGACAGTAAAACTCTCCCTCTTTGACAACACATGCCAAAGACAACACAACTTAAATGAATTTTATTGTACCTTTAGTACTAATTCATATGCAATATTTTCTGATTATGCTACATTAACTGATAGATCTTCAACTTGGTATGTTTTGATGCATCACTAAAACTTTCATTTTAGTGAACTTCAAATAGGGGAGTGACCCCTAACTTACCTCTTAGATATAAGAATGCATCCTTAGGTAATGGCTTTATGAATATGTTAGCAATTTGTTCCTTTGTATGAACATATTCCAATCTGATCTCCTTATCTTGCACCAATTCTCTGACAAAATGATATTTTATTGCAATGTGTTTGGTTTTGGAATGCATCATTGGATTCTTAGATATGTTTATTGCACTTGTATTATCATAGAACATAACAACTAGTTCTTTAATTTCCACCTTCATGCCTTCCAACAACTATTTAATCCAAACAATATTAGAACAGTTTACTATTGTAGCGACATACTCTGCCTCTGCTGTAGATTAGGATGTACAATTTTTCTTTTTGCTTGTCCAAGAAACCAACCTCTTTCCAAGAAAGAATGCTCCTCCACTTGTACTTTTTTTGTCATCAAAGTTTCTTTCCCAATCAGCATCAGTAAACACTTTCAAATCTAGATTACCTCCAAATTTGTACCATAAACCATAATCTTTAGTTCCTTTCAAATATCTCATTATTCTTTTGATTACCATCATGTGATTTTCTCTTGGTTTTGCTGAAAATCTTGCTACAATACCAACTGCAAAGGCAATATCTGGCCTAGTATGAACTACATACTGCAACTTTCCAATCATAGATCTATACAATGTTTGATCTACTTATTTTGATTCATCTACCTTGGTAAGTTTTAATCCAGTACACATAGGAGTCCCAACTAGTTTACAATCTTCCATACCAAACTTTTTCAATATCTCCTTGATGTATTTTGATTGAGTGATGTAGATACCATTTTTATTTTGCTGAATTTAAAGACCAACAAAGAATTTGATTTCTCCAAACATAGACATTTCAAATTCCTTGTTCATTTGTTCTGAGAATTCTTTGCAAAGATCATCATTCCCTATGAAAACAGTATCATCTACAAATATTTCTGCCAAGATAATCTTATTATCTTGTCCTTCCTTTATATACAAGCTACTGTTATCATTAGTTCTTTGAAAACTAATCTGAATAAGATAGTTATGCAATCTTTCATACCATGCTCTAGGGGCTTTTCTTAAACCATACAATGCCTTGTGTAATTTGTAGACCATGTTCTTCTTATCTGGATCAACAAAACCTTCAGGTTGTTCAATGTAAACCTCTTCATCCAGTATAACATTGAGGAATGCTGACTTGACATCCATCTGATAAAATTTGAATCCTTTGTGAGTAGCATATGCTAGTAAAGTTCTGACTCCTTCCAATCTTGCAACAGGAGCAAAAGTTTCTCCATATTCTATTCCTTCTTCTTGAGTATATCCTTTGCATATTAGTCAAGCTTTGTTTCTTGATACCTTACCATCTTCATCCAACTTGTTTCTGAATACCCACTTAGTTCCAATCACATTTTTATCTTTAGGCCAGGGTACAAGAGTCCATGTCTTCTTTTTCTCTATCTACTCTAATTCTTCATTCATAGCCTTAATCCAACTATCATTTTCCAATGCATCTTTAATATTTTTAGGTTCAAAATTAGAAAGTAAACAAGTACCTTTCAACTTACTTCTTGTCATGGTTCCTTCAAATTTGTCTCCAATGATCTGATCTGCTAAATGATGTCTCCTGACATATTTTGCTAATATAGGTTCCTTGCCTTTTGAATGAATTTCATTGTTATCCTCTTGCACTTCAACTTCAAGTTTTGGCTATTCTGGCTCGGTAGATATTGGATTGGGTCCTTCAGACTCGGTAGACACTTCCTTGATAGCATCAGAATGTAGCTCGGGTTGCTATAGCTTGGTTTGAACTTCTTGTAACTCGGTTACTAATGACTTGGGAGTAGAAGATTCCTAATTAACTGGTGTTGTATCAGGTTCAGTGAAAACAAAGCTTCTATAATCTTCTAGTTCCCTTTTTCTTTCTACTTTAGTCCTTTCTACAAACTCATCAACTTTCACATGTGCACTTTCTATGACTTTGTAAGTAGACAAGTTCAAACATCTATATGCTCTACTTTTGCAAGAGTATCCCAAAAATATTCCTTCATCACCTTTTACATCAAATTTTCCTTTTCTAGATTCTATCAAAATGTAACATTTACTTCCAAATACTTTTAGATAACTTACATTAGGTTTATAGCCATACCATAGCTCATAGGGAGTTTTGAATGAGTCATAGTTGTACTTGGTTCAAGGTATGAACTGTAGTGCTGATAGCTTCCTTCCAGTATTTGATAGCAATGTTCTTTTCAATCATTAAGGTTCTTACCCAATCCATGATAGATCTGTTCCTTCTTTCAGCTATTCCATTTTGTTCAGGAGTTCCAGGGGCTGATACTTGTCTTTTGATTCCTCTCTCAATGAAAAAGTTATTGAACTCATGTGACATGAATTCTCCACCTCTATCTAACCTCAAGCATTTCAATCTTTTTCCTGTTTCCTTTTCTACTCTGGCCAAATACCATTTGAATTTCTCAAATACTTCTGATTTGTTCTTTAGATAAATGACAATTATCATTCTTAAGTAATCATCAACAAAAAGAATGAAAAAAATTTCTCTAGTATAGATTTCAATTCCAATGGGTCCACATAAATCAGTATGCACAATATCTAATATATCTTTAGACTAATAGTTTTTACTTTTAAAACTAGTCTTTCCCATTTTACCAATCTGACAATTTTTGCATAGACTGATCTCGGGTTTCTTTATATTTGGAATGCCTCTTACTTTTTTGAATTTTCTTATCTTCACCAAGTTATCAAAATTGACATGACAAAATATTTTATGCCATAACCAACTTTCTTCAACTTGAGCTATAAAACATGACCATTTACCAAGTTCAAGATAAAATAAGTTACCTTTTGTTTGAGTGCTTGATCCAATCAGTTTTCCTTTGCCATCCAGTAGTCTTGCTTTTTCATGCATGAATTCTACTTTGAATCCATTATTGAGTAGTTGTGCCACACTCAACAGATTATGCTTTAGTCCTTCTACCCAATAGGAATTATCACATATAAGTTCTTTGGTTAGAGAGATTCTTTCTTTTCTTTTTATACAACCAGGTTCATTGTTACCAAATCTTACACTGCCACCATCATAGTCTTCAAAGTACTCAAACTTAATTTTATCATCAGTCATGTGATGAGAACAACCACTATCTATGATCCATGTATCATTTTTTCTCATATGATAAATGAGTGCCATTTCCTTATCATTATTAGACTCATCTTTCACAACAATGTAGACGATTTCATCTTCTTCTTCATCATTAGAATCATTAGAATCTTTAGCCATAAAGCATGTTTTCTTACCTTTATCCTTGAATGATTTGAATTTTGTCTTGCCATTGTACTTGTAACCTTTTTTCTCATCTTTTTTCTACTTTTTTGGGCACCTAGCAACAATATGACCAATTTATTCACATGAAAAACATATTAGAGGAACTTTACCTTTATATTTTCCTCTTCCTCTAGAATATTTTCTTGCTAGTAGAGCTTCAATCACCTCAAGATCACTATCTTAACTTTGGTCTGATTCATCTTCACTTCCTAACTGAGATTCCTTTTTCTTTTTACTTTTCTCCTTGAGTGAAAGCTTGGCTTCAAATGCTGATTCAATATTTTTGGAAGATGGAACATAGTTGTCAAAGTTGTCTAGTTCAAATGCAGTTAATCTTTCAACTATGGCCTCTAGATTTATCTTATGATTTTCTTCACATCTTCTTTCTTGAATTGCAGAAACTTTGATTGCATAAATGGGTACTAGAGTTCTAATAACTTTACTTATAACTGTCTCCTCCTTGATATCTCCTCCAGATGCTTTGATTGCACTGACACATGCTTTGACTCTTTCAACATATTTTTCAATGTTTTCATCCTCTCTCATCCTCATCTGATCAAATTGTCCTCTCAGACTTTCTGCTTTGGCTCTTCTTACATTATCATCTCCTCCATAGATTTCTTTCAGCTTTTCCCACATTTTAAAAGAAAATTTGCAGTCCTTGATGTCATCAAATACTTCATAACTCAGAGTAGATGCTATATCTATCATCATAATGTTGTGGGTCTTCTTTTCAGCAATATCATTAATAGATAGTGTACCAGCTAGTTCTGCATATTTTTTATCAAGGTATTTTAGCCCTATATCTCCAATAGAAGCTAGATGAAGTCTCATCAACCCTTGCCATGCTGAGAAGTTGTCCCTGTTAAGTCTTGGAATTTCTCTCTTATAAGACATCCTAATCTTTGGCTTAGATCCTTGAAATCTTGTTCTGCAAGCACCAAAGGCTCTAATACCAATTGTTGGAAATATAGATGAAGTAACTAAGAGGGGAGGGGTGAATCAGTTACCACAAAAATAATTCCAAAAATCCCTTAGATATCTATAATATTTACTTACTGTTGATACTCGATAAATAGTGCAAGAATACTATAACTTGGTAGGTTAACTAATTACTAACCATCTAGCATTCATTATTATTCATGTGCATGCAAAGGTTAAATAAATGAACACAAGAGACACTAGATTTAACATGGAAACTCAATATGGAAAAAACCACCAAGTAACTAGTTACCAATTTTCACTCTTCTGAAGTGAGTCCTGTTAGGAGCCAACCCTGTTAAAGGTTACAATGCACACTATTAGGTGTGACCTTGTTAGAGGATTTAATCACCCTATTAGGAGTGGCTTGGTTAGAGGTCTTTAGAATAATTCAACTGAACTGTCACCTTGTTAGAGGATTTACAAAATGGTTGTTAAACCAACTCTGTTAAGAGATTCTAGATTCACTATTACAATGATTAGAAAGCAACAATGAGGTGACCTCAAAGATATGCAACTTATCTTTTGCTGATTATAGATCTTTGTTCAACTTCACTGTATCCTTACTAATCGAATACAACTTTGTAGCTCCTCAGGATATCTAATCCTTCATTAGAATTCGCTCAATATTTGCTTATTTCACCCTCATCCATATATTTGCACTCATTTTTTTTAATTCACAACTTGAACATCTAAATATATACCTTTCAGATTATCAAGTCGGCTCAAATATAAGTTACAACAACTAAAAAAATCATTACATCAGTCAGCTGCATGAAACAATTGAACTTAATACCAGAACAATAAAATCCTTCGCTGGCCAACCCAACTTGGTGACCACTGCTCCAGAATGATTTTCTAGTGTTAACCAAGTGAGGCTCAGTAAACACTAAAAACCCTACAAAAATCCTTTGTAGACTAAGTGAACTTGGTTAGCATTGACCTTCCTTTGCTGACCTTGTGAGCTTGGTAGAAGCTAACTCTCTGCCACATTTCTTTTGATAATCGAGTGATCTCGGTAGACATTAACTTTTCTTTGTTAACCTTGGGAGCTCGGTTAACACTAACATTCTGCTACAAAATCTTTTGATGCCCGAGTGAGTTCGGTAAACATTAACTTTTCTTCGTTAACCTTGGGAGCTTAGTTAACACTAACTTTCTGCTACAAAATCCTTTGATGCCCGAGTGAGCTCGATAAATATTAACTTTTCTTTGTTAACCTTGGGAGCTCGGTTAACACTAACTTTCTCCTACAAAATCCTTTAATGCCCGAGTGATCTCGGTAAACATTAACTTTTCTTCGTTAACCTTGGGAGCTCAGTTAACACTGTAAATTTCTTTGTTGATCATCTGAGCTTGGTAGACTCTGTCTGATGACTGATATGACATTTTTGTAACATAAAAGACAATATACAATTAACAATTGTATCCAACACTCTGGACATCTAGCAGCAATATTACCAACTTCATTATAATTAAAGCATGTCATAGGTAGCTTACCTTTGAATTTTCCTTTGCCCCTATGAAATATCCTTGCTAGCAATGCTTCAAGTTGTTCTAAATCCTCCTCATATGTATCACTATCACTAGAAACATATTTGACATTTTTCTTTTTCTCTTTAGGTTCCTTTAATGACAGTTTAGCTTTGAAAGAAGATTCAATATTTTTTAGTTTTGAAATTATCAAAATTAGAAAGTTCAAAGGCAATGAGCCTACCCATCAAACCTTCAAAGGAAATATTGCTACCAAGTATACATCTTAGTTCTTGTATGGAAGAAACTCTAATAGCATAGATTGGCAGTAGTGTTCTCAATACTTTGCTTATTATAGTATCATCATTAATGATATCATTATCTCCTCTAATAGTATTAACAACATCTTTTATTCTAGAATAATAATGAACAATGTTATCACATTCTTTCATTCTCATGTCATCAAACTTCCCTCTTAGACTTTTAGATTTGGCTCTCAAAAATTTGTATCTCCTCCATAAATTGTGTAAGGCATCCCACATCTTCTTTACACCGTCACAATCCTTGATTTCATCAAACTTTGGGTAACTTAGGGCAAAGGCAATCTCCAAGACTACCTAATTGTGTTTTTCTTCTTTTTTATATCATTGATAGTTAGGGCTCTAGCGGGATCAACATGCTCAGTGGTGATAGTGTTAGAAATAATAGTCCACCAAGATAACTGAGGGGGGGTGAATCAATTATCCAATTAAAACATTTATCAACCTTAATTAATCTTAACCATTCATTCAAAGTAAAAAGAAACTATAGCATGGACCCTGCTACAAGTCTATAAACACATTCAGTACATAAGAGTCCCTGTTACGAGACTTTGAATCCCTATTAGGAAATTCCAACCCTGTTAGGAGTTATAGAAGGCAAAAGGACCCACTATCCAAACAGCTTCTAGGGCAAGACCACTAAACTTCATTGTCTAAATGATCTCTCAACTATTCCTTTTAGAATAATTGTTCATGTTGTGCTTTATCCTCTTTCCTCTATCCTGTCAACTAGACCAATCACTATCAAACCTTTTAGACTAGGTCATGAACCTTAGATCCAAATATCAAACCTTGAATCTCAAAATAAAACCTTAGCAACGAAGTTCTCTTCAACTTCACTCTGCTCTTCTTATCCTCGCATATCAACTTGTTTCTCTTCTATTCCATAATTCATACTTCATGCAATTGTTCATCCATATCAAAGGAAGATGTCCTTCCTTATACTGAATCGATAAAAAAATTTCCTAGGTCTACTATTACACCTTCTCAATTAATTATTATAGGACCTCATTAAGAACACGTTATACTTAGTGATAACATCAAACTATTGTCTTGTAACTTGAATAAATTTTTGTATGTGTAATATTATGATGAGAAAAATTAGGCACATCATCTTTATAATGTCTTCTACATGCCTTTAACCTTGATTCTCCAAATAACAACTCTGCTAAGAGATATAACAAGTTTACAAGAACATGCTTCTGTAAACTCATCTCGAAATAGTCTTCACTAAAACTTGTATAACTTCTTCCAGACTTAATATTCCTACTTCCAAGGTTAGCCATATATTCTAGATACTTAGTAGTATCCCTCATAACCTCTCTTAGTAAAAATACATAATGACTTGTCTATACCTACTTAATCTTTACCATTGTTCTTCTGTTAGATACTATAGAAAACTACTATGTTGACATCAATGACAAACACAGTCATGAATGTAACATATCAGCATGATAATGATCTAATCATGTTTCTAAAATACTCCTTGATAGGAATATCATCAACATTCATGCTTCCAACAATCTCCCTCTTTGATATTAATGGCAACATAGATAAAAAAATATCTAGTTCCAAGAATACCAATTGTTAAAGACTATTATCCTTTCTTTTCAAATCCTCTTCATCAATCATTCTCCCTCATTGATATACCCTAATGTAATCTATATTAAAAAAAAAAATCATGTTGTAATCTCTCCCCCATTGACATCAATGTCAAAGGTTTCAGCAACTATCTGTCATTGCATCCTGTCAATCTCTGCAACAATTGTCTCTGACTTGCTCAAGTGTCCAAAGACACTGTTCAAAATAACATCCATCAAGAGTCCTAGATGACTCTTCCCATCCCAAATACTCCCCCATAAATGAAGCATCAACATTCAGTCTAGACAAATAATAGTTCTCTATAACATTGGACTAATGCACTCTTGAATCATCTACTCTAATGTAGGTAGGGGCATAAGCCCTAGCATACCTCACAAATACTCAAAAGTCTCTTTGGGAAAAGGCTTTGTGAAAATATTTGCAATCTGTTCTTTGTTTCTTACATACTATAATCTAATTTCCTTTTTTGCAACTTTTTCTCTTAGTATGTGATACTTGATAAAATGTACTTAGTCTTAGAATGCAACACTGGATTCTTAGACATATTTGTTGTGCTTGTGTTATCACAATGTATGACAATAGGTTCACTAAATCCTATCCTTATATCCTTTAACATTTGCTTCATCCAAACAACTTGATTATAATTATTTACTGCTACAACATATTCTACCTCTGTTGTACTCTATAAGATACAATCCTGCTTCTTGTTTAACCAAGAAACCAATCTTCCTCCAAGAAAGAATGCTCCACCACTAGTGCTCTTTATGTCATTCATACTACATGCGTAATCAACATCAATATAAGCATATAAAGTGAAATCATTAGATCTTTCATACCACAATCTGAACTTTGATGTTTGTTTTAGATATCTAAATATCCTTTTAACTACTGCATAATGTGCTTCTCTAGGATCAACTTAAAATCTTACAACAATTCCAACTATATTTTCTATGTCTATACTTCTTCTTCTCAATAGTAGGTGTCGCATCCTTTGTAGATAACTTGTGTTTAGTTACCATAGCCATTCCAACTAGTTTACATGTTTCCAAGCTAAACATTTTTAGTAGATCTTTCAAATACTTAGTCTAAGAAATAATGATTTCTTCTTTATCCTATACAATCTGTAATCCTAGAAAATATTTCATTTCCCCTATCATGATCATTTTTTAAAATTCCTTCTTCATTTCTTTTGCAAACTTTTCACTTTCATTATCATCTCCTCCAAATATGATATCATCAACAAATATTACCAAAATCATCAATCTATCATCTATTTCTTTCCAGTATAGATTACTATCTGTCATACCTTTGCTAAATCCAAGTTTTGTCAAATGCTTGCCCAACCTTTCATACCAAGTTCTAGGTGTTTGTTTTAACCCATACAATGCTTTCTTTAATCTCCATACCATGTCCTTGTCATCTGTTAAAGGAAAACCTTTAGGTTGTTCTATGTATACCTCTTCTTCAAGTTCTCGATTCAAAAATGTTGACTTGACATCCATCTGATATACCTTGAATTTCTTATGTGTTACATAGGCTAAGAATAATCTTATTGCTTCAATTATTTCCATAAGAGCATAGGTTTCTTCATAGTCTATTCCTTCTTTCTATGAGTAACCTTTACATACCAATCTTTCTTTTTTCCTTACAACTTAGCCTTGTTCATTCATCTTATTCCTGAATACCCATTTTTTTCCTATCACATTCTTATCTGTTGGTCTAGGGACCAATTCCCATGTCTCATTCTTCACTATCTGGTCCAATTCTTCCTTCATCAATTATTTCCAATATTCATGTATTCATGCCTCGTCTACATTTGTTGGTTCTACTTGAGATATCAGACATACTTCTTCTTTGATTTTTCTTCTTTTCATGACATCTTTATCTCTATTGTTAATGATCTACTCTAGTGGATGATTCTTTGTCATATTCTTACTAGAAGTAGGAGTTGTTATCTCAACTCTTAGCTCTATTTTAGGTTCCAAACTTTGTTCCTACCTTATCTCTCCTTCATTTGTAGGTGAGTTACCAAACCATAGTTCATAAGGGTTCTTATTTGTGTCTTTCTTGACTTGAACTTTGTTCATAGTGAAGACTATTATATTCACAACTTCTCTCCAAAACATATTGGATACATCATTCTCAGCTAACATAGCTCTTGTTGCTTATGTTATTGACCTATTTCTTCTTTCTGCAATGCCACTTTTCTCAAGGGTACTTGGAGCGAAAAATTGTCTTTTGATTCCATTAGCTTCACAAAAGATGTTAAACTCATTTGAAATAAACTCTCCTCCTCTATCTAATCTTAAATATTTAATCTTCATACCTGATTCATTCTCAACTCTATTCTTGAATATCTTGAACTTGTCAAATGCCTTAGATTTCTCTTTAAGAAATACAACCCACATCATTTTAGAAAATTCATCAACAATAATCATAAAATACCATTCACCATAGAATCCTTTAGTCTTTGTAGGACCACTAAGATCTGTGTGTATAATCTCCAACTTTTTTGTAGTCCTAAACTTCTCGCTAGGGAAAGAAGTTTTGTTATGCTTTTCCATGACACACTCCTTGCAAATTGTGTTAGTAAGCTTTACAATCTTAGAAAAATCTCTAACTAAAAACACATTACTAGTTTTCACAATGTTGTCGAAATTTATATGACAAAATCTCTTATGCCACAAACAACTGTAATCTACCTTAGCAACCAAACATGTCATTTCAATGGGATTCAACTAAAATACATTACCTCTAGATCTAGTTCCTATTCCAATTACCTTTCCATCTTTGTCTCTAATCATGCATGTCGTCTCTGTGAACTACAATTGATAGCTAGGTAAAAGCACAAACCTGTGTCACCCTTTGTGATATCTTTCACTGTTTCGGCCGGAAGCCTTTCGACCGTAACAGCTCCAGTCAAACATACGTGGTGGTTTTGCATGCCTACGTGGCTCGTACTATTTCGGTCAAAATCTGTTCGACCGAAACAGTTATGGCCGAAACCCCGAGCCGGTATAAAAACTGCCGCAAACCTCTAGTGGCTATCATTGTTACTGTTGTTGTTCCTGGATTTTTGGAGAGTGGGTCAAGGGTTTCGGCCATAACTGGTTAGTGGTTTTTTCCTTACCATTTTTTAATAGTTTTTAAACATATTTTTTGATTAATAGATGTTAATTGTACTTAAAATAATTGTTTTTGACCTATTTTGTGAGTGAAATGCTTAAAATTATTTTTTTTTAATATGTTTAAATTATTTTAATTATTTTAGATTATTTTAGAATGGTATTTAAATTAATTTTTTAGCAAAAATGTTGTTAAACATGAGATAAAAATGTAGAAAAACATTAATTAAAAGTGTAGAAAAACATTAAGTTAAAATATAGAAAAATATTAGGAAAAACATTAGGTTAAAATATAGAAAAACATTAGGTTAAAATATAGAAAAATATTAGAAAAAATATTAGGTTAAAATATAGAAAAACATTAGGTTAAAATGTCAAAAAAATTAGTTAAAAAATATAGAAAAACATGAGGTAAACATGTAGAAAAATATTAGTTAAAAATGTAGCAAACCTTTAGGGGACATTATTTAGTTTCTAACATAACCTAATGGATCTAGAGGTGAAACAATAATATCTTATGGTGAAATTAATTTTTACATTAAATACACCTTCTAACATAACCCTATATTAACTACAATCATAACCCATACCACATTCTAACCATAACATAGGCCCTCTACTAACTGAATGAACCACACTTAGATATTGATGATGTTCATTTTAACAACTAGTTATTGTTAGGTAATAATGAGTCTTACATTACCAAACAACACATTAAGATCAGTTAAATGATATGTTTTTAGGTACGTTATCCATGCATCTATGTCTCAAGGGGACAGAGGAGTTGTAATAGGTCATACTATTTTTTATAGGTTCTAATAAGTCTTAATATGTATTATTAGCATATAATAGGTCTTATTAGGTAATGATGATTCTTACATTACCAAATGACACATAACCACCTCATGATACATTTCTAGGTATTTTTATCCATATATATGTTAAGGGGACCCAGGGACTCCTACTAGGTCATTACGTCTATTATAGGTTGTAATAGGTATTCATATGTTTACTAGCACATAATAGGTATTGTCAGATAATAATGAGTCTTACATTACCAAACAACACATTAAGATCACTTATGTCAACTGCATGTTTCAATACGTTATCCATACATGTGTGTCTTAAGGGGACATATGAGTCATAATAGGTCATACTATTTTTTATAGGTTCTAATAAGTCTTAATATGTATTATTAGGATATAATAGGTCTTATTAGGTAATGATGATTCTTACATTACCAAATGACACATAACGACCTCTTATGATACATTTCTAGTTATTTTTATCCATATATATGTTAAGGGGACCTAAGGACTCCTACTAGGTCATTACATTTGTTATAGGTTGTAATAGGTATTCATATGTTTACTAGCACATAATAGACTGACCTTACTATCAACCTTAATAAAACTATATCCCATTTACTTTATTAACATTCTTAACTCTAATTCAAACTACTAAATTAAGTCATGAGTTCTAAATTGTAAACTAACATTTGCTAACTAAACTCATTTACTTATCTAGTAACAAATTTTTCTATCCCTATGTCCTAACTCTCATCTACACTCCCCATAATCATCAAAGCATTTACATCAAAATCTAGATTTTAGTCAAGAATTATATTTTTTTATTGCATGTATGTACATGTGTACACTTAGTTATCATTTAATCAAAAAATTTTATTTTATTTTTATTGCATATACATGCACATGTACGAATATTTATTTTTCACATTTGCATGAGCACGTTACAATGTACATTAGATATGGTCTCTAAGATATTTTTTTTAAAAATACATATGTATGTTACATGATTGAATTTAGCACCATACATTTAATGTTGTGTATTTATATGTACATGTGTTTCAAATTAAATTTAACTTTTAATTATTTTAATTTAAATACACTTGTATGTTTATATTTGTATATATATGCATGTGCAAATCTCTAGATATTTATCACATTCATATCCTCATATTTATTTTCATATATACATTATGGCATCTAGTTCTAGGGATCGTGCTCCTACATCCTCAGGGGATGCCAGTGTTCATGGTGGGGGTCAGAGTGCTGAGTTTGGTACAGTACATAGATCGACCTCCTCCACTCATGATAGACAGCAATTATTTAGAGATACAGTTGCGAGATTATCTCGTGCTATGCAGGTTTTGGATACCTCACTTTCCTCTTCTACCACCCTCCCTAATAGGGAGAAGGTCACAGCGATGTGAGAGGAGTTATTTTGTATGATTCAAACAGTTGAATCGTACAACCCTTTTGATGATATGAGCATTGAGACATTTTATTCTTCTTTATCTCATAGTGTCACTGGCACTGTGAAGTACACACAGATTGACACTGAGGTTTCCACCGGCATGGTGAAATCCATGTTTCCATCGTATGTAGATCATCGCAGAGTCAGAGGCTACTTTTTGATGAAGTGTACTGATCCACTCGTCGCACCATTGATGTATCCTCATTGGTTGGCTACTCATCATAGATGGCCATAGAAGGATGAGTTCCCCCTATATTTCTACAAATAATTGTTTGCAAAATTTCATTTACACTATGATGTTGACTATACAGATTATCCAGGGCATGTTGGGCAGGGTCAAGGGAGACTTTCTGACAGATTTAGACCCGCGAACACTCCTGTGCCCGTTAATAAACAGGAAATGGTGGGTCCAAACCTTTTGGTTATGCCAAGAGGTCCATAGATGGCTACTGCAGGTGAGAGTGTTCATGATGACACAATTAGGACACAGATTTTTTTGAGCATTGCCACTGTCGCCACACAGTTACATGAGATTTCTTCTGATTGATGTAGTCGATATATGCTACAGTCTCAAGGTACCGCTCCCACATATGCATCATCTAGCACACCTTTTGATGATGATTATGGAGTTGTAGACATACCTTCTCCTATAGACATTTCTACAGTCTTAGAGGTGGATGCATTGCATCGTTTGGCATCATATTTAGCATCTGATCTTTTAGATGCATATCGAGCATTATCTACACTCTCAGGGATTCCACTTCATGACATGAGCTCTTAGATTAGACATATTTTGTCACGTACAGCAGTCCTAGAGGATTCACAGAGGCAGGAGGACATTCCTGCACCTTCTACTACTCCTACTGCTACACAGGCCCAGGCTACAGCACCAGCCCCAGCTACTCAGGACCCTACAGCACCCCCCCCCCTACTCAAGATCTCAGTGGCACCATACAGCTTGGTCTATTTACTTCCATGCTTTCAAATTAGGGCCACACTATTGACTTGGATGCTGATACTATTTTTTCATTACATGATTCAGATATCAGTCAGATTGGCAGAGCATTACATAATGCTACGGTAAATATCTCTATATGTTTAGATTTATTTTTATTATAGTAAATAATATGTCTATATGTTTAAATTAATGTATATCTGTGTGTTTTTGTATGTGTTATAGGGTTTGAGTGATAGTATGTTACGTTTTGCTGATCTGCAGACACCAACAAATCCTACACGTCGTGAGTCCCAGGTATGTTACAATATATATATATATATATATATTTGATTTATATACATGTAGATCTTGATATAATTTGTCTGTAAACATAATTAAATGGTTCAAGTTATCATTTGACACAGGGTTCAGATGCAGCTAATAGACCCTTTTAGGGACAAGGCCCAGGATCAGGAGGGGGGATGTAGCTAATTAGATCATATGTGGCCTTTTATTTTATTACACACATGTTATGTCTAGATACATATTTATATGGACAGTTTGATGTTTTGTATGTTATTTCCATATGCATACATTTTATATCCAGACACTTTGATGTCTTATATGTTATTTTTAGATACATGATTTATATGGACACTTTGATGTTTTATATGTTATTTCTAGATACGTTTTTATATCATGGACACTAAATGATGTTTTATATGTTATTTCCATATACATGTTTATATGGAGATTTTGATGTTTTATATATGTTATTTCCAGACATTTGATACATGATCTATTTTTATACATTTGATATGGGTACATTATATTCTCCAAATATATGCACATGTATGTTATTGATCTTTTAATGTAGATGTCTATTTTATTGATCTTTTGATGTCTTCATCTTTTATGTAACTTATGTATGTGTTATGCACATGTTTCTATATGTTATTCATATTTTCAATATTCAAGTTTACATGTATATGTATAGTTATTCATCTTAATGCCTTAATCTAAGTGTAATTAAATATATAATTTTAATGGTCGATGTACATAACAATATAACATTTATTTAATGACATGTCTTAATTAACTGTATAATTAACTATATTTAGTCTAATTATATTTAATGTAGATCATGTATTAACTATATTTAATGACATGCCTTAATTAACTATAATTAACTATATTAAATATAATTATATTTAATGTCTTAATAATTAACTCTATTTAATGGCATGCCTTAATTAACTATAATTAACTATATTTAACCTAATTAACTATAACTAACTATATTTAATCCTATTAACTATATTTAATCTAATTATATTTAATGTCTTAATAATTAACTCTATTTAATGACTTAATTAACTCTATTTAATGACATGCCTTAATTAACTATATTTAACCTAATTAATTATAACTAACTATATTTAATCTAATTAACTATATTTAATCTAATTATATTTAATGTCTTAATAATTAACTCTATTTAATGACTTAATTAACTCTATTTAATGACATACATTCTTAATTAACTATAATTAACAGCATTTAATTAATAAAATATAATGTATGTAATATGTAACATAGTTCATATAACATATACATGTAAGAACATAATGATTATATACAAACATAAAGAATGTATTATATAAGAACATATAAAGATTATATGTACATAAATACACAACAACATTAACAATCATATGTAAGAAAACATAAACAATGTACATATAAATACATGCAAATACTAAAAGGGTTGTCTTAAGGGGAGGTCCTAAGAGCCCTGGTCTTAAATGAGATATCCATGTCGAATTTAAATAAAAATAAAAATACATGTCTAATTTTGCATATGCAAGATAAATGATCCAATCTACAAAAAATTATAAAACAAATATCCTGTCAATATTAAATATGAAAGTATAAGAGCTATACAGGCATAACTCAACTAGAGCTGCATAATAAGTACATAGGTAAACTAGAGCTCCACAAACAATGTATTGTTAGGATACTCTCTACTTTTTATTATCTCTAGAAGTTTTTCATGTTCTTCAATAGGCAATTTCCACTTTTGATTTCCACGACGTCCTTTTCTTTGTACTGCTTCAAATTGTAATTTGGTTGCTATAACATGGTTACTATTGTGTAAAACCTTTTCTCCGGGCTTGTATTCAATAAATTCAATACCACTACCAATTACCCTTGTTTGTTGATAATATGTTCCTTCAATAACAACTGATCCAATTGGATATGACTGTTCATCAACATCTATAGTTCCTTCTAGCAACTTGTGTTTTGCTTTTGTGCATCTTAAAAGATAATAGTCCACATTTTCTGCATTATCTGGTAAGGCTTGAATTGCAAAAATATCTCCTGCATGTATATAAAAAGATAAATATAAATTAATTTTAAAACAAATATACATGTATATTAATTTATATATATGTATATATGCACACAAACCTACCATAACTAAATCAGAAATGCACTCATAATCAGTTGAATATACAGGATCATGAATGTCAATGTCAATGTCAATATCTTCAAAAGGAGGCTTTCTAACTATCTCCTTCAAATCCCAATGTGAAACATATCCATTCCCAATATTTTCACATGTACTCACTACATTGTCCTTAATGCAGTCATCACAAAAACATGTTTTCTCTCTTACTTTGATTACTGGAGGTTTATGGTTTCCTGTAGTCATCACTTGATGTAAACTTCTAATTCTAGGAATCGTTTGACAATTGTAAGGATTAGATCAATCTATATCTGTTACAAATACAAAAAATAATTGTCATATTTCAAAATAAATATTTAATTAAAAACTCAACTTGATTTGAAAAATACATTAAAAATAAATATAACTTAGTTCACCTTTCACCTCCCAAAAATAACGCTTATTGTATTCAGTATCTCGAGTAGCAAAATGAACTTTGCACCATTCAACAATTTGATTTGCACTCTCTATCTTATTCCCTGTATGTACATACAATATGCATGTATATATAAAATTTAAAATATATGCTAATAGAGTATTAAACATGTCCATTTTAAAAATGCATATATTTACCTACAAGTTCATGTTGTCAAAGTGCACATTTTATACATGCTCCTGCTCCATCATGCTCCCCTTTTCCGTGTCCACTTTCAAAGAAATTCGATAAAAACCTAACATTGGTTCTAGCATGTTGCATTGCTAACCAATTAAATACTTTTGCAGATTTGAATTGTCTTGTGAACATGAAACATGATAAGTATCTACAATTATCCATGTACATATATCAAATAGAAATAGACATGTCCAAATAAATATGAGTTAAAATAAAGTTAAATAAATGTGTAACTATTTTATGTATACAAACCTGCACATCCATCAGACCAAATCCAGTGCTCTGAAACATTTATTCCACGATTTTTGAGATCTTCAGAGAACATTACAAAAAAATGAGCCACATAACTCCTGTCATGAACTCTATCATCACTAATATAGAAATGAACCTCTTTGATGATGATGCGTTCATTTTCATCCAATCTTTCTATCTAATCCACCTCAAATTGTGCATGTCTATAGGTCACTTGCACAAATATTGCAACTTGTTCAGAATGATAATATTGGCTTTGGAGCTCTATATGAGGTGCAAATGTATAATTCTCATAAAAATCTACAACTGAAAGTATACAACCAGGTGGAAAACAATTTTTGGAATCATGAAACTGTTTAGCTTGCCATCGTGCACCATGACAATGTTGGATATGTGGATATATCAATGGACAGAACTTGGCCATGAACTCATCATAATGCAATTCAGTCTCCTTCAATACAATTTTTCTGGATTCATCCCCTCTATTATTTTGGTATGTCTCATATTCATATCTCATCCATGAAACTGGTGTGGATTCATTAATATTCTCAACTTGCATAATTTCAAAAAAATTGTGTAAATCTACATAATCTTCACACTGATTTTTGATGCATGGCACTTTGAATTCATCTGAATCTTCTAATTTATCACATAATATGGACCTCACGAATTGTGTTGTACTGCTAGGAATGACCAAATTAGGATCAAGTATTGCCATAACTTTTTTAAATGATTGCAAGTGTAGACCAAATTCAACATGATTTCTACAACAACAAGTTTCTCGCATCTTATTTATGCGTACAAAGGAAGGACGTAAACTCTCAAACATTCTCTGACATATTTTGACATTTGAAAATTTTTGTTTGAATGCTTCAAAAAGTTCACTTTGAGTTATATCTATGAAATGTCTTGGATGTTCAATTTTGGCCCCTGTTTCTTGACCTTTAATTTGTATAGTATCACGCCTGTCGGAAGAAACACGAGAATGTGTGGTCCAAAATTCAATAACTTGTCTTTTTACTTCTTCAGAAATCCTATCTTTTTGAGGAACTCTAAAAGTATTCACCCAATTATTCTCAATGTTATCATCTAGCATATTTCTCCTCTTGATGTATCTCTGGACAGTTCTTCTAGATATATGTTGTACATCAAAAATTGCACGTACCTATTTTCTATGTGTCAATTTTCTACTAGATATAGTAGTCATCAATGCTCTGCGTGCATTACTCAAATCACCTCCTCGAGTTGTGTTGTCAATTTTGTTATAAGCATTTTGCAAATTTTCAACTATTGTCTTATTAATATTATGGGCATGGCTTTTCCTGTTATCAACACCCAACAACTCTAAAACAGGTCTCATATCTTTTCTCCTAAATAACTTGACAAATAATTGTGCCTGTCCAAATATACTTTTATCCTTGAAATATTCATCCCACATGTTCTGACAATGCTTTCTGATAGTGTTATCATTTATCATATCTTTAGATGGAATTTGGTTAAAAAGTAGTTCTTCATCCAAATCCATCAAATTTTTATGCTTTCTAATTTGTCTCTATCAATAGAACTACCAATTTCTTCCTCTTCATTACTTTCATTTTCTTCATAAATCTCATCACGTTCAGGAATTTCAGTAGGTTGGTTTTGAGCATGTTTTGTATGGCCTTTCATTTTGTCATCTCTTTTTCTATCATATTTCCTTGATCTTTTCCTTTTACTACCCATTGAATATTTCAATCTATAGAAAAAAAATAAAAATTTAGATTTCACTAAATATCAGCTAATGGTTCAATATATAATACATAAAAATAAAAATAATTAGAAGAGAAAAAAAACACCTTTAAAATATTCGATCCTTTGCAATATTGATTAAATTCGCAGAACAATTGTTGAAAATTGCTTCAAAATTAATTGTTTTTTGAAAATCTTCTTCCAATTTTCGCTGTCCCTGTATATTTAATTTTTTAAAAAAGGAAAAACAATTTTTTTTATATCAAATAGTCACATTAACCACTAGCGGTTTATTCTGTCGACAGGTGTTTCGGCCGAAACTGTTTCGGCCGAAACAGTTACGGCCGAAACAGTCTATGTTGTAGCCAAACAAGAAAAAATCAAAACTTCTGTAAACATCTCACTTTGAAGGCCAATTTGACCTACTAAATTGAATTATTTTTTAAAACTAAAAATATACTTTTGTAGTTCTCAGAGTCACGATTATGATTGTATAATTTTTTTAAAGTTTTGATTATGAATAATATGTTATAATTTGAAAATATTACAAGTAGGTATCTTAAGATTCAAGAAGATTTCTATTCAAAAATAAGAAAAAAATAGTAAATCATGTTAAAAAATTAAATTTTTTTTATGGTGCACTAGAGGAGAGAGTTTTCTTCAAGAATATGTAATTTGTTTTAAAAAATATGTAGATTTGATGGAAAAAGTTTGACGGGAGAAAAAACTATCTATTTTTGATAACTTTGACTTTGACCAATTATAACTTCAAAAATATTAACTGAATTTTAATTTTTATTTTTTGGTGCACCAGGTATACATGTTAACTCTAACATATTCCAAAATCAAACCAAAATATGAACATTTGCATATATTTGTTCGACGAGAAAAAAACTCTATATTTTTAGTATTTTTAAAAAATTAAAAAATACACTTTAAAAATTCAAAAATAAATAAAATTTTCACTCAATTTTAAAAAAAAAAAATTATAGACATAAACTTCATCCAATTTTACACATTTTATTAGTTTACATCATCTTCAAATTCTAAGCACAAATGCCACTTTTATTTCGTTAAAGTTGACGACTTTAAATTCTGATATCACTTCTCCTTTATAAAAGGTGACACAGGTTTGTGCTTTTACCCAGCCTTTATCTACTAATTTTCCAACACTCAAAAGATTGTGTTTTAAACTATCAATAAAGTATACATCCTCAGTATTAGTCTTACCATCAAGAGTTATAGATCCAATACATTTAACATGGCAAGTTGCATTGTTTCCAATTCTGACAATGCCTCTATCATAACTTTTGAAATCAAAAAACTTGTTCATATCACCAATCATATAATATAAACATCCACTATCAATTATGCAATCAAATTTCTTTTCAACATGTGATACCAAAGCCATTTTCTTTGGACTTTCTTCTTTAATAGCCACAAATCCTATTTCATTATCACTAGCACTCACTACTTGTTCATTATACTCATCTTCTTCATTTGCATACAAAAAATCTCTATCTCTCTTAGGTTTGAACTTTCCTTTATACTTTTTCTCTCTTTTAGGATGCTTAGATGCATAATGACCAAATTCATTACAGGTCCAACATTTAAAGATTTTCTTACCATCTTTTCCTCTTCTTACTAGAAGGGCTACTCCTTCTATCATTTTGTCCTCATTAGATCTACGACTACTACCAAAATCTCCTCTAGCACTTGTGCTCCCTGATAGAATAGGTCAAATTCTTAGAGCACTAAAAGTTGTCTCTATTCTAGACAATTCTCTGGACTTTATAAGCTCATTCTCAATTGCTTCAAGTCTCCCAAGTAATTTTTTCTTAGTGAAATCTTTGGTAGAAGGGATTAACAACTGCATCATTTGAGCTATTAGTTTAAATGGTGGTTTTGAACTCTTCAATATCTTCCAGATCGCTTCATCATCTTCCTTGGTTCCTCCTTGCAATTTGATACCTGTAGAAATTTATAATATTCTACATGCATATGTTCTTATAGATTCATCTTCCATCATTTTAGCATCTTGAAATGCACAAATCCAATTTTGTAACCTAATATTCCTAGAACATTCATCTCCTTCAAAGCTATTTTCCAAAGCTTTCCAAATCTATGAGAAGTATCGAGTGATTTTACCTAGTTGTACTCTATTTTAGGAAGTGCAGATAATAGTGCTTCTCTAGCTCTTATGTTGCATATGAAAAGTTCTCTCTCATCCTCGGTATAAGTTTCCAATGTACTTTCAACTATAACTGACTTTTTTGATTTTGTCAAGATCTAATATCCCGAACCCATCCACAGAAGATGTGTCTTAATCTTTTCTTTCTAGATGTCATAATTTGTTCCATCAAACTTTGGACTATCCTTTCTGAATATGTTATCCATGGATCTCCCAAAGTTGTTAAACTTTATCTTCAAGGACTTGATGCTTTGATACCAATTGTTAGAAATAATAGTCCACCAAGATAACTAAGAGGGGGGGTGAATCAGTTATTCAATTAAAACATTTATAAACTTTAATTAATCTTGACCATTCATTCAAAGTAAATAAAAACCATAACAAGATGCACATACACAATTACACCAGATTTGTTAACTAGGGAAACCCTTGATCAGAGGGAAAACACTAGTGGGAATGATGCCCACAAAGATATACTAATATTGTTAGAAATAGGGATTATTGAGAGGGGGGTGAATCAGTAATCTACAAAATTTAGTCACCAACTGGATATTATTACTTACTTTAAACCATGCATAACAAAGCAATAAAGTAATGTTGAACAATAACAATAATAATGCACAAGGATAACTCATAACACCATATTTTGTTAACTGGGGAAACCCTAGCCAAGGAAAAACTCCAGCAGAGGTGATACCCACTAGATAATATACTGATATATAAGTTCCATGTTAGAGGATGGACCCTATTAGGAGTCAATGAGAAAATTTAGTATAAGTAGTCCCTGTTAGGAGACTTTGAATCTCCATTAGGAGATTCCAACCCTGTTAAGAGTTGTAGCACAATGAATGTAAGATGAACCCACTGCCCAAACATGCACTTCTAATTACAAGTAGAGCTCACTACTCAAACAAGTAATTAGACTAAACATAAGTAATGTATCTTCTTCCTTGACTGATCTATGATCTTTAGTTCGATCTCAGATCACCAAATAGCTCATATAAAACTTCACATATATCACTTTCGTAGTAAGTTCACATATCACAATATTCATAGAACTTACACCACAAATTCCCTTCTTATTGCAAAATTTCCTTTGCATAAATACCATGCCTTTTTACAAATTTTTGCTAGGTCATCTCAGACCACAATCCACTTTTCCAAAATAGGGTAAACATCTAGGATGTTGGCCTTAATTGGACAAGTAATTATCTTGTAAAAAAAAAAATATTTCCTTCAATTCCACTATCCTATTTTGCTTTAAACATGATTATCTCTATTCCATACAGTCTGTGCTAACTTCTGAGGTTATACATGTCATCACCAACATGTATACTATCTCTATGTAACTTTTCTAATCATAATATGACGTTAGCAACAAGTTATAAACAAAACAAAACAGACAATTTTATGATTACCAAACACTAAGTATCTTTATTTTTGAAGTTTTCTATGAACATGTACATCATGTGTTGCCATAAATGACAACAATTGCATATCATTATTAGCCAATTGTCAACAATCTCCTCCTTTGGCATTGATGGCAACAAAATAAGGAAAATTGGCTAAGTGACAAAAACTTAACACTACAAAAATAAATAACACCTTACATTACATCTATTACAACTTGTTTATCTTTACATATGCTCCCCCTTACAATATACTTTACACTTTTATCTTCTCTTTACCTGATTTATAATTTTCACATTGTATCTCTCCCCCTTTGACATTAATGACAATGGTCAAAATGTTAAGATTCTATCCAAAAGTATTGTCCTTCCTTATGTTGATATGATCTTCATGCAATCATCAAAATTAGCCTTCAGACTATCCATACCCTTAGTCTATGTTTCCTTAGTAGATTCAACTGAAGTGAGAATTGCACATAAAGCATATGATGCAATCTCAACTGCATTAAGATCTTAATACAAAAAGTTAGAATATGTGTCATTGGCCTTGACACATTCCTCTAACTACTTCTCAACAAAAGATAATTTCAAAGCAATAGATTCTCTGAAATCATATATCCTCTTCAAAATATGTTCCTTTCAAAGTTCTAGTTTCTTGATGTCATTGTAAATACTAGCCACTTCTCCTTCAAAATCATCTACTTTGCAAGATGGATGTTGGATCTAGCTGGATAAAGCCTCTAGCTCACCCATCTTTATCTCGACTTGACTATGAATGTCTTTAGTCAATTTGTATGATAAGGTACACTTAAAATACAAAGTTTTCTCATCTTGTTGGCATTTTTGAAGTTCTTTTATACAAGTATCAAGATTAACCAAGTCATTCTTAATATTCTGATAGATGGTGCTAAACAAGTTAGCATCATGGAAAAAAATTTCCTTTGCCTCTACAACATTCAATAAATTAGTAAACTCTTCATTGAATGATTTTAGTATTGTTTGTGCCCTTTGTTTAAGATTTGGTTCTATGTGTTGTACTGTCAAAGTACTATATAGTCTATTTGTAACTTCCATTAGGGTTCTTTATAAACTCTTCACTTTCTTTTTCTTATCAATAAGCTTGGTCGGAGATGAGATCAGATCTATTTGATCATCATCATTAGTAGATAAACTAGCAAGAGAGAGCAGAGTAGATGAACTATATAGTTTAGTATCATCCTCCCTTTTTTTCTTCACTACTTCTTTTGTTTTTCTTTCTTCTTCTTCTTTCTTTTCTCTTTCCTCTATTTCTCTCTTCTCTTCCAATCTCTTCTTTTCATCTTCCTTAGTTTTCTTTCTCATCTCTACTACTACAATTCTTCTCTTTTCTTCCTCTTCCTTTCTTTTCGTTTCTTCCTCAAGAAATTTCTTCTTGGTTTCTCTATTTTCTTCTTCTTTGCTTCAATTAGCCTCTTCTCTTCTTCAATTTGTCTCGACTTGTCCTTAATATCTTCGGTGCCTAGTTCATTAGGTTCAAAACCACCAAATGGATTGGTATCATCAATGTTAATGGTAATATTGGTTTGATAAATTTGTATAGTGTC
This sequence comes from Cupressus sempervirens, assembly GCA_028749045.1. NCBI lineage: Eukaryota > Viridiplantae > Streptophyta > Pinopsida > Cupressales > Cupressaceae > Cupressus > Cupressus sempervirens. Next base: position 406,209,763 of record CM053786.1, read on the forward strand.
ACCACTCACTGACACTTATGAGGTTTTAGGTGCTAGAGGAGATGTTTCTTTTAACTCGGACATCATTTGACTGATAGTTGTTGCAGTCTCATTCCTTAGTTTATCCTTTTCACCAACCATAAATAGAAATGGTTTCAATTTATTCATTAAGTATGGTATGAGTTTATTCAACAATCTTTTGATTTCATCTTCATCATCAGTCTTGCAAATAGTCCTAAGCATAGACTTCTGAAGTTCACGATCTTCTTCCCTTGCAGGAGGAGCCTTCTTCTGAATGAGTCTCTCATTTACTTTCTGGTTTATTATGCTCTTAAGATCCTTCAATTCCATATTGTTTTCTATAATATATCTCATTGTAGATATATCAATCTATTCCTTTTCAAAAAAATTATACAAATCATAAAACTTGTTCATGTAAAAAAAGTTACCTTCATTAGCAATCATTGTATTGATCTTCTCTATCTTTGGCTTCCAAGGTTGTTAAGCTTTTCCTAGTGCTTGCTTAGATAGAGTCACTTTTTTTGCTTTCTTGGTTTCTTGTTCCTCATCTTCTTCATCACTAGAATCAATTGTCAATAATATTTTCTGTCTTTTTCCTGGTTTAGTGGCCTATTGTTTGACTCTCTTTGTCTTAGTAGACACTACTTCCACCAATCTTTCAAATTTTCTTTTTAGTTCTCTAGGTTGGACAACTGACACTACTGCATACAGAATGCTCTATTTTGAAGATGTCTCTGCAACTAATACTGACAAAGGTTGAATGTTCAGTATACCTTACTTCATTGTTTGTCTTACAACCTCAGATTCACTCTCTGTCATTCCAGCCTTTGATAGTGCCTTCTTCATTATAGACTCAACTTTCTTGTGTGATGCATTTTCTAAGGTTGCTTGATGAGCTGACTGTGTGATCTCATCATATGTACCAAATCTATATTCTACTTTATCTTTGTCTAAATTTAATAACAAATCCATATAGCCAACTACTATATCATCATTTAGTTCATAGCTCAAGGGATCAAGAAATGTTTCTTGAGGTTCCACTGCTTGAATATAGGTATGATCTGTATCAACCAAAATACAAATGTCTTCCTTAAATATGTCCATAATTGTAGGTGCAATTCTAAATCTTAGTTTCATTTCATTCTAAAATGTCCTCATTATCAGGTTGCCACTATCTAATATCTTGTCTGTAGGGTGCCTTCTGCATACCTCTGTAATCTTCTCCACTATGCATTTGTCACTACTCATTAAGGATGATCCCCCATGGTGAAGAAGATCTACAAAAGTGGAATTTTACATGTGGAAACCTTCCATCCTACCTTGCCTTGTCCAGATTTCGTCATGGAGTATGCATCTTGGTTTAATTTGGTTAGTAAGTCCATATTTTTTATGAAGGGAACAGAGTGTTAGCCAGCATTAGTGAACCAGTGGTCAAAGAAGCATTTAATATTCCCTAGTACAAAGGCATGATAGTGGTAATGATGGATCAAGCAGCTAAGTTATTTCAGGATAATCAGAAGGCTTACTTGATTCATTTAAAGTAGAACTAGCTACACGAAGGAAAGAAAGGAGTCACTAGGTCATCAAGGCTCACCAAGTCAGATTTCAAATTAGAGTATGGTGATCTCATTGTGCTTCTCAACTAAATCATGGGCTTAGCTCAAGGTATGTAATTCAAAAATTGGATGTACTTCTTTATTGATGAAATTGAGAATGGAAAGAGAAAATTTGATTGGGCTAGGATCATAAGAGAAAATTTAGAGTTGCAACTCAGGACTCTGCAAAATCAAAAGAAATTCTATATGGCATCAGGTGATCCCACAATAATGGGTTCCACTTTTTGGCCAATTTTGATATTGAAATCAATATTTTTGCAACAAACCTCACATTCAAGTGACTATATCTCTAAAACTATAAATAATTTCAAGATGACATAAACTAGTGATTTTTAGTACTTTGTTCCTACTTTATAACCATATTTTTTAATCTAAAAAAAAATTATTTATGTCAATTATTTCATCTCCTCCGAAAAGTGGTACATAATAAAATTCAATATTTTTAAAGAGTGACAATCTGTTTGACACACATAACTTTTTTTCTAAAAATGATAATGAAGTAATTCTTTCAGCATTGGATTTGTAACATCAATATCTAGAGGATACATTTGGTTTGATTCATTTTGGTTTAATATTGTATAGTTTATGAAGTTTTGAAGTGACACCAATCATAATTTAGACATACATTCATTTTGACACAGATAATTTGAAGTCAATTTATCATAAACCTTTTTTTTTAATAGAAAGCTATCTCAATAAGCTATTTCCTACATATTTTTCAAAAAAAAATTGACCTAATTTACTAATTTTCCTGAAGTGTCAAAGTCAGTTGATGTTCAATCAGTAATGAACCTATGAGTTAAAGTCATATTTGAAAGTCTTAATGATTACAATATGTATTACAATTATATTCATTGGAAAGCTTGCTCTGAGTAGCACATTTTGACATTTTTTATTTTACAATAGGAGATCATTCTTCTGCAATTATGGGTGTCAAAAGAGCAAAAAAGAAAAAGAAAAAGGGGGCAAAATATTCTTAGTTTTGGGTGTTCGTTGTGAACATAATGTTCGTTGTGAACATACAGGATATAATTTCCTAGCCACCAAAAATTTAACATGATATGTTCGTGTGAACATATCTAATTTATTATGTTCATGCAAACATATAAAAAAAATAAAAAACTTGACGTTAGCTTCTGACAAGTAGCTTAAAAGCAGTAACAGTGACAAGTAAATTTGTACAACAAAATTTTTATATGATTATTGCATGAAATTTATCTTGAATTTTATAATGGGAAATAAGAAAGGAAGGCAAAGAAAATATGTAAGAAAGAGATATGATGAAGTAGAACAAAGAAATCTTTAGAAGACTATGGCACGTTATCATCGAATTAAACAAGGTGAAGGAAATGTTCAAGAAGGCTCAATAGAAGTAGAAGAAGTGCATATGGAGAGAAGTCAAGAACACTCCATACAAAATCACAAACAATGAATGTTGAAGAAGGCTCAAGATCACTCCCTATAGAGATTCAAATAATAGAAGTTGGAGAAGGGTCAGAATCTTTCCCTATAGAATCTCAAACAATGGATGTTGGAGAAGGCTCAAGATCGCTCCCTATAGAAATTTCAATAATAGAAGTCAGAGAAGGGTCAGGATCAAGTGTAGGAACTGGTATGGATGAACTCCTAAATATTGCCCAATCTATAAAGAATTCTATTTCTGCAAAAAAAAATTAGATCATTTACTTAAAATGGATGTGGATATATTGGGAAGACTTGTAGCTACTGTTAAACCATTAAGTTTGTGTAAGAAAAGGTCAATGAATAAGAAGATAAAAGAAATTATGACTCAATTTGATAACACTTGAACAAGCTCAGTTACTTTCACTTTTTCTTACACAAAAGAAGTTGCAAGAGGCATTGAAATCGTTAAGTGAAGACACAACATCAAAGAAGAGAAGATTTTCTAGCATGCAAACGCATCTGATTGAAAATGTTAAACAAAGTTTGAGAAACATAGGAAAATACTCTGAACTAAAGATAAGTCTATGGCAAGAAAAGTGATGTTGATGTATGTTGTAAATAAGAATATGATTCAAAATAGACAAATATCTTCAATTTCATCTAAAATGGGTTTTAGTAGAAAAACAGTGAGAAAATATGTTAAGAGAAGATTAATTGTGGATGACAGTACTATGGAGGGCAATTGGGAAATCATGTGTAGAGCACCTCATTCTGATAGGATTGAAGAGTCATTAAAAAATTTAGTCATATCATTTTGGATTGATAAAACTTGTCCTTCATCAAATAGTCGAGATGTTATCAAGCATAGGATTGCATCTGGTCAATATGAACATCACATAAAACATTGGTTGGACACAACACAACATGAGTTATATGTGTCATTTTGTAGTGAACATCCTAATGTAAAAGTTGGGCAAACGTTGTTTGAAAAATTGAAGCCATACTTTGTGAGGTCAAACAAAGTGTTTGAAACATGTTGTTGTCGTCATCATATTGAGTTCAATCTCCACTATCAGGTATTTTGAAAGTTTGTAGAAGACACATATGGTTTTCATGTTGCTCCTCCTAGTAGGAGAAGTAAGTTTATATCATCCATTCTATGTGATAAAATAGATGATCCATGGTCAAATAAATTGCATCAAAGGATTATGTGAAACATGTGGTGAATTGGCTCTATTTCCTTTGAAAATTGAAAATATTGATGCAACAAAAAAATTGAATTGTAAAAGTTACAAGTATGTCAAGAATGAAACAAAGTTGGGAAAAGAGACAAAAAGGTTGGAATATGTTGAAGAGGAGTTACATGTTCTAACATTTATGAACAAATTTAAGAATTTGATTCAACCTTATATTTGTCAAGCATTTTTTGCAAAGTGGCAAGAACAACAGTTTTAAACTTTGAGAGACAATTTCCCACTTGGAACGATTGTATCAGATGTTGATTTTGTAGAGAACTATTCCTTTGTTCATCAAAAAGCAATTCAATCAGATTATTACTTTTGTAAGCAGGTCACTATTATGGTACATGTTTGTTATAGACATGCACAGTTAGATTTGGATGGTGTTTAGATTATAGTTCAAGCACGAGTAATTAAAAAGGAATATCATTCTATATAAGTAATGATAAAGAACATGACATTCACTATGTCGAACATTGCTTCAATATCTTCTTTTCTTATTTGAAAGAAAGAAACATAAATGTTGATAAACATTATGTTTGGTCTAATGGATGTGTAGTATAGTTCAAATCATCTAGACCATTTTATGCATTATGTAGATATCATCACGATGAGAATATAAAACACATATGGAATTTCTTCAAGAGTGGTTATGAAAAAGGTGAACATGATGGTGCTGGAGCTTGCATCAAACGTGCTATGTGAAACTATCAAATGAATTATCAGGGAGTTTGTGTAAATGATACATATGATGTTGTTGAATGGTGTAAGACATATTTTGCATTAGATGAGGTCGGGACATCATCAACAATGAGTCGACAAGTACCATATAGAGTCTTTTGGGAGATAATAGGTATGGATGTGTACATCTGTTTAATTTTTATGCAATTAAGCTATAAAATTTTATTGTTAATTTTTATTTTTCAATTTGTTGAAGTTTAAATTTAATTTGTCTGTATTTTCAATTTAATGAACTTTCAGGTGTTAATAGAAAAAACATGCATGGTTGCAAGAGGATAGAAAACACACGTTCCTTACATTCAGTCATGAGTACAAATAATTGCAATTGGACATTGAAGACAAGAGAATATTCATGTTTTTGTGACAATTGCATTGATGAAGATTATGAAGAAAGCATCAATCAAGCACGTGGATATACAGGTGCATGGATTTTGGTACCACTTGATGTTACTGATACATTTGATAAAGATGATGAAAATTTTGATGATATTCCATTGATTTCTGATGATTATGATCATATCTCTGGATTGGTAAAAGTGGGTAAGTATCATAAAAATTAATTTGAACAAGTGTTATTTAATTATCAATTTGAACTATCTTATATATGTATTGTACACATACACATGTATACTTGTTATGCAGGAGATATCTTTGCAGTGATTGCTAAGCCTAGAAATTATGAAGGTGTTAGTTATTATTTATTGCAATGTACTACAAAGAGGACAAAGTTATATGACCCTGAAGAAAGTGATGGAATGTTGTTCCCCATAGGTAACTTTATATATATATATATATATATATATATATATATATAGGTAACTTTATATTTATCAAATTTTAAAATACTTAAATTTGTGGTGTAGGTTCTGTTGTGATCGAGGGAACATATTTGAAGCAAGACAAAATAGTCCAACATGAAATACACTTTGTTGATTATCAACCTAACAATAAGGTTTTACAATACAGCCACCTAGTTGTTGCTACTAGGCTTTGTCTACATCTAGTCAAAGTTAAGCATGCACATCGCAAGTGGAGACTAGACAGTGAAGATCATGAGAAGATATTACATGTTATATGTGTACATCATGGTTGAACTAGCATTTGAGATTTATTTTATAATAATTTGAATATCAACTTCTTTTCAAACTATTGAATTTCATCTTGAATTAAATGTGTTTTTAATTGTACAATCATAGTCTTCCTTATCATTAGTTTATTAAAAAACTATACAAATTAATAATATTAATTGTACCATGGATGAATTTAATAATTTAACAACTTGATATTTAAATAGGCTAAGTTAGTTCGAACTTACACAATCATTATCTATAGATATGTATCAAAAAATTTAATATGTTACAATTCTTAAATATCAATTTCTTTTGAAACTATTGAATTTCATCTTGAATTAAATGTGTTTTTAATTGTATGATCATAAGTTCTTAATTATCATTAGTTTATTAAAAAAATATGATTTAATAATAAATTAATTGTACCATGGATGAATTTAATAATTTAAATTCATTTATCAACCTTTTTCTCAAACTATTGAATTTCATAAGTGAATTAAATGTGTTTTTAAAATTGTAAGATTATAAGTTCATAGTTATCAAATGTTAGTTTATTAAAAAACTATATATTTTAATGTTAGAACTTTATTACATCTACAGTCATACTCTTAAAGTTTAAATTAGTCTAAATTAATATGCTTTTAAATATTATATTTGGTAAAAGTTTTCTAAAATAATGTATTGGCTTACCTAATTAACATATTTTTATTCACATAAAACTAATATTTATCTTTAGCAGGTTAGTAATTGATAATTTAAGAAATATGTATCTTTCTAACTTCCTACTAATTGATATAACAAATTTGCATCTTTATTCAGGTAGTAATTGATTTACCAAATTTATGTATCTTTAGTCCTTCTAATTGTTTATTTCATATAATGATTACAATTTCAAAATATAATGAACATTTAAATTTATAATCTAAATCATTTCTAGGTTAATTTAGTAGTTTTAAGCATCTATATTAATTCAATTCAATCACCCTATTTAAATTATTATTCTTTTTCAAAATTTTCAATTTGGTTTGTCGATCAATTTGGAACTTCTTTGAATATTTAACTATTGAAGTACCTGTATTTAGAGAAGTTAATTTGATTATTTTATAATGATGACAATAAAATCTAAAGTTTAAAAGCTATAATCTTATTGATGAAGAATATTCTACTATAAGTACTATAAAAAAATAACACACATGTATATATGTAACATGTACATGTCTCAAGATCATGTTCTATAGCTATAATACATAAAAAATACACATATACACATATACGCGTCTCAAGAATAAACATCTATAGATATAGAATATATCTCTACAACTAAAATGCATACATATGCAAAATGTAAATCTCGAATAAATACATGTACCTAGCAAAATATAAAAAGTCATATATACATGGGACCATCTAACTACTAAAGTACTCAATAATCAAATAAATAGTGAAACATATGTATACATGTATGTCATCAAGGTACTAAAATATACACATGTGTATGTAAATTGTCTCCAATATATAAATGCATCAAAAAATATATAAAGATCTACTACTAGAGGGACCCCTCAAGATGCATATGAACAGAACGACCCTCTGATCGAGTCTCTTGTACATTCTCTCGTTGAGGTGCATCAACCGAGCCCTGCAAATATATATATACATATACATACATTAGAGTTTTATCTAAGCATATATACATATGTGTACATGTACATTCAAATCAACTACGAACTTGCATATATATATATATATATATATATATATATATATATATATATATATATATATATATATATATATATATATATATAGAACTTGAAACATTTAAATAACTTTAAACAAGCTATTTAAAACTCAAGTACCTGAGCACTACCAGTTGCCTCAATAGAATCATCTCTCTCACGTACTTGATGCCCTAAACTAGCACTACATGTAACCATGTGCTCAGTGACCTATGCCTGCATGATTTATTATAGTTATTTAGATTAAATTAAATATCTAGATATATATCTGAACTAAATTTTTCAATAAATTCATATTTTTTAATTTCATATATATTTAAAATTAAAAATAAATTATATATGTACTTGGGTCTTTGGAGGTGGAGGATGATCGGCAGACTCCATCGTATCATCTACCGATGCACATGAGGCTGAAACTCCAACACCTACTAAACCACCCTCAGCACCATGTCCAACTGCTAGTAAATCGAAGTGAAGTGGACTATGTAACTGGCTGGGTAATGGTGTAGAATCAATGCTGCCAAGTCATCTGAACAATAGGTCCATGTACGATAAAATACCCAGGGTCGAACTAGTATCAATCTCAGACAAGCCTCACAACTGCTCACCAAAATCATCAAGACCCTCAACTATGATCTGGACATCTCCAACTCATATGCCCAAGTCATCTGCCATGAGCCTAGTGTTGAATGTTGTGAGCTACGCACAAGTGTATTGTCTATCACTGGTGTGGCAGCCTGTGTCTGTGGAACTATGCCAGGTCTCTGATGATGTCTAACAACATCCATCACTGAGTGAACTGGAATACCCTGTGTATCAAAAATATAACTAATAATGTGCAACATATCCTCCAAAAAATACAGTGCCAAATCCTATGCCTGATGTCCTGAAAGACCATGAGAACATCACCTAGTAGTGGTAGCCCAGCAACTCTATATGCATCATCAGAGGTTCTTGAAGTGCTACTACATGCCTCTGAAGATGGTCGACCAGGTGAACGAGGATGTCGACTATGAATATAATGACCAATAGAATCATATGTGATACTAGCAGCCATAGATGTAATGTGTCCAATAGTGTCAATTGCTCCCCTCTAGGAAGCAATGACAACTCTATCTGCAATAGGTGCATGTGCTGGAGTCACCGAAGGCAGTCTCTATCCAACAAGTTGTTAGACATCTCAAGGTGGCGAATGATGTGCACTGCGATATTGGTCACGATCTACGATACGACCATGCCCCTATTTGCAATAATAAGGAATATCCAAGTAGTTGACGTTGAGCCCCACGCGAAAGTCAACGTACAACTGCTATGCAAAATAAAGAGATATCTCATCGTTATTAGGATAACGACCATGTGCAGCTAAGAACCAAGGATAGATCATGCTAGCAATAATAGGATCTGTGCATCATGTCACTCAGTAACCTCTCACCCTACCTTGTGCTCCCTCATATCTTGGAAAGAGATCTCTTTTGATGACGTCTTTGGAGGCCACCCTCTTCACGTCATCAAAAGATGCATCTCTTGAAATCTTAGCCCTAAGCTCCCTAGATATGGAAGCTAATATGTCAGGAGTAAATGAATGGTGAGCTCTAAATCTAGCTGTCAAATCTTGTAAACTCCTACATATCATAGCACATATGTCTCTATAAAGACCATCATTAGAGGATGATATAGACTGTTGCACTCTAGCAACCTCCTGCTCTGAAAATTCAAATAAAGCATCGATATCAATGCGTGGAGGTGGTGCGGCACGACCTCCAACAGGAGTTGTAGGTGTAGCCTGACTAGGAATAGGAGTTGCACCAGGAGCCACAGTAGGACCTACACCACTTGGAGCCACAACAAGAGCCACACTAGGAGCCAAAACATGAGCTGCATGACAAGCCCTACCTCGAGGTACACCACGAGTTGCAACACGAGCCCCACCACAAGCACCATGACGAGTTGCACAAGGAGCCAAAACAGGAACTTCATTAGGCACTACAACAGGAACCGCATCAACCTGTGTCGCAGCAAGAACTGCATCAAGTGCCACACTACGAGCCACAACAAGTTGATCATGTGAAGCCATATCTAGATGTAGAAATGTATCAAGAGCTAAATTGTCTACTGTACACACAATTTTTTTTTATTTATTTAAAATTATACATGTAATTGAATGTACATCACACATGTGTCTAGATAATCTATAACATGTACATATATTATCTGATAAAATTTAAATATATATGATTGAATGCATATACATGTACATACATGAGAACTTTAGAGTTCGAACAGATTATCTATATATTTTATTTAACAATAATTTATTCAAAATAAACTTTCAAACATGAAAATGTGTTAAATTAACTATATATATATATATATATATATATATATATATATATACTTATTATTAATTAAAAATTAGCTAAGTCTATTGTACACTTAAAATACATTATTATATATTGTGACATTGCACGTTATTTCTATAAGGAAAATATAGTTCAAATCTAGCTAATTTAACACTTTTTAATAAATAATAAGTAAATAATATAAGTAAACTTAGATTTTCTATATTTCATTTAACAATAATTAAATATCCAAAATAAACTTTCAATCGTATAATAAGAAAGTTCAATAATATATTTACTTATTATTAATTAAGAATGTGTTAAATTAATTAGGTAGATTTTCTATATTTTCCTTAAATAGAAATAACACAATGTCATAATATATAATAATGTATTTTAATGTGTACATTGTTTTCAAATAAGTGAAAATTTAGTATCATTTTATTAAAGATGTTGTAAATTATTATAATTTAGATTTATGAAATAAAAAATGCATGTGAACTCAATTTTTTATCATACTAATTTTTTAACCATGTATCTCCAAATTTTCATATAGATGTTCAAGTTTAGGTTATCTCGAGGAAAAAATAAGTCAACTTTTGACACCTTTTTGAATCCCTTATTTTCAAGCTTTTATCCAAACTATTTTTTAAATCATTTACAAGAATCTCAATTGATCTTTTATCATGAGATATGTTGTCCAAGGTCTAATATGGTGGCTAAATAATTTTTTATTAATGTTTCTACTAAGGTTCAAACAACCTCTGGGCTTTTATGATTTTGGTCCTTATGATTCAAATTGAGCTTTTGTTAGGATTCAAATTAGGGTATGGTTATCATGAATGTTAGGGTTGGGTTAACTTAGGTTATGGTTATAGTTTAGATTATATTATAGTTAGGGTTAAAATAGGGATATATTAGTTTAATTAATGTTATGATTTAAGGAAAATTAAGGTTAGCAAGTAGGATAAGGTGCAAATTAGAGGGAAAGTCTTTGATTTATAGTTAGGGTTGAAGATAACTTTAAAGTTGAGAGTTTGGTTATGGTTCTAGAGTTAATTTATTGTTAGGATTTTATTATACTTTGGGGGGTATTGTTAGAGTTCAATTAGGGCAATAAACTATTTATATTAAATTCTTAAAGGATAATGTTGAGGTTTAGGTTTCAAGTTGGGTTACATAGATCATTTAAAACAAGGGTCATACTCCATGTACATGTACATGTGTTTATGTATGGCATGTATCTCTTGAATGTAATATTATAATTTAGGATTAAGGTCAACTTGTTTTAATTTTATGTAAGTTCTAGGCCTCAATTAGGTTTTGAAATAGGGTTCTAGTGTAAGGGTTATAATTAGGCTCAATTTTAGGGTAAGATTTAGGATAGGTTATGACATTGTTAGGGTTTATACAAGTATAATTTAGCATTATTTAGGGGTTAATAAATTAAGGTCCACATATGGTTAAGAATTTAGGATAAGGGTTTAGCATACATGAAGTTTATGATTTGGTTCAAGATTATGATTTAGGGTAAATTATCATTTATAATATAAGGGTTTAGAAATTAAATTTTAAGATCTTGAGGTTACGGTTTTGATAATGGTTAGGGTTAGGGTTTGGATAATTTATTTTTAGTTAAGGTTTAGGGTTAGAGTTAGGATTATGGTTAGGGCTATGATTTAGGATTGAGACCACAATTAGGGTTAGGAGCATGGTCGGAGACCTTAGCAGTACAAATTATAGTCTATCAATCAGGGTTAGTAAATTAGGTTTTAGCATTTAGGATTTAGGGTTATAGTTATGATTAGGGTTAGGGTACATTGGGTTTACATTTCTATTAGTATTATTTATAGGATTGGGATATGGGTTGACATTGGTATTAGTATTATTTTTAGGATTATGGTTTGTACATCAAGGTTTAAATTTATGATCTAGGATTATGATTAGGGTTTATAATTTAGCATAAGGGTTGGGACTTATCATCTAGTATAAGGGTTTACCATAATTTATGATTAGGGTTAGAATTATGGTTTAGTACTTAAAATTAGTTTATATAGCTAGCTTTTAGAATTAGAGTTTAGCATTTAAATTTAACATTTTAGGATCTTAGCATGTACATACAACTTGATTAGGGTTTAGTATTTAGGGTCATGGTTTAGCATTTATGATTTATGATTATAATTAGGGTTCTAGGTTATAGGTTTACATCATTGTTAGAAGTATGGTTAGAGGGTTAGGGTATGGGTTTACATCATGTTGTTAGAAGTATGGTTCTAAGGGTTAGGATTTGTATTAGGGATAAGATTTTGGATTATGGTTTTAACACACAGTTTTAATATTTATAATTAAAGTTAGGATCGAGTATTCATATGATTTACTATTTAATGTTGGGGTTTATCATTTAGACCTCTATGGTTCAAATTGAGATTTAGTTATGGTTTCAAGTGTGCATCTAAGATCAGGGGTTATAATTTATGATTAGGGTTTTGTAGTTAGGATTATGACCAGGTTTAGTATTTAGGACTATTGTTTAGGATTAAGGTTTAAGAGTTAAAATTTAAGTTAAATATATTTAATCTTTACATGAACATTAGATTATATGATGTGCATTCTTTATGTTTGTATATTATAATCAAGTTATGTTCTTATAATTAACTTTTATTAATTAAATGTTGTAACATGTATTCTTTAGGTCATACACGTTCTAGGTTATATGTTCTTATGTATGTATGTATGTTATATTCTTACCTAGATTCAAATTAATCTACATTCTTATATATGTATAATTTAGGATCTCCCCAAGTTAAGACATGCCATTGAATTATATAGTTAATTATATACTTAGATTAAAAGGCATTAAAAATAATAACATATATACATAAACATGAATATTGAAAACATACATGTCTATATTTAACATAAACATATTTACATGTACATTTATGAAATAAAATATCTATTAATCTACATTCTTATGTATAATTTAGGATCTCCCCTTAAGCATGTCATTAAATATAGTTAATAACACTTAGTTATAGGACAAATTAAGATCAATAGTTAACATATGTACATATAAAAATGTGAATTAATTGAAAATATGTACATGGACCTACTTTTAACCATGAACAAATATACATACATCTATGTTCAAAATAAAAAATACATTTTAATCTACATTCTTACATGTATAATTTGGGATCTGGACCCTTAAGACATGTCATTTAATTACACTTATAAGATTAAGACATTAAGATGAATTTGACATATACATTTATAAACATGAATATTGAAAACATACATACATCTGTACATTTAACATTAACATATATACATATATCTATGAAATAAAATAAGTATATTTTAATTTGCATTCTTATGTATAATTTAGGATCTCCCCTTAAGATGTATGCCATTAAATATAGTTAATTACACAATTTAGATTAAGGTGCATAAAGATGAATAACATACACATAAACATGAATAAGGCATTAAGATGAATAACATATACATAAACATGAATAAAACATATATGTAAACATAAAATATTAAGTTGTATTGAAAAATCAATAACATGTACATTAACATTAATAAATTTATATGAATATTGAAAATATTTTTCTAAATTTTATTTTCTACACTATTTTTTTTTAATATTTTTCTAATGTTTTAGACTAATGTTTTTAAAAATATTTTCTAATATTTTTCTAATGTTTAAATCCTAATTTATTTTCTCATTGTTTTCTACTATAAAATTCTAAATTATTATTTTTTAAATATATTTTCTAATATTTTTCTAATATTTAAATGTAATATTTTTTCTAATGTTTATCTAAATTTGTTTTCTAATACATTATATTATTATAAATTTTCTAATGTTTTTAAACTGTTTTTGTAATATTTTTCTTTAAAAATTTCTAAATTAAATTAAATTATTATAAATTTTCTAATTTTTTCTAATGTTTTTCTAAATTAGTTTTCTAAAATTTATATTATTATAAATTTTCTAATATTTTTCTAATGTTTTCTAATTTTTTTTTAAATTAATATTTTTAATAATGTTTTCTAAATTTGTTTTCTAATGGATTTTATATAGTATTTTTCTAATGTTTCCTAAATTAATATAATTAAGTTTAATATAAATAAACAATAAAAATATGCTTTGAAAACATTATAAACGTAAAGAACATTAAAATATGCTTTAAAAACATTTTTAAATGCTTTGAAAACATTAAAAATGCTTTAAAAACATTAAAATAATAATATATAGACATACCTAGAGAGGAGAATCTGAAGGAAAACGACAGGATGACGCTGACGAAGACCACATGTTCGCTCCAACCCGTGAACAGTGAACGCCATAAAATGACAAAAAGGGGTTAAATGGCATTTTTAAATGCTGAAAATCGACTTTTGAATGTTCGCTACGAACATATTACGCATGTTCGCAATGAACATCCATTATTACATAATAATATGTTTGTAGCGAAAACTTTATAAAAATATGTTCGCAGCGAACATATTTAGTACATATGTTCGCTGTGAATATATGTTACACCTAGTTTCGCTTTTGCAATTTTTTTTGCATTTCTCTTCGTCCCACTAAAGTGGAACCCATTATTGTGGGTTCACCTCATCCTATCTTTTTTATCTGATTGTGAGACTATATGAAAATCCTCGACTTAAGACCTTAGGAGTAGTCGGCAATGGGCCGAGGCAATATTTGGTGCATGAGTGTTATCCACAGCTTCATTTGCACAACACCAAAGATTATAAGATGTTTTATGATGCCTTTGCAATGAAGACGGTAAGGATATTACAAGGGACACTTGCTAAGAGGCTCTTAATGGAAGCAAAGGTAAAAGTTAAGAAGTATGGGAGTTGGTTCATCCAATTTTCACAATTCACATATATTAGAGTAGCAGGAAATATAGTTTGTCCCAAGAGACTCCCAAGGTCCCCACCCGACAAGGTAGTTTTGATGGAGTTGGCTAGGCAACTTGAGCATTATGACAAAATGATGAAACTTAAAGGTGAGACAGGGATTACCTTCTCATTTGGAATAAGCAATGATACTTGCCCCAATCCTGTCACCTTTGCAGCTATGGAGAAGGAGTTAGAATGGTATCATCTAGGATGGTATAGAGTAAGGCAAGGATTCGATTCTAATGGTCTTATCAAGGCATCTCAGGGAAATACATTCAAACTTGTTCCTACTATAGAAAATTTTTGGGCCAATGCACGAGATGAATTTCATGTGAGGAAGCTAGCTTTCTCAAAGTTGTTAGTGAGCATGATGAGAGTAATCAGATGGAGAGGCCTTGATATTCTCGATCAACTGGAAGATGATGAAAATGTGCTAAGAGGAGATTATGATATAGTGGATGAAATGGGATTGGGTCCAGTAGATTGGGATGATTATCAAGAGGCAGTTACAAGGACAGTTGATTTACACACCGAGTCATGGTACAATGGGAAGTTAAGGAAATTACAAAGTCAGAGGGTACACCTTACTTATGGGAAGATGAAACCAAAGGAAAGTCCAGAGGAGTCAATTGGACAGAAGGGTGAGGGCAGTACAACAACAAAGAACAGTTAAGAGCAAGAAGAGAAGTTTGGAGGTTGAGAAAAGTAAAGAACATTAGGAACCTCCAGCAAAAAGACAGAATGTAGCACTGTCAAGGGAGAGCATAATTGAGGCTAGGAGCCGAAAGGAAAACATCAATGAGACAAAATTTGGATCAAGATTGGATGAGTTGAAGAAGGTTGCCATCAAGAAGAAACATTTGGGCACTCTTGCCTTCCTCAATGCCTTTATCAGATATGCGAAAGAATATGAGAAGGATCATGAGAAAAGACTGCAAACAGCGAGCAACATGATGAATTTAGCTGAGCTCAAGATGAGACATGCACTTTTCCCTCCTATGAAGGAAGTCAACGACATATTAGCCAAGTTTATCACTTTGGCTAAAAAGATGAAAGAAAAGGTAGAACTATATTAAAAGATCATTTGATGTAAGCCCAAGTGACAAATTCTCCTTTTTCTTGGGTAGGATAGGTGTCTGATTCTGATTGGCTACCATTTTGGTGCCTTCTCATTGATTGCCACTTTTCCTTTTTTTTATATTGGTCCATTGATGAGGCAGTATCTTCTTATTGGTCGATGGGGTGGTAACCCTAATTAGGGTTTCTAGGATCCAATCTGGATCATTAGTTTTGTCTTTTTATCTCTACCGTTGATTGTAATTTTGGGCTTCTATATAAGGCCATTTGCTCTCATTTGTAAAAAGTCGGAAAAAATTGTTCCTAAGATAATACCAAAGTTGCCTCTCTTTATCATTGTTGTGACTTGCATGGTGATTAAGAACATTTGTTGTTACTGCATAGTTTCTACTTCCAATAGTTAGAATTAGATTTCCTTTGAAGTTGTTAAAGTAAATTTCATTTTGAGAAAGTTGTTAAGAATAGATGGATAGCTGCATGGTGATATTAGTGGATGTTTGATAGGGATCTATAACTAGGCCACTAGCATCCTAGCGGCCTGTTGGGAAGCCTTGTGTGGTAAACTAGTTATTTTTCTTTGAATCATTGCATCTATGGAAGTAGAGCCACTGGTTAGCTTTCATCATATTCGATCCCCGTCCATTTGCTAATCTTTCCAGTCATAGGAGTACGAGTAAAATAGCAAGTAGTTGAGTAGTTGGATTTCATTCTAAGAAAGTGAGGAAAGTAAAAGTCATTAGAAGCATTATTGCCTCCTCATGCAATCAACATTATTTGGCGATGTACCCTCCACCATCACCGCCACCATCAACATCATCTAGCACTCATACAAAATAATTACCATCACACCCAAAAAATCCAAGTCATCCTTGAACAAATAGCATAAGGCCACCTATGTGATTACTAGCAAATCACATCGATAACTAAGTTAGTATCCACAGGTGTAAGGATCATTGGAGTGTTTTGTATGTCTTCACGAGCATTTTCTATATCAGGTATTCAATTGTTATATGTTATGTAATGGTACAAAACTGACATCAACAACACCCCACGAATTTTAGAAAACAAGCAGAGAAAATCCATACTCTAATCTCAAATCATAAACAGACCAACCAACCAGACTACTTAATCTTATTGTACCCCCCACACCGATCATGTGAAACCAGGGGTTTACAGAAGTTTTCTTTCTGAAAGCGAGAAACAATTAGTTCAAAATCTAAGTCATCCTTGAGCAAATAGCATAAGGCCACCTACGTGATTACTAGCAAATCACATCGATAACTGAGTTAGTATCCACAAGTGTAAGGATCACTGGAGTTTGTATTTTCTGTATCACGTATTCAATTCTTATATGTTATGTAATGGTACAAAACTGGCATCAACAACACCCCACGAATTTTTGAAAACAAGCAGAGAAAATCCATACTCTAATCTCAAATCGTAAACACACCAACCAACCAGACTACTTAATCTTATTGTATCGCACACGCCGATCATGTGAAACCAGGTGTTTACAGAAGTTTTCTTTCTGAAAGCGAGAAACAGTTAGTTCAAAACTAATGGCAGAACCAACGGTATTTGGACCTTGAGGTCTCAAGATCGATCCCAACAGCGGGTACTGCAATACGAATTGTACCTACGACAGTAAACGAAAGCCACTAACTTTACCACAGGATGAATACCTGGACCTCCCAACCTTCATCTCTTCACAGTATCACTCTGGCCAAACAGCTCTAATTGACTTTGCAACAGGCGAAAAAATCTCCTTTTGCCAGGTATGGCGAAATGTGAGATCCTTAGCTGCAGGCTTAACACGGATTGGTGTCAAGAAAGGCGAGGTGATTCTGCTGGTTTCGCCCAACTCAGTTCACTTTCCCATCATCTCCATTGCCATCATGTCCATTGGTGCCATTCTCACCACAACCAATCCGCTGAACACTACAACTAGTTCTGATATGAACATGAGATTATCTGTTTCCTTCAGATGTTCAAGAGGGGACAAACTCAAAGAATTTGAGCATATGGTCTTTAACAGAGCTTATGGTTTCAGACAGCACCCAAATGCCCAGAGCAGAAATCCATCAAGATGACACTGCCATGCTACTTCACTCTTCTGGCACCACTGGCCTCAGCAAAGGTGTGATTACAACTCACAGAAATCTCATATCCATGGTTTGTATTGCGCTGACACGTTTCAAAAAGGCTACTCTTGTGTGCACTGTACCCATGTTTCATGTATTCGGCTTTGGTACCTTTGCTTGTGAGTCACTTGCCTCAGGATCTACTACAGTTGTTCTGTCTAAGTTTGAGCTAAGTGATTTGCTTGGGGCTGTTGACAAGTATAAAGTGAACTATTTAACACTGGTGCCTCCAATTTTAATGGCTCTCGCAAAATCAGATATTACCGGCACCTATGATTTGGGGTCTTTGCATACTGTAGTCTGTGGAGGAGCTCCCCTGGGCAAAGAAACTACTCAAGAATTTGTTTCCAGGTTTCCCAAAATTGTAATATTGCAGGTGCGTTCTACTGATTGTTTTTCTTTCCGCTTGTTAAGTCGTTCTACATACTGTCAAATTTTGATTTATCACCTCCTAAGTTCTCTAGAATTAGCAGCAAGATAACCTGTTATTAAAGCCTTTCACAGTCCACAACTGCCTGGAGGTGGGTTTCCCCAAAAACCATTGACACGACATTACCAATTACCTGGACAAATAATGTGTTTGAGTTGAAGAATCAAGCCCCTTAAGGCTGCCATCTTGTCTCAGTTTTGCCAGAAAAAAAAAATTCAGACATATTAATTGCTAGTTCATCCCTCAATGCACATACGTTGCCAGTTCATCCTTTTGTGCATTACTTTCTATGCATAGTATTAGTGATTTTTTAATCAGTTTTCCCTGCATTGCTACTTTCTAGTTTAGCACTTCCAACTTCCAGATTGTCAATAGATTCATTCAAGTCTACAGTTTGGATCACACAACACAGTCCATCATAGAGTACACATACCAGAGTTACCTATATACGAAGC
The DNA here is from genome assembly GCA_028749045.1 of Cupressus sempervirens. NCBI lineage: Eukaryota > Viridiplantae > Streptophyta > Pinopsida > Cupressales > Cupressaceae > Cupressus > Cupressus sempervirens. The sequence goes on from CM053786.1 coordinate 406,228,936, forward strand.
TTTACTCTGCAATCCAGAGAAAGTTTGCGTCTGGTGATGGATCATTTAACATTTTAAGAAATATGGATTTAGATGATACAAATGCATACGCATCGCCAACTTTTCTCTATATATAATATCGGCAAAATAGCTGCCTCTGTGTAGTTTTGGTTTTCTGGAAGTGCAACATAGGATGCTATTGTCTCATAGTGTAGATTTACATTAAAAAGTAGCAGAACGTGACTCTGGATCCCACAATAGCCTGCTCTGGCCAGGAAAGCTATAAGCTGGCCATTAAGTTTGATCTTTGGGCACAAATCACAGTTTCAAGTAAAATGAGTTGCATTCAAATTCCGTAGTTTTCTGTTCTATGCCAGACAGGTTTTAAACTAAAGACTCTAATATATTATATGTTCAAATTTCACAGTGGTGAAGTCTATGTCTACTGATGGTATGGATTCACCTCTACAAGTAATGATTCCAGTTCAATTCCCACAGTGCCCTGTTTGAAGAACTGTAGTTTCTTTATATTGGTTTTCATTTAAACCTACATATTCAGTTCTAATTCCAAAATTGACTATTCTAAGCGAGAAGCTTATATTTTTCATGGGGATTCGTGTTGAAACCAATCGTGTTCTGTTCTAAGAGAGGTTTGGCATGTTGGTCTTGGATTTACATTTTTAGGATGATTTGAGTCTAGAATTTTCTGCTACTCTAAATTCTCATCTCATTTCAGTTTTTTATTACTTGTTTGAAGGTGCACAAGTCACTGAGTGTGTTTTATTTGGATCAGTTTATTACAAACCTATTTGATGGAGATCAGTAGCCTTTGTGTTCATTTTGGATTATGAATCCTTTCTTCAATACAATTGGCCACACTTAGCAACAAATGGACATGAAAATGAAATTGAATCAACTTTAGTTTTGTTCATGTCTATCCCTGTGAGATGCAAGGCTCTCGAATGATATTTTGAAAGTCCTGTTCTCCTCTGGCAGGGTTTTGGGATGACAGAAACAATGGGAATGGGAGCATTTTCAAACAGCGTAGAGGAAGGCAAACACTATGGATCAGTTGGAATGATCTGCCCAAATACTGAGGCAAAGATTGTGGATCCTCAATCTGGCATTGCTCTTCCTCCAAACCAAAGGGGAGAGTTGTGGCTTCGTGGCCCAACAATCATGAAAGGTATGGATTTTTCTAGTCCTTTATTTCGGTCAAGCAGGTCATAAAACAAAAGAGATTTACAATTAGAGATTAAAATTACAGCAGAACAAAGTTTGAGAAAAGATGAAACAGTAAATTGATGCAAAAACTCCTGGTATCCTGCATACATTATATTAAGCAGTTTTAATCAAGTTTAACTTCTTTGACTCCATTCCTTTAGTGATTGAGGCCAGGTAGACAAGCTATTTGGAGTTAATGCAGGCGATCCTTGAAGAGATGCTTATTGTTTTTCAATTTAATTAGTGAGAAAAAACTGTCCAATCAGCCGAGTTCTGAGGCTGCATAGCCAACTCCAAACGCACATACCTATAAGTCTTAAGTGATTATATCATAGAAATCCTTGATGTTGCTAACAGCCTGATAGTACAATATAGAAAATATACTGAATATCAGTTATAGATAAGAGGAGAAAGTACCTTTCTTCCAAACAAAAGCTTGATCAGCTAGGTAGTTTCCTAACCATTCATCAAACAGGAATTCACAAGGGCATACAAAATAAAAAGCACTCAATAGGCTAGTCCGGTTTGCTTTAGTATTTGCAGACTTATCTCAGTAATAGATTTCTTTCTGTCTCAAGAGCTAGTTGTGTAAAGTCTTGGATTCTTATGTGTGTGTTAGAGTTTCCTATATGGTCAAGCACTGTCAAGTTAATATGTGAATTCCGGTAAGCTTGATAGCATGACATTTATATCACAATTCAACCGCACGATCTTTCAGTCAAATTAATTGATCTATAAGTAATGGTTCACATAAATCCATTTCTTATGAGAGTGAATTATCTATTTAGTATTCATTCATTTAGCTGGCGCTCTCAAGAGTGACATATGAAACTTCCGGAAAGGTCACTAATTCTAATACTACTCCAACACAAGTGTACTTATTGGCTTCCCCCGAGATAAAGTCATCTTAAATTGGAGAATACTGGATGGATGATCTTCCAGGAAGTCATCAACACCTTACTTCTATGAATGCCATTTAGATTAAATGAGTGCTAAATGGATCATTCATTTTCATTAAAAATAAATTTCTATAAATAACTGTTCTAAAAAATATGGATCACTGACTAAATGATTAAATTCAATAAAATTCTTTTATAAAATATGGATCACTAACAACATAATTAAATTCTAATAGAAAAATCTTAATTTTAGTATACAGCAGAAATTACCTCATGCTTGTCAAAAGCCTGATATCAACTTAGTTTGAACATTGATAATTGCATCTTTTGAATGCTGAAATTTTTTACAGATATATATTCTTGATAAATACTAAATATCATTGCTATCATAGCCGAAAAATATCCATATCACAACAATAATAACTATTGCTATTCAATGGCAGGCTACTTCAGCAATCAAGAAGCTACTGGTTCAGCTCTGGACAAAAATGGTTGGCTACATACGGGAGATATCTGTTGTATAGATAACGAGGGCTATGTATTTGTGGTAGACAGGTTGAAAGAGCTAATAAAATACAAAGGTTATCAGGTATAAATTTCACGTGTTTAGCATCTTACATGTAATTAAGAAATTTTCATCTTATCCAAGATTCATAAGATGATTTAGCTTTGCTCTGCATCACATTGTAGGTTGCTCCAGCTGAATTAGAAGCAGTTCTACTTTCTCATGCTAAGGTCACTGATGCTGCAGTGATACCGTAACCTATAATACCTTTTGCAAGCTCAATTTTAGGATTTAACTCTTTATATTTGGAACACTCTCTTCAATTCTGAGGATTCAAAATTTTGAAGGCCTATATCAACACCAGCATTCTCAGGGATAATATTAGATAATTTATGAGGATATTATTGACTGTATGACATTGATATTTAAATTTCTTATGAATGGGGCCAGGTTTCCTGAGAAAGAAGCAGGGCAAGTTCCAATGGCATATGTAGTTAGGAAACAGGGCAGCACACTCTCTGAATCTGCTGTAATTGATTTTATTGCTAAACAGGTCATTTGCTCTTAAAATATTGTTTGTTTTATGCATTTGAATACTCAATCTTGCTTTCAAACTCTACAACTGTAATAAAAATTCTAAATATTTATGTTTCATTGCAGGTTGCAGCCTACAAGAAAGTTAGAAGGGTGGCTTTTGTGATTGGAATTCCAAAAACTGCAAAAGGAAAGATATTAAGAAAGGATTTGATTAAACTTTACACGTCAAAGCTCTGAATCTCCCAAGAACAAACGAAAAATAAAAGGGATTGGAAGAGTATTAGTAGCTTAGAATAAGCAGGAAGAGCAATATGTTCTGAACACATGAACCACAAATAGGTTACTTTCCTTCGTATGTGGGTTGTTTGTGATATAAAGAGTTGAAGTTGAGAGTTTTCCTAATCAGCGAGATAATATGATGAGGTCAAAGCATATTTAAAATTTATTTTGTAGACATGTAAATAGTGTTGAGTTCAAATCTTTTTTAATATATATAAAGGAAATAATGTAATGATGGAATGAATGAACTATTAAAAGAACATTTAATGAAGAGAGAAGTCAAAATGAAAGTTACAGAAATATGGGTTGACAGTCGATTCATATTATATGTTTGTTAAAATTTAAATCTCTTATAAAAAGATGATGATTTTTCTAAGTTTGTAGGGTGTAACACATGAATGATGATAAGAAAGGGGGAGAGTCTTCAATTCATGTTCAATCAATGTCTGACTAATTTTGTTTACAACCTGAAATGATGGAGTGAGAATTTCACTTATTTGTTATTTCAGTCATATATTTATCTTTAAAGTAGTTAAAAGAATTTTCTATGTGGACTTCAAATATGATTTAATATGTTTTTCTCCATTTTCAATTGTCCTCTCTATTTTACAAATCGGTTTATTTGGCTTTTGCCAAGTTGATTTCAGTTGTGGATTTAAGATTTTGTTTGGAAATGTTTGAGAAAATTCATAGATTTTTTGACTTCTCTAATTTTCTACTGATAATATTTTTGAATGGACTAATGAATTCAACTTAGATAAATGTTCTAAAAATGTTATATCTTATCTACCCTGCCCTTCTTATAGTTTTTCTAGTTCGATTTTTGTATATTTCTTATATGTTCTGATATGAATATTTGAACTCTCTCTCTTAAAATTCTCCTAATTTTTCAATAGCCATCCCCTTAATTTTAGCTTTGATCCATACCCATGCAGGAAACATGTCCCCGTCCTGGAAACTTCGTGTGAACACACACACGCACATACAGGTGTGTGTGTGTGTGTGTGTGTGTGTGTGTGTGTGTGTGTGAGAGAGAGAGAGAGAGAGAGAGAGAGAGAGACATCCAAAATAAATAAATAAAGATCATGCATCCGCCCATCAGAATCCATACCCACATCAGCATCAGAACCAGAATTGGGGATTTAGTAAGAAAGTGAGCCTCCTCTTTTGGGTGTCTGTGATTTGTATAGAGATTATTGCAATAGCTGACTGTTGGAGCTTCTTCTAGCAGGGGATGAAGTACTTCCCGGCCTCTCCATGCCTCAGAATGCATTCAGTAGCCATTGCATTATAACTGAGAATCTTTTAACCTGTTGTTTTATTGTAAATGTCCAAATGTATTGCAGGTTATCAGGAAATTAACAAAAGTTTAAAAAAAATCTAAAAGTTCGACATTCACTTCAAGACAAGTTGAGTAAAAAGAATACTATCACTGAAGCTTCACACAAGCACATGCATGTTGCTTATTATGATATCCATCTTCTTTATGGAAGAGGAGAGAAAAGTACACTGAAGGGTGTAACTCTCTTCTTGATTTTTATTTCAACATTGTCCACCTACACCATGTGAAGTTGATTAAGATTTGTTAGTGTTAGACTGAGCATAAACTGTTAATGTAAGAAACTCATTATCTAAATAGTTAATGATTTGCCATCAGTTACCCTTTCAGCTAAGCATGAGTGTAGCAGAAGGTTTACCCAAGATTTACACCACATTTTTCTAAAGTTAGTTTCTTCTCAAATAGTTTTTTTCCATTAAGAGAAATCCAACTCTATGGTATAGAGCTCTTATTTATTTATTATTAAAATTATTTCAAAGGTTTTTTATTCAATTACAAATTAGTTGAACTAAATTATATAATATAACATCTTCATTTCTAAATCTGCCTTAAATAAAAAGAAATTCTCAGTTTTCATATTTACTTCCAAAAAAAATTGCCTTTGAAAGTCTTAAAAATCTTTAAATATATGTTATTGTTATTTACCCCACACGTCATTCTATGTTTGCTAAGCAAACAATGGCAAGCCTGGACCTTAATAATCTCAAAGGATTGCTTTAAAAATATATTAATGTTTATTACATAAAATTTAGAAAAGTTTAAAAGAGGATTTCTTCTAGCCATGCCCCACCTGACACATATTAAAACAGAAAGCCATTTCCCAACTATAGATGGCATACACCAATTCCCACAAGACTACCTCTGTTGATTGTTTCTAACTCTAAGCTACACAGAAAAAACCCAATCCCCCACTGAGGCAGAGAAGAAGCAAAAGAAGAGGATTAATGCACCTTTTCCCTCTTGCTCTCCTCCTGGGCAGCAGCTTCTTCAGGAGGCAGCATCTCAGAGTCCACCTGTACAGAGAAATCCTCATCTATGTTGAGTCCCAACTTCAACATCCCGTGGATTCTGGAAGCAAAGGTATTGGGATCATCAAGGCTATCCTGCAGAGCCTGAGCCTTCATTATTCTCTCCATGTTTGCAGTCCACCCATATTCCCCTGTCACAAGCACACATGGGATACCACAACATGGTCAGATACCACGGCCTTCTCTACCTTGTCTCCCAATATGTCCTTTATTACTTTGCGCTGGCTCTCAAATGCAGTTTTCCTCTCTTCTTCTTCTCTTCCTCAGCCTTCTTGCTCTCGTTGGTAATGTAATAGATAAACTTCTACCCCTTTTTCATTCTGGTCACATAGTATTTCAAACTGGTCATCTCATCACCACTCTTTGTAGAGTGGTACCTCAGCAGATCAGCCAATTTAGTCCCGTTTTGGCTGTCCTTGTGAATTCCAAGCTTGATGTTCTTGGAAAATGTTTCATAAAACTTGGCATAATCTTCCTTGTTCTCTGCAATTTCATTGAACATTTCTAAGCATTTCTTCACCAAATTCTTCCTGATTACCTTCAGAATCTTGTTCTGCTGTAGCATTTCTCGAGTGATGTTGAGGGGCAGATCATCAAAGTCTACATAACCTTTGACAAAGCCCAAATGCTCGGGAATCAGCTCCTCGCAATTGTCCATTATAAACACCTTTCTCACATAGAGCTTAATGTTTTGGGGCTTTTGCCTGGTGTCAAACAGGTCAAATGGAGCCCTCCTTGGAACAAACCGAATGTCCTTGAATTCCAATTGCCCTTCAACATAGAAACGCTTGACAGCCAAGTGATCTTCCCAGTCATTTTTAAAGATCTTGGAGAAATAAGCATACTCTTCCTTTGTAATCTCCTCTAGCTTTCACATCCAGATAGGCTTTTGCTTGTTAATGAGGATCTGCAGAAAAGCCAGAAATGTTGAATTAAGTACGGAGAAGCCCAAAGTTTGTTATATATAGAAACCAGAAACCAGTATTGAGAAGAGATTTAGTACCTTCTTTGGCAGCAAAAATGGCAGGTGCTTGCAGTTGCCATGGTGTTTGCAGCAGGGCTTCACACGGTTCAGGCAAAAAGCCAGGCATGGAATTCTTCCGTTGTGGAAAATCCAGAGATAGTCACTGAAATCATCGAAAGGTCATCAGGAATCTTCATTTTCTAAGGATTGTTCTCATTTTTGGTCCACAGATGAAATGATTGTTCTGGTTTGTTTGCAGAATATTTTCTTCTGTGTTCATCTGTTTGTTTAAACTTTGCAGAGACATTAACAGTTCCAGATGAGAGTTTGGCTATTTTAAGAGTAGGACAGGAAACCCTAATGATGATTGTTGGCGCTGCGACTCGAACTGGCAACAAAACAGAAAGACTCGTAGACTGTGGCCTCAGATTCGGCAAGAAAGCCATTGGAGGAAAATTTGGAAGATTTTATGTCATCACGGATGTTCACAACGATGATCCGGTGAATCCCCGACCCGGCACTCTTTGACATGATGTGATTCCGTCTGAGCCTCTGTGAATAATCTTTGCTGGAGACATGGTGATCCAGTTGAAAGAGGAGCTCATTACGAACAGTTACAAGACCATTGACAGAAGAGGCGCTAATGTCCATATTGCTCATGGCCCCTGTATTTACTGTACAGTATGTGACTAACATTATTATCCATGGCATTCACGTACACCACTACCGCCCTGCTGGAAATGCCATGGTGCGGAGCTCGCCAACTCATTATGGCTTGAGAATGATGTGCGACATTTCAATCTATTGTTTGGCAAATTTAAATCTTTCCATTGTCAAAACGGCTTTTACCAACACCTTTTAGTGTTTTACCCAACGTGAGGAATTGGATTCCATCGGGAGGTCTTCACAATAAATATAGCCTATCAGCGAATTAATCTAAACAAACGAAATATGCAAAATGACAAGGATTGATTGTGAGCCCTGAGACTCTCCCATTTCCTCCTAATCAAATCATCTTTCTATTTACTTGAAGTGTTTCTCAACTTTTGTCCTTTTGCCATTCTCTAATCCAGACTAGTTGGATGAACCACTATAATTTCTGTGTCTGTTCTTGTATCTTTGAATTTTGTTTAGTTTTTCAGTTCTACTTTATTTTTGTATCTTTTTATTTTAGCTTAACAATTGGTATCAGAGTTGGTTAAGCTAGTTTGATTTTCTAGAAATTGATAAAGATTTACAGACGCCATGGATGAGGCAGATAAGTTGAAAATCAAAAAGTTTTCTAAGCAAAACTTTGGGCTATGGAAAGTGCAGATAGAGTCTTTACTCATCAAGCAAGATTTACAACCTGCATTGCTTGGTAAGATAGAGGGCAAAGGATCATTGACAGATGAAGCATGGGAAAAACTGGATTTGAAAGCAAGGGCAATGATTTTCTTGGCACTCTCAAGTAACATGTTGTTTAACGTTTCAGCTGAGAAGACAACTAGAGAGTTAGTTGAGAAATTATCTTCATTGTATGAAATACCTTCAGCTTCAAATAAAATTTTATAATGAAGAAGCTATATAATCTAAAAATGAAAGAAGGGGGAGTAATGTCGAATCATTTGAATGAGTTTAATACATTAGCTAGTCAACTCATTTCAGTCGGTATACCCTTAGAGGATGAAATAAAAGCTATTTTATTATTATGTTCACTTCTGAACAGCTGAGAAGGTTTAGTAATGGCTGTGAGCACTTCAATAGCAGCCAACAAGAAGCTGAAATTTGATGAAGTTACTGCTACATTACTTAGTGAAGACATGTGAAGGAAACACTACAAATCGTCTTCCGGTGATGCTCTAACAGTTGTGTGCACAAACAATAGAGGAAGAAGTCGTGAAAGAGGTAGAAATAACAATAATAATAATGGAAGAGACAGATCGAATCATCACTCGAAGTCTAGAGGAAGAAATGACACCTGCTGGTTTTGTGGTAAACCAGGCCACACCAAGAACCAATGTTGGAATTACAAGAAGGCTCAAAATAAAGTAATTCAAGATGGTCTAAATGCTGCAACTGATGGAGCTTTGGTGCTTGCAGCTGGTCACATGGATTCAAGTTCGTGGGTTCTCGAATCTGGTGCATCTTTTCATGCTCCTCCATGTCGGAGTGCGTTCATAAATTACCACGAAGGTATGTTTGGTAAAGTTTTTCTTGGAAATAACAAAGAATGTGACGTTGTCGGCAAAGGGGATATTTTATTGTCGTTGAAAAATGGTAGTCAATGGCTTTTAAAGGATGTTAGGCATGTTCCTACACTTAAGCATAATCTGATTTCAGTTAGTCAGTTGTATACACAAGACTATAATGTAAATTTTGATCTTGATTCATGGAAAGTATCTAAAGGTCAGTTAGTTTTGGTTAAAGGAAAGAAATCTAGAAGTTTATATGTTTTAGAGTGCAATAGTGAACTGGGAGCAGCCATGGCGGTTGTGAAAAGTAATGCTAAAGTTTGGCATAAGAGGCTCGGCCACATGAGCAAAATGGGTCTTGAAGTCATGCTTCGAAGAGACCATCTTCCGAGTCTTAAATCTCTTGATTTGAAGTTGTGTGAACATTGTCTTTACGACAAGCAAAATCACACCAGCTTCATAAGGACGGGTCATGAGAAGAAATCTTCTTTATTATAACTTGTGCATTCCGATGTTTTCGGTCCTACGGAGGTAACTTCTCTCGGTCGTGCTAACTATTTTGTCACATTTCTTGATGATTGCACTCGAAAAGTTTGGGTTTATATGTTGAATAAGAAATCTTAAGTATTTTCGAAGTTTAAAATTTTTAAGGCCACGGTGAAAAATCAGATTGGGAAAAAGATTAAATGTCTACTAACAGACAATGGTGGTGAGTTTTGCTCTTTGGAGTTTGATAATTTTTATGCAAATCATGGTATTCGAAGGATTAAAACAGTCCCTTATACACGTCAAGAAAATGGTGCAGCAGAGAGATTGAATTGGACTATCTTGGAAAGGGCTTGGTGTATGTTATCTAATGCCAGTTTGGGGAAAGAATTTTGGGGAGAGGCGTGTAATACAACAGTTCATTTAATTAATTGAGCCCCTTCATCATGTCTTGATTTTGATATTCCGGAAGAGAGATGGACTGGTTAAAGAATTTCATTTTCTCATTTACAAGTGTTTGGTTGTGATGCGTACGTTCATGTTCCTAAAGAGCAACGAACAAAATTGGATTTTAAATCTAAAAGATGAGTATTCTTGGGGTATGGTGAAGATCAATATGGTTTTCAATTGTGGGATCCAGTAGTTTAGAAAATTGTTCGCAATCGCGATGTTATTTTCAATGAGAAATCATTCTCAGTTTTGCAAATTCTAAATAATCCTACTGATTACATTCAATTTGATTTATTTGATAATGGGGGACAAAATAAGAGGACTCCTCAAGTTACATTTAATCCTACTCCTAGTATTATGTCTTCACCACAATATGGTCTCCCCACTTATACAAAATTTGCATCTTGCTCAATATCTAATTTACCTCTATCTACTAATTCCCCTGATGCCATTTCCATAGAGCATCACAACTTATTCCTAAACACTCACCAGCAGCAATCCTCTGCATCTGAAATTGATATAGAGCAAATTGCTCTATCAATCACTACACCCACCTCATGCCAACACACCACGCCTCTATCTCTATTTTCTACACCGCTACATATAGTTGAACAGCCACATAGTATAACGTCTCCTGCACAAGATGTTACCTTTCACTCCACGCTAGGCGTTCATTGCCCCAACATAGGCTCTACACAACCCATTGAATCAGCGGCAACCCACACTCCATGTGGCCCACTGCTTAGAACGCCTAGTCTCAATGATACCCTGCAACAACATTGCTCCTATTCGCCACATCTAGCCGGTGACCAATTGCCCTTCAATCCCCTATTGACTGGTCCTCTCCAAGTCCGCGATCCCTCCATGTTGGGCGTCGATCCCATACAGATCCAAATGCCTATCCTTCATCCACAACCACAATTTATTGTTAGAAATTCAAGTACCGAAATTGCACAGGATTTCGATGAAGCCACAACTCAAATGGATTTTGGCAATCAATCTCATAATACCAACCAAGCAAATAAACAGGGTACTGATACTGATTTTTCCACTGAACATAGAGAAGATGTTAATCAAATCCCGCAGCAAAGGAAATCTACCAGAGAATGAAAACGTCCACAAAAATTTGATGATTACAAACTCTTATTTTCTTTGTGTTCTAATCAGACAAAACCTCAAACATATAAACAAGCATGTATTGATGTTAATTCAGCATTCTGGATGGATGCTATGAAAGATGAAATTGAGTCTTTATATACAAATCAGACATGGGATTTGGTTCCTCTCCCGCCAAATCGTAAAGCATTGAAAAATAAATGGGTCTATCGGATAAAAGATGAGGATGGAGGACATAAAAGGTATAGGGCAAGATTGGTAGTGAAGGGGTTTGCTCAACAAAAAGGTGTGGATTTTAATGAGATTTTCTCTCCAGTAGTTAAAATGCAAACCATTCGTTTGGTTTTAGGCATGGCAGCAGCTTGGGATCTTGAGCTTGAGCAACTCGATGTCAAAACAACGTTTCTACATGGGGATGTTGAAGAGGAATTGTATATGGAGCAGCCAAAGGGATTCATTAAACAGGGGCAAAAGCATTTATATTGCAGATTAAAGAGGAGTCTATATGGGCTGAAGCAAGCTCCACGTCAATGGTACTTAAAATTTGATAATTTCATGACACAAGAAGGATTCACACGCTGCGAATCAGAGCCGTTTGTTTACTACAAAAGGCTTTCTACTAGTGAGTTTGTAATTTTACTACTGTATGTTGATGATATGTTGACTGCTGGAAATAGTATGAGAATTATTCAGGAGCTGAAGACGCATTTGGCTCTTCATTTTGCCATGAAAGATTTAGGGGCAATGAAGAGGATTCTTGGGATGGATATAATCTGTGATAGACATAAAAGAGAAATTACATTATCTCAAGAAAAGTATATTCTCAAAATTTTAGAAAAGTTTAATATGTCAAATGCCAAATCGGTTGCCACTCCATTGGCTGATCATTTTCGATTGTGTTCAAAGATGTGTCCTACTCCGGGAGAAAAATCTTACATGGATGGTATTCCTTATTCTTCAGCAGTTGGAAGTTTAATGTATGCAATGGTTAGCATACGTCTAGATCTTGCTCATGCAATGGGAGTCGTAAGTGGTTTTATGAGTAATCCACGTAAAACTCATTGGCAAGCAGTTCGATGGATTTTTCGGTATTTGAGAGGCACTTCCTCTCATGTTTTATGTTTTAATAACAAGACTCCTTATATTTGCAGATATGCTGATTCTGATATGGTTGGAGATTTAGATAAAAGGTCTACAACAGGCTATGTTTTTACTTTTGTCGGGGCAGCGATTGGCTGGGCTTCTCCTAAGCAACAAGTTGTTGCTCTTTCCTCTACCGAGGCTGAATATATTGCTCTTACTGAGGGGGCCAAAGAGCTGATATGGTTACAGTGATTGTTTGGAGAGTTGGGATTTCAACAATCAAACTTTATTCTCTGACAGCAAGAGTGCCATTCACTTGGCTAAAAACTCAGCTTTCCACAGTCACACGAAACATATAGAAACCAGATTTCATTTTATCTGTCATACTCTTGAAGAAGGAAGGCTATAGTTGGAGAAGATTGATACAAAGGTTAATTCGGCTGATGTGTTTACAAAGGTTGTACTTCGAGAGAAGTTCGAATTCTGTAGAGCTTCTCTTGGTGTTGTCACGACATAGCCATAAGAATTCCAAGTAGGGGATTTCTCTATGCAGACTGATTGGACTTCAAGTGGGAGATTGTAACAGTTCTAGAAGGGAATATGAAACCACTCTGGTTGTGCAGTCCAATCATTGTGACTCTTCCTCTTCTCAGCCCTTTTGTCTTCCATTGAATGTGATCAAAAGAATATGTATAACAGTTTATTGCTGTTGTTCATTGTAATGTATGTTTTATCTAATAAGAGAAATTCCCCTGCTTGAAGAGTGGATGTAATCCAGACTACTGGATGAACCACTATAATTTCTGTTTCTGTTCTTGTATCTTTGAATTTTGTTTAGTTTTTCAGTTCTACTTTATTTCTGTATCTTTTTATTTTAGCTCAACAATCCAGCTGAAAGAGGAGCTCATTATGAACAGTTACAAGACCATTGACAGAAGAGGCGCTAATGTCCATATTGCTCATGGCCCCTTTATTTAGTGTACAGTATGTGACTAACATTATTATCCATGGCATTCACATACACCGCTGCCACCCTGTTGGAAACGCCATGGTGCGGAGCTCACCAACTCATTATGGCTTGAGAATGATGTGCGACATTTCAATCTATTGTTTGGCAAATTAAATCTTTACTTTGTGAAAATGGCTTTTACCAACACCTTTTAATGTTTTACCCAACATGAGGAATTGGATTCCATCAGGAGGTCTTCCCAATAAATATAACCTATCAGCTAATTAATCTAAACAAATGAAATATGCAAAATGACAAGGATTGATTCTGAGCCCTGAGACTCTCCCATTTCCTCCTGATCAAATCATCTTTCTATTTACTTGAAGTGTTTCTCAACTTTTGTCCTTTTGCCATTCTCTACTTCCTCCAGCTTTTTCATTCATGTGCAACTTTCCAAAAAACAATTTCATAAACATTCATATTATGAAAAAAATATGAATACCTTCGACAGATAACTCTCAATAAATTAATGATCTACATTAGACTCTGCATATCTAATTTTCGGAAGACAACAGCTTGGTACATATTATAACTGCCAAATAATCAAAACACAAACCAAAATAAAACTTCCATAGAACTGAAAATGAAATCTTGTCCCCTCACTATAACTGCATGTCTGAATATGTGCACATATAAAAATAATTGTTCTGAATTAGATTCCGTCTGACGTTATTGTAGACAATGCACATTGTTTTAGTGCAATTTTCCTGATTTCTCTATTGAGCATCTCCAATAACCTTTACAAGACCATTGTCCCTGTTTGAAATGATGGAAATTGTTTGCATCTCTCCCACAAAAAATAATTCCCCAAACAATCCTGGAGAAAATTTCATGGCTGCGTGGCAATCAGGACATAGTCTAAGGTTCTTAACAACTTTGACAGTTGTTCTAGGGAGCATGTTAACGAACCAAAAGAAAATGCCAGCTTTACATTATGATGGTTCTCCCCCTTTGCCCATTTAAGTAAGGGCATTGAATCTGGAAAATACCCTGCTGCCATCATTTCCCAAGCCCATTTCTCCAACTCTGCCTAGGTACCCTGTGTCTTTGATTCATCTTCTACACAGAAAGTATGCACCATTTTATGTCCTTCAATCCAACTACATCCAGGGGTCTTCTTAACTCCTCTATCTTTCATCAATCTCCTTACGATCTGAACCTCACTCCACCTGCCCACTTCTGCATACATGTTTGAGAGAAGAACATAAGCTGAAGAATTTTCAGGATCCAAATCAAAAAGTAACATCGCTATAAATACTCCTAAGCCTATATTCATATGTAATCTACAGCCACCAAGAACACACATCCACACATCCACCACAGGTTTAACTGGCATCTTAATAATAAGATTTAGGGTTTCTTCAAGATAGCCAGCACGCGCAAGAAGGTCAACCATGCACCCATAGTGATCAACTGTAGGTGTAATGTGATAAGGGTCATTCATATGATCGAAATATCTACAGCCTTCATCCACTAAACCTGCAAGGCTGCATGACCGTAGAACACAAGCAAAGGTTACAATGTCAGGATATGCTCCAGAGTGCTTCATCAATTCAAAGATTTTGAAAGCATCCTTGCAAAATCCATTTTGTGCATATCCTGCAATCATGGCATTCCATGAAACCAAATTTCTTTGAGGCATTTTGTCAAATAGTTCACGTGCCTTGTGTATGCTTCCACATTTTGCATACATGTCTACTAGGGCAGTTGCAAGTCTAACATCTGACAAAATTTCGTTGTCCTTTATGCTTCGATGGATGTCCATTCCCTGTTCCAAAGCTCCCATTTTGGCACAGGCAGGGAGGACGCTAGCAAAGGTTGTGGAGTCCGGTTTCACACCTATCAATTGCATTTGCTTGAAAGCTTGTAAAGCCTTGTCAACAAATCCATTTTGTGCATATCCTGCAATCATGGCATTCCAGGAAACCACATTCCTTTGACATATTTTGTCGAACACTTCCTGTGCCTTATCTACACTTCCACATTTTGCATACATGTCTACCAAAGCAGTTGCAAGTATATCTGACAATATTCCTCTATCCGTTATGTTTTGATGTATACCCATGCCCTGCTCCAGAGCTCCCATCTTGGCACAGGCAGGAAGAATGCTGGCAAAGGTTGTGGAGTCTGGCATTATACCTGCCAGTTGCATTTGCTTGAAAATTTCCAAAGCCTTTTCAGCAAGTCCAATTTGCACACATCCTACAATCATGGCATTCCATGAAACCAAATTTCTTTGAGGCATTTTATTGAACAGTTCACGTGCCTTGTTTATGTTTCCACATTTTGCATACATGTCTACCAGGGCAGTTGCAAGTACAACATCTGACAAAATTTCTCTATCGTTAAGGTTATGATGGATGTCCATGCCTAGTTCCAAAGCTCCCGTTTTAGCACAAGCTGGGAGAACGCTGGCAAATGTTGTGGAATCTGGCTTCACCCCTGCCAGTTGCATTTGCTTGAAAGTTTCCAAAGCCTTATCAACAAACCCATTTTGTGAATATCCTGCAATCATGGCATTCCAAGAAACCATATCTCTTTGAGGCATTTGGTCGAACACTTCACGCGCTTTGTGCATGCTTCCACATTTTGCATACATGTCTACTAGGGCAGTTTCAACCACAACATTTAACGAGATTCCTCTATCATTTATGCTTTGATGGATGTCCACACCCTCATCCAAAGCTCCCAATTTGGCACAGGCTGGGAGTACGCTGGCAAATGTGAGCAGATCCGGTTGGAAACCTGTTCGTTGCATTTGGTGAAACAGTGCGACTGCCTCGTCAGGAAATCCCCGTCTTCCGTATGCAGAAATGATCGTACTCCATGAGACGCGGTCTCGTTCTTTCATATTGTCAAACACTTTACGAGCATCAACCAATCTTCCGCACTTGACATACATGTTAATCAGAGTATTATGAGAACTTGTGCGAGTAACAAATGCAGACCGCCTATGCCAGAGAAAAGAATGTAGTTTTACCCCATGTGACAGCGCATTTTTGAGAATGCATGTCTGCGACAATTGAAGATTTGTAGAGAAGTCTCTAATGTTTGTGTGTATAGGAAGCAGAATCCGCAGCATCCCTTTCAATATAATACTGTGAGACTGAGATTAGTAGTGAATCTTGTTGGCATTTTATGATTGTAATTGGGGATATTGTCCAGTATTATTTAGTCAACGTGAAATTAACAGTAATTTGCTGGGAGCATTTTCACTACAATTTGATGCATTGCTGCCTATCTTTGCGCGAAAACGCAGAGCTATGGATTAATCTGGACTCTGCCTCAAAATATGTGATTGCGAGAAGAGAAAAAAAGGTTGAGTGTGCTGCTCTTCGATTCTTAACCGTCAAAGGTAGATTTTAAAATGCTATGTTCAACAATACCAGTATATTTTTGCAGCACACCTCGATAAATTGGAATGAATCAAATTTAGTACGGAATCTTTTGAAAATAATAACAATGATTATTCTTACGAATTTAAGTTCATAGAAATTGAGAATAGGAATGGCTGTTCCAATAACAATTATTTTTTGGAATGGGCATAAACTTATTTTAGAGGCAAAATGAGAATATGTATTCCTATTCAATGCACCAAATGGAAAATAGAAAAAGTATTCTCAATTTCCTATTCTTATTCCAACAACCAAATGGGCCCTTGTTGAGTTTGAGAAAAGCTATTTATATGGGTGGATCTTTACCATGAGACTCTATTTCATTATCATTCTTTAAAAGTTGACATTTTGATTAGTAAGGTTTTTGATTTACTAAAAGAATTATTCATTGAGGAGATTACAATCATGTTTTAGATTACTTTGTCAAAATAAACATTTTCTAATTTTTAGTTTTCATTTGAAGAGGTTTCACTCTAACAACTCATATTCTTATACAAAATAGTTAAACAAAATTTAGTAGATGATATCAAATTTTAAAATATATCAATCAAGAAACTTTTCCTTACAGAGATTTTAAGTTAAATAGATATAAGAACAAGCAAATTGTGGGGCTATTTAAAATCTCTTCAAAGTCTTTTTAAATAATGTGATTTCTTAATTCTAATGTGTATAAGATTGTGAGTAGTTTTATTCCTTTTACTTAAAGCTCTTGATAATTTCTTAATTTTGGTATGTATAAGATTGAGGTCCCTTTGTTAAAAATAAGTCAAACATAATATAGACAAATGATGCGTTAGGCAAGAGGGGCTATTAGCTCAATTAAGTAGACCACTCTAGTAACAAATAGAAGGTCTTAGGTTTGAGTCATAACTGGTCCAAATGAGATGGAACTCAACAAGTGGTATTAGACTTAGGCTAGAATCCCTAACCACCAATAGTGTAACTTACAGGGTTGTTGGAAATGAGCCACACTTACACTAATAGCTTAGTTGGCAGAGCACTCTAGTAGGTAATTTGATTGTCTCCTTCCCCTTTAGCTTTTTTATCCTAACTAGTTGTTTCTTTATAACTACCTTCAATTTATTAGTTGTGCTTGTGCATTGTCTTTTTAGGATGGTTAAATTTGTATATTTTCATTTTCTTCATTTTTGTCAACATCCAAGGAATATTCATAATTCACTTTGTTTACAAGACATGATACCATTTATTACAGCTGGCATTTATTTTTTTGAGTTATTTTATTTCTATTATGTATTATATTCAATACTTTTCTTATTTGATATCGTTGCTAATATAGTTTTGGTCACGTTAGGTCACTGTCTTTATTAATATTAACATTAATTTGGTTCTATGTTTAAGTTTAATTAAATTAATTTTTTTTAAATTGTGTCAATCTAATTAGTATTAGTATTAAAATTATTATTGTTCTTAAATATATTTTTAGTTTGTTTAAATATTTTAGTTAGTATCTAGGTCATTCGATTCATTATCGTAATATAATTGCTCATTTGCATCTTTAGGATTGTTATTTTTCAATCTTTTATAAAATATATATTAGAGTTCCACTTATTTATTATTTTCTATTTAAAAATTCAAGTTGTTCCCCTTATCCTTTCTCTTAATTTTCCCCTTATTTCTAATAGTGTCCACTTTCATTTAAAGAACTATTTTTATGATATTGTTCACCATTTCCCTCAACCAAATGATGTATAATAGAGCACTTGTGATTTGAGTTATTGACTAAAAAATATTCATACAATAAAATTATTAAAACTCACTCTTTAACATGTACAAATTGTAAAAATATCAGGCCTTTACTTGAGTATTTTTATTTTCAATAACTTATTTCCTCATTTTTTGACCTAATTGCAAATAAAATATTTTTCTCCCAAATCAAAAGGAATTCCACCACTAGATAAAATAATAATCTAGCATATAACTGAAGAAAGAATTTCAACACACAAAATGTAGTGTCTCTCCCATTTAATTTATGTATGCCTTCATGATGGATGTGACCTTGACTCTATTGTTTCCTAAATGATCATATTAGCACTGATGAGCAGCCTACACCCTTGGGGTGATTTGATTTATATTGTTGTATTAGTAGATTGATTATGCTTTATGTCTGACTTATTATGTATTCTATGGTTTCAACTTTCAATGAGGTATGTGCCAATGGTTACCTTGACTGGTATGGTATCACAATGTTATTCCATGAGTACCCTTAAGATATGAACAATAGTTGCATTGTGTGATGCATTAGAGTATTGCACCTAATTCTAGTTCTTGCAATAGTGTTGACTTTTATGTTTGATTAAGCTATTAGTAGTTTTTTGGCCTTATCTTTATGTTGATAGTCTATGATGTTATCTAGTGTATTTTACATTTGAGATTATTGATATTGCTTCATGATGTCTATCTATAATTTGATGTGGTAGTATGCCATATATGTTGTTGAGTAATTCAATTAGTTATTTCCCATGATAGATGCTTAAGCATATTTAGAAATGATTTATCTATATTCAAGTTTGGGATTATGGATTACATTTTCATATTGAGATGCTTTAATGACTATACACTATTTTGATTACTAGTATCATAGATATGAGATGTTAAATGATGTTGATATTCAATTTAATCATATTTGCATGATAATGCTAGTGATGTGACATGATGCTTTATGGAGATACCTAGTTTATTTCATATTCAAACATGGATTATGATTTATGTGTCATCAAATCGATGTTAATGGACTCATTTGTAGTGTGCCTTAATGATGTGTATATTTATCTGTTATCTTCAATAAATATATGCTCAAATTATGAATAGTGGTTATTTAAATGATTTGTCATATGATTATATGTTTTTATATTGTATTTCACCATTGATATGCATGGATTGCCAATTGGTGCTAGTACAAAGTAAGAACATAGTCTTGCACTTTTTGTGAGACCTACATGATGTCTCATTATCCTTCACATGACTATGTGTCTTTATGTGCTTCAAGTATTTATATATTGAGCACTTGCACTTGATATTTCTTATTTACTAAATAGGTACTAGGTACATTCACCTTGAATTCAAGATTTGAGTGTTAGAAATATTTAGAACAAATAGGAGAGGGGGGAAGTGTGAATGAGTTACTCAAGGTCCATAAATACCACTTGAACAATTAAACATAAAACATTCACTACTCTTCTTATCCTATTGTTGCTCAATCTCTATTGTACTAATAAACAAAATTATTGTCCTAAACATAACATACTTTGGTAAATGTAAAATTTATCAAATATAAAACATATAAAGCATTCAACACAAGTTTGATGCTAGGATTATATGTGGAAACCTAATTTGGGAAAAACCACCAGCAACATATTACCACTTTTCACTCTTTCAAAGTGAGCTTTTTTAGGAGCCAACCATGTTAAAGGTTACTGTTGACACAAAATTCTACACCCTTACCTAAGGAATGACTTCTTAGGTGACCTTGTGTAACATGGAAACAACCTCTAAGTGTGGCACTTGCACTCGGAGGTTGAATCTCCAGAGAAGGCTAACTTCCTTACAATCATGATGCACCTATCTACTCTTTGAAGGGAAAGGGAGAATGAGATGCATGAAATCAAACTACCTAGTCTAATCTAAAGGGGATGATGCACCTAGATTGAATGGTCACAACTCTACCTACAACTGCATTAAACATCAATGAAAACCCAAAATACACTAGACTTGACTTCACTCTATCTCCTAAAATGACATGCATGTTTGAAAACTGAGGAAAAAGTTGAAATGAAAGATATTTTTCACTTAAGCAACAATTGCCAATAGATGAAACACAACATGTAAACTTAAGAAAATAGAAAGAAAATTTTACTACAAGGCATATACATGCACAAATTTAAAAATGGCTGAAATAGGTAAGAACAATGTTTTTTCATTAATGGAGGGCAAAAAATGTAGAGCATAATGTTGTTGCAAAATACAAATAAAGAAGAACCTAGAAAAAGTATTTGCAACTTGCCTTCATAGATCAGGCATAACTTAGATCTAAACTATGGAGTTCAAACTCCAACCAAAGTGGAGTTGAGTTGCAAGGAGCAGTAATAAAGTAACATCATAACTAAATCTAATCATGAAATATAATTTGTTGTAATGAAGTGACAAGAAGGGAAAAACAAATGCACATAGCCTTAAGAAATCAAATCCCATGAGATTTGATCATTATAATCATTAATGAGGCATGGAGATGCATAGATTTCATGCAAACAAGGCCAAAGAATGTTGGTCAACATTAAAGAACAATCCTTGTAACATGTCATGGCCACAACAAATAAATTTGCACCCCTGTCAAAAAATGTGGGATGGGATAACACACAATATTAACCCATCGCAAAAATTATAGAGTTGACTTGCGTGGAATAAATCTAATTTTCCTGAAAAGGTGTGAACCATCGATGTAGATGTTCATTTTGGAATGAATGGCTCAAATGCTACAAAAGTCTCCTCAACAAGTGATTAAAACCCAACCATAGATCAAGATCTTCTTCAAAAGAATGGACAACCTAGATGCATCTAGAAAATATCCAAAGATTCGCAACCCAGCACAAGAAAGATTTACCATGCAACATAAATTTGTTGGTTAGCACATTTCTTGAATGCATAGTTGAAGAGGTAGCAACAATTTTGTGACTTTGTGGAAGCAAAAAGGTAAGCCTTCCAAAATTAAAAAAAAATTCTATTTTAGAAAGAGTAGCAAAGTCATTCTCCGAAATGGCAAAAATGGTTAACACAAAATGTTAACCCCAACAAAAAATGCATGTTAACTTGCATCTCAGCAAATGAAGGAAAATAAGCTAACTTGGTAAATGAACAAATAGAACTAGCTCAGCTCATGAAGAAATTGAGTTAACATGAGATGTTAACCCACATTAAAGAATCCAACCCATTAAAGATCTCTTAGATTGGTTATCAATGATGGGCTGAATGGGGGACAAAAATGGCCAACATTCTTGGTAACTTAGAGGGGATGCTTGCCTGCTAAGAATAGAATAGTGGCCTTAAGCAATCCATTGGGCATAGAGTCACTACCAAGAATTGACACATTATCCCACCTGCAACTTCACAAAATCTACAACCAACAAAAAACAAAAACTCTAGGGAGCTCCAGAAAAGGAAACAAATGTGCTAGTGCACTTCTTGGAAGGATGAAAACTCCTACTCTACTATGTACAAATATTTACAATGTAAAAAATCTAACAAAGCCATTGACTGGCTTGTTGAAGTAGTTGTCCTTCCTCACAAGATGATTTCTCCTTCCATGCATGAGGGTAGCTAAAAATGACAGCAAGCATGACAAACACACTGCAACATGGAACTCCTTGATGTAGGAGCATCTTGGGTTTTCTCAGTGGCTACTTTGGAGTTCATGGGAGGAGGCCCAATAGTTGCTTTGGAGGGTTCTTGGACTAGTACTTAGTTAAAGAAGGATTGGTGCTCAACATGCTCTAGGAGCTTGGTATGGTCTTGGAGCTTGACATGGTCTGGGAGCTTGGCATGGTTTGTGGAACTCAACATGGTTTGGGAACTTGGCATGGTCTTTGGAGCTCGGCATGGTCTTTGGTTTCTCGACATGGTTTGGGAACTCAACATGGTCTTTGGTTGCTCAGCATGGTCTATGGAGCTTAACCTTACTTAGGAATTTGGTGCCTATTGCAGGCCGTGTAACTAATTTTTCAAAATGATTTAGAGGATGCAAATTTTAGGAATTGAAGAGAGCCTAGAGTACTAACTATGGTTCAAAGTATGAGTTCCAATTCAATTGGAGCTAGGAGATAGCATGATTTTACTTAGATATCAATTTTGGGCATTTAATTGTTGTTGCAAGTTAACTTGTGGCATCTAGTTTATGCATCTATATTTAATTTGTGTTCTAGGATGACCTGTGGCTTAGGTTGGTATAAGTAGGGGTTGTGGGGAAGTCTTTTGTCATTATTCATCCATCTTGGAGGAGAGGAGGAGCTAGAGGACTAGATTTTGAGAAGAGCTAATAATTGTGGCTTGGAAAACAAGGAGATTTCTTGGAGGCTTGCGAGCACAAGTTGAGATCTTGGAGGTTTCCACCAGAGTATGGATCTAGACTAGCTAATATTTGGATTAGATCTTGTGGGATCTTGCAGAACTGTTACTTTCTTTGTATTTGGTCATAACTGAGAAGGCCTTACACCCCGACACATTATATGTAATCAGTTATATCTATGAATAAACTATTGTGAATTGGATTCAAATCTTAGATTTGTGTTTGGAAAACAAGGAGATTGCTTGGAGGTTTACGAGTACAAGTTGAGATCTTGGAGGTTTCTACTACAGTGTGGATCTAGACTAGCTAATGTTTGGAATAGATCTTGAGGGATCTTACAAAACTGTTTCTTTGTATTTGGCCATAACTGGGAAGGCCTTACAGCCCAACACATTGAATGTAATTAGTTATATCTATGAATAAACTATTGCGAATTGGCTTCAAATCTTGCATTCTTTTTTATCTTCTATTTTGTGGTTATTTTCTAGGGGCTAGGACATCTCCTTTGGGGATTCTCCTACCTTGCACTATGTCATATGGTAACATAGTGAAGGTTGTTCCTAAGTGTGTAGACAAATCGTCGAAGTTGTGGCAGTTTGTACTAGGACTTGGGTTAGAGAAGTAGATCTGATTTGATCTTGATCTGGTGGTGGATTGATCTTTCTAGAGTCCTAGATATCTTGATTGCGAGGTGGCAGATCATGGTTTTGACTTACAATTATAGAGAGCTTGTAGATGGATCAATGGATGGGAAGGTGGAAGACTAATCTTGTTGAGGCATGATCATAGAGGGTTTGTGAATTGCAGATCCATGGTCCTAGACTTGTGATGTGGTTCTTGATTGTTCATGCGAGGTGGCAAGTTACAACCTAACTTGCAAACAATTCAAGGTTGTCACAAGGAGTGTGGGAAGGATTTTTTATAGAGGGTTTATGAAGATCTTGGGAGATGGCTCCAAGAGGATTGGACCCTGAGATGATTGCAAATCTTCATGATATGGTGGAGAGGAGGTTTTCTAAGATGTCTGCTCAGTTTGAAGCTAGTTTGGTTGATCAAGCTAAGAAGGTGGTTTCTCAATTTGAAACTAGTTCAGATGATCAAGATAAGGACAGCATGAGGAAGGCATTCTATAGATGTTTGTGGAGATGGAGTCTACCAATTTGGAAGAGAGTTGTTTGATTGATTAAAAGACTTGTTCATGAGAGAAGATGGCATGACAAGGTTGAGTTGGAAGAGTTTGGTTTTGTTGATCAGATTGTGGAGCCTCCTACAAAACTTGTAGAGTAACTAGAGGTTGTTGCTGAAGATATTCCTATCCTTGTTGATGTTGGGATAGAGGTTGGTTTTCATGATTAGTTGGTTGAGTTTGACATGGAAATTGCAGAGCACTTGGTCATGGATGATCTAGTTGTTGTTGGTGATGAGTTGTATGTTGCAGAGCATCTTGTTGTAAGCAATAAGGTTGCTAGTGTTGTGAGTTTGGCATGTGTTGATGGAGATCTTCATATTACTATTGATGCAAAATTTGTTGCTACTGATGTGGAGTTTGTTGTTGCTGGTGTGGATTCACTAGTTGTTGCTATGGATGAGGATTTAATGTTGAAGGATAATGTTCAATTTGTTCCTAGGAGTGAGCATGCTAATTAGATGGTTGAGATTCTAGTGTTTGATAGAATAATGTAGATGTGGATGATGTACAAATTGGTTTTCTTGTCCTTATTGGAGTGGAAGCCATTGGTGAAGATAAAGTTGGTTATTGATCTTTCTTTGGGCATCAAAGTGTGGGACACACTTTTCTATTTACCTAGGGAGATTGATGTAGGAGCATCTTGGGTTTACTTGGTGGCTACTTTGGAGTTCATGGGAGGAGGCTCAATAGTTTCTTTGGAGGGTTCTTGGACTAGTGCTTGGCATGCTTTGGGAGCTCGGCATGGTCTAGTAGCTCATAATGGTTTGTGAAACTCGGCATGGTCTGGGAACTTGACATGGTCTTTGGAGCTTAGCATGGTCTTTGGTTTCTTTGGCAATATTTAGGGACTCAACATGGTATTTGGTTGCTCGGCATGGTTTGGAAACTCGACATGGTCTTTGGTTACTCAGCATGGTTTATGGAGCTCAGTCTTGCTTAGGAACTTGGTGCCTATTGCAGGCCATATAACTAATTTTCAAAAATGAGTTATAGGATGAAAATTTTAAGGATTGAAGAGGGCGTAGAGTAATAACTAATGTTCAAAGCGTGAGCTCTAATTCAATTAGAGCTAGGAGATATCACAATTTTACTCAGACATCAATTTTGGGCATTTAATTATTGTTGTAGGCTGACTTGTGGCATTTAATTTATGTATTTGTATTTAATTTGTGTTCTAGGCTGACTTTTGGCTTAGATTGGTATAAGTAGGGGTTTTGGGGAAGTCTTTTGTCATTATTCATCCATCTTGGAGGAGAGGAGGAGCTAGAGGAGGAGATTTTGAGAAGAGCTAGTAGTTGTGGCTTGGAAAACAAGGAGATTGCTTGGAGACTTGCGAGCACAAGTTGAGATCTTGGAGGTTTCTACCAAAGTGTGGATCTGGACTAGCTAATGTTTAGATTAGATCTTGAGGGATCTTGTAGAACTATTACTTGCTTTGTATTTGGCCGTAATCAAGAAGGCCTTATAGCCTGACACATTGCATGTAATCAGTTATATTTATGAATAAACTATTGTGAATTGGCTTCAAATCTTGCATTTCTTTTTTATCTTCCAATGTGTGGTTATTTGCTAGGGGCTAGGACATCTCCTTTGGAGATTCTCCTGCCTTGCATTATGTCACTTCTTCTTTCCAATGTTGAAGATAGTGAAGCTTTCCAGCACTGGGATGCTTTGTTGAGTAAGACTTACCTGCTCCTCTTTGTGAAAATCTCCCTCATGCTTTGAAATAAGCATGACCAGGGGAAACTTGCATTGTTGTAGAGCTAGATGCCTGATGGGGCATCCTCTTGATGGCTTCCAATTTAAGCAATTGGCCTTGACCTTACTGTTGTGCTTTACAATATTTATATCCTCATGGCCAGCAGGGTATAGCTCTAATGGTATGGTTGGTGATGTGTATGTCTCCATTTACTACAAAAGGGTGGGAGGACTACTTTACATGAAGTAAGAAAATTTCCTCCCTGGGGGCTCCTGTGCTTTAGCCACTTACAACTAGGCAAGCTTGAGCCTTGTCTCCTTTTGGTCTGAAGCAAACCATCAGTCAAGGTCCTCCTCTAATTGGGTCACCTTTTCTTCCCACTCTAGAGAGTGGAAGTAGGCAACACACTCTTCTTTAGTCTCATAATATGGAGGATTAAAAAAATCAACTTCGTGGAGGGGATCCATGAAGAAGCATTTAAACCAGGAACCTCATAGAAAGTGCAAGAAACACAAAAAAGATCAAAAGATCTTTACACAAACCAACAATTGGTTTGTTGAAACTAGTAGATGCATAGAGTCATCACACTATTAGATAAAATGCCTTTAGAGGCTGATTTTACTAAGAGTAACACCCAAATTCTCAATTCCTAAGATTGGATTGGCTTCTAGCGGAATTGTGCAGCTGAAAATGTTTGTCCCACCAGATGTGCCAAAAGCTGTTGACACAAAAGTCTGCACCCTTGCTTGAGGAACTACTTCTTAGGCAACCTTGTGTAACATGGAAACAACCTCTAAGTGTGGAACTTGCGCTCTAAGGCTGAATCTCTAGAGAAGGTCAACTTCCTTACAATCAAGATGTACCTAACTACTCTTTGAAGGAAAAGGGAGAAGGAGATGCATGAAATCAAACTACCTAGTCTAATCTAAAGGGAGTGATGCACCTAGATTGAATGGTCACAACTCTTCCTGCAACTGCATTAAACATCAATGAAAGCCCAAAATACACTAGACTTGACTTTAGTCTATCTCCCAAAATGACATGCAGGTTTGAAAACTAAGGAAAATGTTGAAAGGAAAGATATTTTTCACTTATGCAACAATTGCCAATAGATGAAAAACAACATGTAAACTTAAGAAAATAAAAAGAAACCATTTACTACAAGGCATATACATGCACAAATTAAAGAATGGCCAGAATAGGTAAGAACAATGCTTTTTCATTAATGAAAGGCAAAAAATGTAGAGCATAAGTCTCCTCAATTGTAAATATGCAATTTGTGCATGAGTTCGGGTAGCCCTATTTGACAAACAAGAACTTTTGACCAGTTGACCCAGATAACAAAATTCCTAGTGCATCATATTCTAGGGGTCAGAGACTTGATACATTCTTGATTTGAAGTCTTGACGAATCCGTTTGAGTAGTTTTCAAGCGTCATTCCATTTGCAAAAAACACTACCTTACTAATGTTCATTGTCCTGCAATTCCAAGTAGCTAACTTTAGACCCTCGCCAAATTTTCCTCGTGATTCGTCATGAGTCCAAATCAAAAAATTACATTCTCCTCATGAAAAAGTACAAATGCCCCAGTTTTCATCACCTCAAACATCCATTTGCCCAGTTTTCAAGGCTCAAACCAAACACAATTTCCATCTTTTTGACATGTTATTCTGCAGGTAGTTTTAAGTTGGCAACTTCGGAGGTCGATATCTTTTGACTCCGATGTCGTCATGCAATGAGATTTGGCAAGCTTGTTGAACGTATTGGAGAGATGATAGATCCTAAGTTTCGGAGCCCAGTCAGTTGATTTTGACAATTTTTAAAGCCAAGCAACAGGCCTATTGACACAAAATTCATAGTGATGCAAAAATGTTACAAAATACAAATGGAGAAGAACTTAGAAAATCTATTTACAATTTGAATGTATAGATTAGGCATAACTTAGATCTAAACTATGGAGTTCAAACCCTAACCAAAGTGGAGTTGAGTTGCAGAGAGCAACAATAAATGAATATCACAACTAAATCTGATCATGAAATACAATCTGTTGTAATGAAGTGACAAGAAGGGTAAAACAAATGCACCCAGCCATAAGAAATCAAATTCCATGATATTTGATCATTATGCATGGAGATGCATAGATTTTGTGCAAACAAGGCGAAAGAATGTCTTTCAATATTAAAAAATAGTCCTTGTAACATGTCATGGCCATGCAACAAATAAATTCACACCATTGTCAAAAAATGTGGGATGAGATAACGTGCAATTTTAACCCACCACAAAAATTATAGAGTTGACCTGCATAGAATAAATCTAATTTTCTCAAAAAGGTGTGAACCATCAATGTAGATCTTCATTTTGGAATGAATGGCTTAGATGTTACAAAATTCTCCTCAACAAGTGATTAAAACCCAACTGTAGATCAAGATCTTCTTCAAAAAAATGGACAACCCAAATGCATTTGGAAAATATCCAAAGATTCATAGCTCATCACAAGAAAGATCCACCACATGGCATAAATCTGTTGGTCAACACATTTCTCAAATGCATGGTTGAAGAGGCAATAATGATTTTGTGATTTTGTAGAAGCAACAGGTAAACCTTCCAAAATAGGAAATTTTGCTATTTTGGAAAGAGTAGCAAAGTTATTCTCTAAAATTGTGAAAATGGTTAATGAAAAATGTTAACCCCAACAAAAAATGCATGTTAATTCAAAACTCGACAAATGAAGGAAAATAGGCTAACTCAGTCAATGAACAAACTGAACTAGCTTAGCTCATGAAGAAAATGAGTTAACACGAGATGTTAACCCAACCAAAAAGCATGTTAACCCACATAGAAGAATCCATCCCATTGAAGATCTCTCAGATCAGTTATTAATGATGGGCTGAAATGGGGACAAAAATGGACAACTATTACAATACACATTGTTAAATGTGACCTGGTTAGAGGATTTAATCACCCTGTTAGGAGTTGCCTTGTCAAAGGACTTTGATCATTCCATTTAGAATGTCACCTTGTTAAAGGATTTACATACACTATTAAGTCTTTCAAATGACTATTAGGTCAAATTTTGTTAAAAGGATTTCAATACAAATTGTTTACAATTATTAGAAAGAAAACAATGGGTTTTGATTTATATGATTACAACCCACTTTTGCAAGTTTATATCTATGTTCAATTCATGTTCTGATTTAGTGATAGGCTTCCCATTGTCATCTATGTTCTTGGTTCACTTGGCAACCCTTCAAATAATCGATCATCTCTTCTCATCAAAATTTAACCCATATGCTCAGATTCACTTATTAATCTTAGCAGCATATGCACAAGCAATCTCCTTTTTCTTCACTCTTACTCTTACACAATTGAGTTCACCTTTGTGTGTCTCTAAACCAACTTTCTTTGTGTGCCTCTCACTTTTTAAGTTTATCTCTATACCTCCTTAAATAGCTATTTCTTGCTTTTCCATTTTCCATGATCACCATAGATCTTAGGGTTTACAACTTGCTTTATCAAGATTCACTATATCTATCGACCATCTTGATTATCCTTTGGAAACTTCTCTAGAATTCACCTATTGGGTATTTACCTAATCCTCGCCTTGAATTTAATGATCCAACTTATCAATCTTATCTTTAACATGGTTTACATCTCGTAAGAAATCAACTAAGTTGGCTAGGAATCATGATTTCCTCAAATTCATTCAAACTATTGTTACTCAACAATCACTAAGTTCTTACACTTGGTCATCATTTAATCACTCAATCACTATAAATTTTTTGGCTTAGCATCAACTATCTTACTCGACTAATACTGATGCTTGGTCAATACTAAATTTTCTCAGCACTTATTGTGGCTCAGTTGACACTAGCATCACTCGATATTCCTTAATATTTTACTCTATTTCTTGGCTTAGCTTTACTTTCTTGATATAAACAATCACTTTTTCTTATCAAAGTCTAACTAATCAAATGTCCATTGTAATTTCCTTTCCATAACTCAATCTCTCCTCTAAGTGCTATTATTATGCGAAAATTTCAAATCCCCTTCATCAATCAAATAGACATGACATTTAGATTAGGTAGCAATATGTCTTATCAGTAGGTTTGACATAAATGACAAAAACAATAGTTATTCCAATTATAAGTTTCCAACAATCTCCCTCTTTGGCATTGATGGAAACATCTCAATATCTATTTACTTGGCTACCATACAATCCAAAATATTTCACTATCATGAGTGATTAATATCCTTAGTTTCATTTTGATTCTCATTATTGATTTTCTCCCTCTAAGGTAATAGATCTCCCTCTATTTATCTTTATATCTCTCCCTCTTTGATGTATCTTTCTCTCTATTGTTTCTCTCTTTAGGGTATATCTCTCCCTCTTTGACAACAATGCCAAAGACACATAGCTTTCTTTAGCTTCAATCACTTCATATGCCTAAATTGTTAGAAATATAAGGTAGGCTAGGTTATTGAGAGGGGAGGGGTGAAGCAGGAACCAATAAAACTTTAAATCACTTCACCAATTAATCCTGCATATATTATTATGATCTAATTGCATGCATGAAAGAATGAAAGCAATAAAACATTCATAACACGTTGACATAAGATATGGTAACCTAGAAACCTTCCAAATAGAAAGTAAAACTAGGGTGCGGATAATACCCACAAGCTTTAGTATTGTAGTATAAAGTTGGCCTGTTAAGGCTTATAATTAACCACTTCTGGTGATCTTCCCTATTAGGAGCAATAAGGATTGTTAGGTCCACCTTGTTAAAGGATTTACAAACATACAGTTAAGTATGCACTCTATTAGGAGATTTAGCAAAAGATTGTTAAGTCCACTTGGTTAAACAATTTGACTGATGCACCCATTAGAATAAACCAATGGCTGATCTTCAATCTATAACTATGATTTGTTGAATGATATTCCTTGGATTGCAATGATCACCTGATTGTGATAGATAAGTCTCTATTGTACCATATATTGCTTGTATCCTTTCTCAACTCACACTAATATTCTTATACTTATTCACATCTCATTTGATTGCATTCTACATATGATACAATGCATTACATATATATCAATCTAATTAACTACTTACTAGAGTGAGTTATAATACCAAATTCATCATAATTCACAAAGTTGGCCCATTGCTATAACTCAAGTTCTAAAGATAACTTAATGATTTCTTGAAACTTGACAAACACTATCAACACTCAAAATGGGTAAAAGCACAGATCTGTGTCACCGTTTGTGATATCAAAACCTGTTTTGGTCAAATTTCATTTCTCTATCAAAACTCAATTTTATTCAAAAACTAAAAATACCCTTTTATAGATCTTAGATTCAATATCATCATTATATAAATTTTTGAGTGTTTTGATTAGTTATAATATGTTAGAAGTTCAAAATATTATAAGTCAATATTTCAACATTTCAGAAGATGCTCACTTAAAAAAGGGGAAAAAATAGTAAATCATATCAAAAAACAAAAAAAAAAATTATCTCTGGAGGAGAGAGTCCTCTTCATGAATATGTAATTTTCTCTCAAGAAGGTGTAGATTTGATTGGGAAGTTTTGATGAGAGGAAAAAATTGTTGGCTTCTGAGAAGGTCGAGCTTGAGTACTTATAACAAAGAAAATATAGATAAAAACTAATTATTTCTTTTTTTATGCACTAGATATACATGTCATCTATAAGATATTTTCAAATCAAAACAAAAAAAGATGATTTGCATTTTTTTTTGACGACAACTACACCCTATATTTTTTATAGTTAAAAAAGGGAGTTCAAAATAAAAGAAATGAATAAATTGTTACTCAAATTTTTTTTAAAAAAATGATAGGCATAAATTTCATCCAATTCTACACATTTCATCAGTTTACATCATTTTCAAATTCTAAACACAAATACCATTTTTTTTGTCATTAATGTTGAACTGTCGAATTCTGATATCACGTTTCTTCATAAAAGGTGACATAGGTTTGTGCTTTTACCCAAATACTTTGGCACTTGGCTGAAGTTGAAGCTCAATCCATACTAATCACTTCAAGTAGTAGGAACTTGGTCAACACTATATGACTTAGTGAACACTGAGAAACTCAGTAGATACTAAATCACTCAATTGACACTACATGACTCGATCAACACTAAATTCACTTCGCTAATACTGTGAGCTCGGTAGACATTGTAGAACTTGGTTAGCACTACAGAGCTTGGTTCACACTATAATCTTCATCACTTCTAGTTCTTCTATGCTTGGGCTATACAATAAACTATCTCAGATTCTTGGTAGACATTGTGAGGCTTGGCATGAACTATATTTTGACTATTAGCTTGGTAGCAACTGAAACACTTGGTTAACATTGCTAGATGAATGATGAGCTCAGTAGCAATTTTAGAGCTCAATAGCAATGTAGCAAACTAACTAAGTGTTAAGTCAGTAATAGATAAATTGACCTTAATGTCAACATGAATTATGTAGATATTTGCATGTTTGACTGTGATGTAGGTGCATCATGACACTGGCAATGGTTTGATGATCCTAAAAGATACATGGTTATTTTCTATTGTTTAGTTAAGTCATTTTGTGTCTTATTGATGTAATTGGGTTTCGAAGGATAAAATATAGTAGTCTAAGTATTCATAGTTTTAATAAATAAAGGGTTTGTAAGATCATGAAGTTGACAACTCCATGATCCATTACTAGTTTAATTAAATTGCTTCTTCTAATCGGTCATGAAGAACCATTAGAAGCATTCGTATGTTAGTGAGTCAATTATGGAATTAGTATATTAGATATGTTAGAGGAATTAGAAGGTTTGTTGAAGTCAAGAAGTCATTATGTGAATCAGTTATCAGGTGAAGATCTTTATATATGCAATGTAGGACCTGAGAACAAATGAGAGATGGGGGTAGAAAGTTGAATGAAAGAAAATATGTAATGGGGAATTTGTAGAATGATAAGAAGAATTGATATTTTTGTTTATATCTTTTTGGTTCTTCTTTTACTCATTTAGAATTTGTTATTTCCTTGTTCTTGAAGTCGTGAAAGGTTGCATCAATGAAATTGGATTAAACAATGCTATTGAATTAAGCTGTATTGACATCTCTATCATTGGTGTTTTGGTTTCAAAGTTCTACAATTTGTCTTGATTCACGGTATCATAATTCTATTGAAGAAGTTTAAGGTGTATGAAAGTAGTTTAGAAGTTTATTGGAAATTGATTTTGTTTCCTTATTAGAAATCGATAATCAAGAACTATTTGGGATTTGTGCAATTGGGTTTTGTTGAAGTTTTAAATGTTTATTAAAATTAGTTTGTGACTATCCCGTATGGGAATGATGGAATAGGTATATGTGACAAAGGAGTAATTTGGAAGCTAAACATTCATTTGATCATTGGCATCAATTTTTTTTATTGAAGGAAAATGTTGATAAAGTGTGTAGGCTTGCATCATAGTCTGTGAAGTGTCCATCATTAAGTTTGGTTCATTGATTGATTGAGAAGAATAAGATTCAATCAATGTTATTCAATTAAGTTGATATTATTGAAAGTTGAAAGGTTACGAGTCTCTAGTTAATATGTACAAGGAAGAACATTGGATCTATGCAAATTTGAATCATTGATTGATTTCCTCTACATCAAGTGGTATCAGAGCGGGAAGCTCTTGAAAATGTGATATTTAGAAATCACACCAGGATCTAGTGGTGCTGGATTCTATTTGATTTCTCAGTATGTTTTGAAAAATTTATGCAGATAAGTTTCCAGATTTTAACTTGGTGTTGTATAACCATTTGTGGATGATTTTGGGGGAAATCAAATCCAACTTGGTCAATTGGATTTGCATCCTTCAGAAGCATTCAAAAGTACTAGAATGGTAACAAGTTACATTAATGGAAGGAAAAGAAGAAGCAAGCAGAAGGCACAATTAGCGTCATTCCATTTTCAAAACAAAGTGCCGATGCAAAGGTAGGTATGCAAAGTTATTGTGGATAGTGGTTCAATTGATAATCTTGCTTCTATTGAGATGGTTGATAAGTTAGGTTTAGAAAGGATACAACATGAAGTACCTTATCAAGCTTTTGGTTTAGGTAAATATCAGTGGTTTGATGTCTTTGAAAAGACTTATGTTCATTTCAAAATTGGGGATTATTATGATATAGTTGAATGTGATATTATGCCTCTACGAAATTGTCATTTGATCTTAGGTAGAGCATGGCAATGTGATTATAAAACTCTATATAATGCTCACAAGAACACTTATACTGCCAGTAAGGATGGAGAAGAGTTTGTGTTAACTAAATTGTTGGAAGAAGATGACCCGTCTTGGAAGGAAACAAGAAGTCTAGGTTTGATTGATAGAATTTTGTTTCCTAAGCATGAAGAACAAGAGGTTGAGGATAAGAAGGAAGAAGTGGTTCATAGTACAATGACATATGATGAAGAACAAGTAGAGGTACACATTCCACTTGAAGGGAAAGAACAACAAATGCAGGCTAGTGTGGAGAGTGAACACCAAGATGTTGTTGTTGACCCTTATAAGGAAAAGGTTCTTGAAAATGAAGGAGAGTTGGTGACAAGTGTGGTTGAGGAAAATATCATCTACCTAGATGATGGGAATGTTGACAAAAATGACCCAAAAGGGAAGGACATAGTACAAGGATTATAGGTCGAGGAGAAGACTTTTGACATAATGGATGGAATCTTTGTTGATCACTATGATACCTTAGCAATATACAAACAAGAGGAATACCAGATTAATGATCAATCTAATAAATATCTTTATACAGGTGCTATGATGATTATATCTAATGTATTTTTCAAGGATTCAAAGGTGGTACAACTACACCTACCACGAAGGGTATTCAACATGAAGATTTGAACCAAAAAATTTTGGAGATTGACATCAATTCAATCATTCTTATAATGACAACATTTCCTTCATGCTATTTGAAAACTTGAAAGAAGACCACGACAATTCAATGGGACTTGAATTTTGGTGTCCTCAGGAGTATGATGCAGGTGCATCATGACACTAGCAATAGTTTGATGATCCTGAAACATACATGGTTATTTTCTATTGTTTAGTTAAGTCATTTTGTGTCTTATTGATGTAATTGGGTTTTGAAGGATAAAATGTAGTAGTCTAAGTATTCATAGTTTTAATAAATAAAGGGTTTGCAAGATTGTCAAGTTGAGTTGTCAACTCCATGATCC
Organism: Cupressus sempervirens; assembly: GCA_028749045.1. NCBI lineage: Eukaryota > Viridiplantae > Streptophyta > Pinopsida > Cupressales > Cupressaceae > Cupressus > Cupressus sempervirens. The sequence goes on from CM053786.1 coordinate 406,263,597, forward strand.
ATTACTAGTTTAATTAAATTGTTTCTTCTAATTGGTCATGAAGAACCATTAGAAGCATTCATATGTTGGTGAGTTAGTTATGGAATTAGTGTATTAGATATGTTAGAGGAATTAGAAGGTTCATTGAAGTCAAGAAGTCATTATGTGAATCAGTTATTGGGTGAAGATTTTTATATATGCAATGTAGGACCTGAGAACAGATGAGAGATGGGGGTAGAAATTTGAGTGAAAGAAAATATGTAATGGGGAATTTGAAGAATGATAAGAAGAATTGATATTTTTGTTTATATCTTTTTGGTTCTTCTTTTCCTCATTTATAATTTTTTATTTCCCTATTCTTGAGGTCATGAAAGGTTGCATCAATGAAATTGGATTAAAAATTGTTATTGAATTAAGTTGTATTGACATCTCTATCATTGGTGTTTTGGTTTCAAAGTTCTACAATTTTTTTTTTATTCATGGTATCATAATTCTATTGAAGAAGTTTAAGGTTTATGAAATTTGTTTAGAAGTTGATTGGAAATCAATTTTGGTTCCTTATTAGAAATCGATAATCAAGAACTATTTGGGATTTGCAGAATTGGGTTTTGTTGAAGTTTTAAATGTTAATTAAAATCAATTTGTGACAATACCGTATGAGAATGATGGAATGGGTATATGTGACAGAGGAGTAATCTGGAAGCTAAACATTCATTTGATCATTAGCATCAATTTTGTTTATTAAAGGAAAATGCTGATAAAGTGCATAGGCTTGCATCATAGTCTGTGAAGTGTCCATCATTGAGTTTGGTTCATTGATTGATTGAGAAGAATAAGATTCAACCGGTGTTGTTCAATTAAGTTGATATTATTGAAAGTTGAAAGGTTATGGGTCTCTAGTTAAGATGTACAAGGAAGAACATTAGATCTATGCAAATTTAAATGATTGATTGATTCCCTCTACATCAGACTGATTTCTATCACATGTCTACAATTGATATGTTATTCTATACTTAACTATGTACCTTAGGCATCTCCCAAAGTAGAGTTTTATTGCATCAATGTGTAAGATATTCTGAGTTAGCACATTTGATGCAATGCACCTTTTCTGCTTAAGTTTTTTTTTTTAGGTGAATCAACCCTAGTTTACCTCTAAGAAATTCATGAACATCTTTAGGTAAGGCTTTTGTGAATATGCCAACAATTTGTTCTTTGGTGTGCACATGTTCTAACTTCACTTTTTTGTCTTAAACTAGTTCCCTCAAGTAGTGATACTTGATATTAATGTAGTTTTTCTTAGTGTGCATCACTAGATTCTTTGAAATGTAAATAGAACTTGTGTTATCACAATAGATAACCACTAGAGCTATAATTTCTTCTTTAATTCCTTTCAGTAATTGCTTGATCCACATAATGTTTGAACAATTCATTGTAGCTACCATATATTCGGCTTAAGTTGTTGATTGGGAAATAGAGTTTTGTTTCTTGCTTGTCCATGATACCAATAGAAAGAATGCACCACCACTAATGCTTTTTCTGTCATCAATATTCCCTTCTCAATTAGAGTCAGTGAATACCTTCAATTCAAATCTATCATTTCTCTTGTAATATAATCCATAGTCTTATGTACCTTTTAGATATCTCATTATCCTTTGCACTGCCATCATGTGATTCTCCTTAGGATTTGCAAAAAATCAAGCAACTATCCCAACTACTAATGCAATATCAGGTCTGCTATGAACAAGATATTGTAATTTTCCAATCATGGATCTATATAATGTTTGGTTCCCATCAGTAGATTCATCATTCTTAGATAGCTTATGTCTTGTAGACATAGGTGTGCTCACTAGTCTTGAATCCTCCATGCCAAAGAGTCTTTAGTATCTCCTTGATATATTTGGATTGAGTAATGAAAATACCAAACTTCATTTGACATACTTGCAGTCCAACAAAGAACTCTATCTCACCAAACATAGACATTTCAAATTCCTTCTTCATTTTAGTAGCTAAAAATTTACATAATACTTCTCTTCCTCCAAATATAATGACATCAACAAATATTCCAGATAGCATTACTTCATTACTCTTACCCTTCTTCAAGTATAGATTATTGTTATCATTTTTCCTTTCAAAACCAATCTTCACTAAATAATTATGCAGTCTTTCATTACATGCTCTTGGGGCTTGTTTCAATACATATAGAGCTATGTTCAGTTTATAAACCATATTCTTCTTATCTAGATCTACAAATCCTTCAAGTAGTTCAATGTAAACTTCTTCCTCAAGTATACCATTCAAAAATGAAGATTTTACATCCATTTAACATACCTTGAAATTCTTGTAGGGTGAATATGCAAGTAGAGTTTTAACTCTTTCAATTCTTTCCATAGGAGAATTTTTTTTTCCATAATCAAATCTGTTAGATTGTGGTGACTGATCAGGAAAGTACTGTACATACTTCATAAATAGTGGGGTTCGAGGCATCGCCCCAAAATTTTTTTTGGGCAGTGGCCGACATGGTAGCCGACATATTATGGTCGACATATGGCCGACATGTTATAACCCTAAAGGGGTTTAATACTTGTATAAAAAGGGCTTAGGGTTGGGTATTTTTCATTATGTTGTGAAGCGAAATTGGTTCTTGCGGTAGTATTGAGCTGTAAGGGATTACAGATTGTAATCAGGTTGTAATCACTGGATTGTAATAAGATCAGACTTGCTGTTTGGTGGATGGAGCCCAGGGATTGGGTGAACCATGTTAAATCTTGGTGCCTTGTGTTCATTTTGTGTGTTCTATTATTTTTTCTGTTATTGGTTATATTTGCATGTAGTTTTTATTTTTGTCCGTGGTTTATCCTAACAAGTGGTATCAGAGCAAGGTTGTCTTTCAGTTATCCTCTGCAGGAATATCTCACGGTTAAGTGGGAGTCTCACAGTTGAGTGGGAGCGATGGCAGATGAGGGTAAGTTGAGGGTTGACAGGTTTAATGGGCAAAACTTCCAGTTATGGAAGATGCAAATGGAAGACTATCTATATCAGAAGGATTTATGGAAGCCGTTGGAAGGAAAAGCCAAGAATCAGGGAACTATGTCAGAGGCTGAATGGGATCTTTTGGATAGAAAGGCACTCAAAAGCATTCGGTTATGCTTGGCACCATCGGTGGCATTTAATATTACAAAAGAAAAGATGATAGAAGATTTGATGAAAACCCTAGTGACACTGTATGAAAAGCCCTCCGCTTCAAATAAGGTATTTCTCATGAAGCGTTTATTTAATATGAAAATGGCAGAAGGTGGATCTGTTGCAGATTATTTAAATGAGTTTAATACTATTACTAGTCAATTATCTTCTATGGGTATCAATTTTGATGAAGAAATTAGGGCTCTCTTGATTTTGTGTTCTTTGCCTGAAAGCTGGAATGGCTTGGTAATGGCAGTGAGTAATTCTGTTCTTGGATCTAGTACCCTAAAATATGATGATGTGATCGGTGTTATTTTAAGTGAGGAAACTCGTAGAAAATCCTTAGGTGGATCTACATCAGGAAGTGCTTTAAATGCACAAAGTAGGGGCAGAACGACTGAAAGAGGAAGTAACTCTGGAAATCGTGGGAAATCAAGAGGAAAGTCAAAGGGGAGGAGATCTCAATCGAGAGGACCAAATGATTGCTGGTACTGTGGGAAACCAGGGCACAAAAAGAAAGATTGCTGGAATCGAAAGAAAAATGAAGGAGATAAATCAGATGGAGACAAGGAGGCAAATGTGGTAAGTAAAAAATTCGAAGAGGATGCTTTGCTTCTGTCTTTAGAGAGTGTTGATGATTCATGGGTTTTAGATTCTGGCGCTTCATTTCATGCTACACCTCATAGAGGTTATTTCATTGATTATGTCCAAGGGGATTTTGGGCTTATTTATTTGGGGGATAATGAACCCTGTCAGATTGTTGGAAAGGGAAAAATTAAGATTAAGTTGTAGAATGGGAATCATTGGCTACTACATGAGGTAAGACATGTTCCAAAACTAAGTAGAAATTTAATTTCAGCAGGGCAACTCGGTGATGAAGGTTGTGTAGTTACTTTTAATGATAAAAATTGGAAGGTTTCAAAAGGGTCCCTTGTAGTAGAAAAAGGTGTGAAAGTAGGCACCTTATATCTTTGTATAGGTCATATTGTTCCTTCTACTTTGATTGTTTCAGAGAAAAATGAATATTCAAGAACAATTACTGTAGTTGAGCAAGGAGAGCAAATAGCTGCTGTAGATTCTGATACAGCGTTGTGGCACAATAGACTTGGGCACATGAGTGAGAAAGGTATGAAAGTACTTCATTCAAGGAAAGTTTTACCAGGTCTAAAATGTGTGAATATGGATTTTTGTGAAAGTTGTGTGCATGGAAAACAAAAGAGAGTGAGTTTTGTAAAGACAGGGAAGGAAAACAAAAAGGAGAAATTAGAGCTTGTGAATATAGATGTACGGGGACCAGCTCAGGTATCTTCCCTTGGTGGCTCTCATTATTATGTTACATTTATTGATGATGCAACTAGAAAAGTATGGGTTTATTTCCTTAGATAGAAATATGATGTATTTCAAACTTTTAAGAAATGGAAATGCTTGGTTGAAAATGAGACTGGTAAGAAATTAAAATGTCTCAGATATGATAATGGTGGTGAGTATTGCAGTCATGAATTTGAAGATTATTGCTCCACTAATGGTATTCGTAGACAAAAAATTGTTCCAAGGACTCCACAGGAAAATGGAGTGGCTGAATGCATGAACAGGACTATAATGGAGCGCGCAAGGAGCATGAGGTTGCATGCTGGGTTGCCCTTACACATGTGGGCGGAGGCTGTCAATACTGCAGTATATTTGATTAATAGAGGTCCCTCTACTCCTTTGGACTATGGTATTCCAGAGGAAGCATGGACTGGTAAGAAGGTGAGTTATTCTTTTCTCAAGACCTTTGGTTGTGAAGCTTTTGCTCATATAGACTCTGAAAATAGAACCAAGCTCGAAGCTAAATCAAAGAAATGTGTCTTTGTTGGATATGGCATTAATGAATTTGGTTATAGGCTTTGGGATTTTGAAAATCATAAAATTATAAGAAGTCGGGATGTCATATTCAATGAAAAAGTGTTGTACAAAGATCTGTTGCAGCAACATGAGAAGAAAGAGGATGATTATGTAGTGCTGGATGATACTCCAAAAGCTGATGTTCCAGCCATTCCTCATGATGTGCAACAACTGCAACAACAAATACCACACACACTAGTAAATATTAGACGGTCAACAAGGCAAATTAGACCTCCACAAAGGTTTTCTCCCTCTTTGTATTCTATTTTACTTACTGATGCTGGTGAACCTAAAAGTTATGATGAAGCTGTGCAGGTGGATACTAAGATTCAGTGGGAGTTTGCAATGAAAGATGAAATGGACTCTTTGCTGAAAAATAAGACATGGGATTTGTGCAAGTTGCTTGCAAGTAAAAAGGCTTTACAGAATAAGTGTTGTACAAAGATCTGTTGCAACAACATGAGAAGAAAGAAGACAAAAATGTTATTGGCACAAAATGGGTTTTCAAAAAAAAACTCAATGAAAATGATGTAGTTACAAGAAACAAGACAAGATCCCATAATCTTGTCTACTGAATCTTTTTGTAATAAGGGCTTCAAGTTCATAATCATAACTTTCATTATCACTCTTCACATGTTTTCCTTTCCTTTTGCTAAGAATAAGTTGGAAATATAAGAGTAATTGAGAGGGGATGGTGAATCAATTACCACAAAAACAAATCAAAGATCCCTTAAGATGTCAATACAATTCAAAATGAAACTCTGCTGAAGCTAAAATACTATTGTTACTTAGTTAGCACTAAATCACTCGGTTAACATAGTAACTCGGTTAATATTGAATAGATGCACTATTACTTGGTTAATACTGAACATGTAGATATCATGATATTAAATGTAATTGTGCCCTTAATTAACTTAGTTGTAGAAACATAAAGCAAATAACATGAACACATATGACACTAAGATTTAATGTGGAAACCCAATTTGAAAAAAACCACCAATTGCAATTAATTACTATTTTACACTCTTCTGAAGTGAGCCTTGTTAGGATCCAACCTTGTTAAAGGTTACAAAACACATTGTTAGGTGTGATCCTATTAAAGGATTTAAATCATCTTGTTAGAGGTCTTTAGATAGTTCAATCTAGAAATGTCACCTAGTTGGAGAATTTGGAAAATAGTTGTTAAGATAACTTAGTTAAGAGATTTGATACACTACTACAATTATTATAGAGTGACAATTATATGACCTAATTGCTGATGCAACTATATTGCTGATTTTAGATCTATGTTTTGGCTTGAATACTTGATCCTCTTTGATTAGATAAAACTTTGCAGCTTGACCAACTTAGGATACTTTGATATCCTTCCAATTCACTTGATTTATCTTTTCAATCCCATGCTTCTCTCTTTCAATCTCACAACTTGACCTTATACTTATATCATTTACCTTGTCAAGTCAGCTTGAATACACTTTCAAATATTCAATATTCATCATTTAAGTCAGCTAGACTTAACAAATAAATTCTTTAAACTAAATATGTTGACTCAAGAAAATCCTTTATTAGCCGACCCAACTCGGTCAATACTAACTTAAAAAATACTTTCTTCATACTTCCTTTGTGTTAACACTAGATCTTGACCTGAATTTCCTTTGGTAACTGAGTGAGCTCAGTTAACACTAGTTCCCTACCAACTTCTCTTTACTGCCTAAGTTAACTCAGTAGTTATTGTCTTCTTGCAAACTTCCTTTGGTGCTTGAGTGAACTCGGAAGACACTGTCTCTAAATTTGATTATCTCTAGAATGGTTGGCATCTACAAGAAACTATCCTCATCACTTGAGTGAGCTCGACAAATGCTAACTAGTAAGCACTTGATATTTTGTGTAACATCAAAGACAATATAAAATTGTTTTCAACAATCTCTCTCTTTGGCATTGATGGAAACACAACATGTCATAATACAATGAAATTTTAGAGAAAAATAAAAGTAAGGATAATATCCTTAGTTTCATTCTAATTCTCATCCATGAGAACTTCCTGTATCAGTGTGAACTCCTTTTGATATCAATCTCTCCCTCTAGAATGATTCTTTGATTACTTTGATTATAGTTTCTCCCTCTGTCAACAAACTTTCCTTCTTTACTCTTCATCTGACTTGAAAATGAACTCTTCCTTTTTTAAAATTCATGCCAGAAACATAAAAAATCACAAAATTTCTTGATATTGACAAAAAGCTCTCCCTCTTTGACATCTCATGCCAAAGATAGCATTCAATGAACTTCCCATATACCTGATGTACTAATTCATATGCAATCTGCCCTTTACAATACTACATCAACTTGATTGATCTTCAATATGCTTGGTTGATGCATCACTAAAATCTTATTAGTGATCTTAGGATAGGGGAATGACCCCTAGCTTACCTCTTAGATACAAAAATGCATCCTTAGTTAATGGCTTGGTGAATATATTTTCAATCTATTCTTTTGTATTTACATATTCCAATCTTACTTCCTTGCCTTGCAACAATTCTCTTAGGAAATGGTACTTTATTGCAATGTGCTTGGTTTTGGTATGCATCATAGGACTCTTGGAAATGTTAATTGTACTGGTGTTATCATAGAAAAAAACAACTAGATCCTTGATTTCTTCCTTCATACCTATCAATAGTTGTTTGAAATAAATAATATTTGAACAATTGACTACTACAACAACATATTCTGCTTTTACTATAGATTGAGAGATACAATTCTGCTACTTGCTTGTTCAAGATACCAACCTCTTTGCAAGAAAGAATGCTCCACCACTACTTCTCTTTCTATCATCAATACTGCCTACCCAATAAACATCAATGAATGCCTTTAATTAAAAGTTGCCTCCTTTTTTATACTACAAACTATAATATTTAGTACCCTTTAGATATATCATGATTATTTTTTTATTTCCATCATATGATTTTCTATTGGATTAATAGAGAATCTTGCCACCATTCCAACTGCTAATGCTATATTAGGTCTTGTATGCACCACATACTAAAGTTTTCCAATCATTGATCTGTATGTAGTCTAATCTATCTCTTTTGAATCATCATCCTTGGAAAGCTTATGTCCAGTAGACATAGGTGTTCCAATTGGTCTACAATCCCCCATTCCAAACTTCTTCATTATCTCCTTGATGTACTTAGATTGAGAAATGTAGATACCATCTTTCTTCTATTGAATCTGCAAGCCAACAAAGAATTTGATCTCTCCAAACATTGACATTTCAAATTCCTTACTCATTTCATTAGAAATAGATTTGCACAAATCATCATTTCTAGTAAACAATGTATCATCCACAATTCTTTTTGCCAACACAATCTTCTTGTTTTGTCCTTCTTTGATGTGTAGGTTGTTGTTATCATTAGTTCTTTGAAAACCAATCTTTATGAGATAATAATATAACGTTTCATACTAGGCTTTGGGGGCTTGTTTGAGACCATACAAAGCTTTGTGTAATCTGCAAATCATGTCCCTTTTGTTAGGATCAATGAAACCTTCTAGTTTCTCAATGTAGACTTCGTCTTCTAAGATTTCATTTAGAAATGTTGATTTCACATCCATTTGATATACTTTGAATCCTTTGTGTGTTGCATATGTAAGGAGTGTTCTAACACCTTCAAGTCTAGCAATAGGAGAATTTTTTTCTCTAGAGTTAATACCTTCCTCTTGAGCATAACCCTTGTAAACTAGCCTTGACTTGTTTCTTGAAAATTCTCATTCTCATTTATCTTATTTTTGAATACTCATTTTGTGTCAATTATATCTGTATCCTTGGGTCTATTGGAGTTCATTTTGGTAAGGAACATATCAGGTGGATTTAAACTAGATACCAAGAAACAAAGATAGGAACAAGCCTAAGGATGAGCTAAATCCTATATTCAACAAGGCTAAAACTTAGTTCTAGACCAACATTAACAGAGTCATCAGAACTCACTTTACTTTAGGCTCTGCTAAGACAAGGTGGGAAAACCTAAGGGATTTATCCTATTAACTTGATATTCTTTTCTAAAAGATTATCCCATATAGAAAAAATGGTCAATAATCTTCTATGATTTGTAGATAAACTTCTCAACTGCAATAGCCAATTACAACCAAAGAAAGCAACAACAAATAAGCCATGCCCAACACTTCTAGCTCTTCAATACATAAAAAGTAAATTTATTTGTTGTTGTGAATGTTGTGCAAATAGGTGAATTTGAAATATACTCTTGAACTTTAGAATGGATCAGTGCTTTATCCAATGGGATATAGAGTCAAAGATTAACAAATTTGGACCTTTTTTCAATCAACTTGTGATTAAAATGTCAAAATTAAACTTTAAGTTTCATTATGATTCTCATCCTTTTCACAAACCCCAAACCTTATCAATTATAGAAACCAATTACCTAATTCTTTAAATTAGCAACAATCAATAAGAGATATACAATCTTTTAAAATTGCATTAAATTGAAGAAAACTTGTTCATTCAGTCCCAAGGCTACAAATATATGAAAAAAGAGACAAAACTCCAAAGATAATGATAATTGAGGATAAATCCTTCTCATTTTAATCTTAATACTATAGATAAAACTTGTAGTATGACACAGAGATAAAACCATTAGTCCCAAATGTTCCTTTTTGTATTCAAGTATGCATACATATGAACTCATTCAGATAACTATAGAACAAATGGATAGACTACAAAATAATAAATGACATATGTGAAGAATTCTACAAAAAATTGACCTCTCCTTCTCATCTTGGAAATCCATATATAGGATTGCAACAAGCTATAGATGAGAGGAGGACACATGCCCAAAATTTAATGGATTCACAAAACTTCTGGAAGATGTGAAAAATAAATATACAAAACATTCTTCCAAAATATTGATAAAAAAGATAAATATTTGAGATGATAGAAAAACATTTATGTTTAATCTTTGATATTTTCTTCTCCTTGTACTTTATCTATCATATTTGCAAAATATATCAGCTACCTCTTGCCGACAGAGCCTTTATTTCTCCTATTGCTTCCCAAACATAAATATCCCTTTTAGTGGGCCATTTTGTACCTTTCACCTCTTGTAAATCTTGAGTGGCTTTAGTCCACCTAGCATCCATGATTTCTTTTATTCAACAAGAAACTTATTCAAATTTATTTCTACCTTAAAAAGGGAATCAATTAAATTATGGAATGGGGAATTAGACATATCTTGAAAAATCACTATTGTAGCCTCTTGGGTCAAACTATTATCAAAAGAAGCTGACCACTCTTACCAATTTTTAAGTGAGGTGGTAACATCCATAACTGATGGTATATATGGCTCCACTCCCTCAGATAGAATCATTAACTTTCCTTGTATAACATGTAGTTTACTAGTAAAGAAACCACTTAATTCTTTTACCATCTCTAGGCTTTCCTTTATGGTAAATATCTTATCTGGCAAGTTTGACTTTTTAGCTATCAATACAATTAATCTATGCAAAACTTGAATATATGCCCCCCATATACTGAAAGTGGGTGCTAGCCATGAAAGTTCTTCATTGCAAAACTACTCAACACTTTGTAAAGAAGCATATAAACTATGGGCCTATTGTGATATGTTCTTCAAAACTTCAACCCTATGGCTCATCATATTTCTAAGGATCCCAGTCCTTATATCTCCTCCCTGTTGAATTGATTGAGTGTCAATACTCATCCTTCTTGGCTTTGATACCTCCCCCTCTTCTACATCCTTTATTTGTACCAGGGCTTTAGTAGTATCTTTGACTGAGAATGGTCTTTCCTATTCCTCTTCTCTCTGAGCTGGAACCACCCTCTATTATGCCTATGTAAACTGCTCCTTTAGAGACGCAATCTCACTTTCAAGTTCCTAAATTTTAGCCTCAAGTTCTTGAATTTTAGTGTCAAGTTCAGCAATCTTTTCTTTATGTACATGGCTATTTCTTAGCTCATCTTCATAAAGTTTTCTAACATCAATGTAATCATGTATGGACTTGGCTAACCTTGTTTCCATTTCTTCCACTTTGGCCTCATTCATGAATGAAAAATGTTTCAATGCTTTGGATATTTCTATACCAGAGGTGCTCTATAAAGTCCATACAATCATATTACCTTGTTTAGTGGTTTGCACATCCATCAATTTTGGTTTGTTGGAAGCATGGGCCATACTCTAGACTGCTAGGGATTTGGTATCAATGTTGAAACCAATCCCTCTTTTTAATTCATCTGCACCAATTACCTCATAAGAAATGTAATTTTCTTGCCTCTTGATCTGATCAAGCATAAATGCTTTCTCTAAATCCCATCTTGGCACCAATAACATGCCACTCCTTTAGACTAGATCTCGAGCGTTTGCTAAAGTCATTACCTCTTTTTCAGGATCATAGGCCTACAACTTCTCTATCAATTCCATCTTCTGTTCATCGAATTTATCTAGTTTCATCTTCAAAATGATCTCACTTTGTTTAATCTTATATGAGAAACTTTTGAATTTACTAGATTTAATGAATTCATCATCCTCTAGGAATTTTTGAGCTTGAATGATTCTATCATCTAACCTAGCTACAACTAATTCCAAGTCTGTGAAGGTGTTTTCAACTGCATTAGCCCTACTATGCAAATAGTTCCGTCTTAAGTCAACAAAATACTAACTATTTCCTGGTAAGATTTGTAGGGTCCTTTATTTGATCTAAGGAGGGATGTGGATAATCTTTTCCCTCTTATTCCCCTTTTCCATCTATGATGCCTGAGGTGCATCATCTTCTCCTACTTCAAGGGTCACATCTAGTTCATGGTTATTAGGACAAACCCTATCCTCTTCCCCTATTGGACCCTTTGGCAATTTAGCCTTAATTTTAGCATGGTCCATGACCATCTTCCTAATCCTTTGAGGATAAGAGATATCCATGTAGAATCCTACAAATTGGGGATCTATTCTTTTTAGCTCTCTTTCTACCCTTAGGACATCATCAAGCTTTGATAGCTTGTCAGTTGCCTCACCCTCTGCCACTATGTTTGGAATGATGTCTTCATGGGGTAGCTCCTTGGTGCTTGGCAACACATAATTCTTTATTTCTTTAAGGGTGACCCTCATCCAATTGTTAGGGTCATACATTTAGTAGGGGCCATTGCACAAATTATAATGATGAAGAAAAGAATGAACTTGGTCTAGGGCCTCTTCACAAATTGTAAAATCACCAATCTTAAAACACCTACACACAAAAGGTTCCCCTATACACCTTGGGTCCTAAATACTCCCTATTAACCATGAATAGTTGCCAAATAAATTCAATTATTTCTAGTCTAGGAGGGATAAATTTGGGCAATATATGGGGTGGTTGGGGACAACCATAGACTTTCATTAGCAAAAAAGTGGGAAATAAGAAAATATCTCCCTAGTTATGATCCAATCTCTTTCCTTCGAGAAGTAGGGCTAGGCTTAAAAGGCCTTTCAAAATTTTAGGAGCCCTACAATATCCTAGGTCTAACATCCTCATCATCACAACACTAAAATTATTGAAAAATGATATAGAATTAGAAAAATGGTAAGTATTGTCCCATACCCATTTCCATAGTTGCACTAGAAAATCTACATCTATGTCAGAAGTCTGATCAATGAAATTAGAATTGACATACCTTATATTCTTGTAGAGAATTAAATGCATCAATAATGAATAGTGGGGAAATTTGAAGTCTTTCAAATCTCCAGCCTGAGCCCTAGCAATATTTTCATTCATTATTTCTAGAATATGATTGACACAATCATATTCACCACCATGGTAGGAGTCTTGTACATCCCTTGCAATTATGTATTCTGCTACATAGACCACATCAGACCCATCATTACCCACCACCTTATGAACAACATATAGAGTTTTAACAAAATAATTTTTGAATTTTTCTAGTGGCATCATCTTGTTAATCTTCTTTGGGTAATCACTCACTTCTTTTAGGTCCATGGGAATATGTTGCAACATTGATCTCCTAGTATATACCTTGGTATTTGCTTCAAATTTCCCCTGTAAATCTTTCAAATCTACAGGCTGACCCATAGCTCCATCTAATCCAAAGGCCTCTATGAATGATTCTTGGTCTAGGGTACAAAGCACAATTCCATTCCTCCTATGGAAAGACTTAGTGGTCAGATTATAGCATTGAAACAGGGCCTTTATTAAGTCTATATCTACAAAAACCTCTAGAAAAATAAGCTTGGCGAGGTTATTCTTCTATGGGTTGCACATAAGGAATTTTCTTGTCCCTATTATGATAAAACTATTTGAAAAGTTCAGAGTCCATAACACTAGGGCATGTGGCATCTTTGCATTGGGCATATGGGTCAATAAAAGCTTGATCATCTACAGAGTTTGCATTAAAAGAACTAGGAAAAAGTTTCATCCATTCATCCACAAATCTACTTAGCTTCCTTTGTTTGGTTTTGCCTCCCTTAGAGGTTGAAGTTTCTAAAATTGCCATGTCCTAAGCCTGAATCTCCTCTACCTCTTTATTAGACATTTTGATAGTTTGTAGATGAATACCAAATGTATCAACTTCTCTATTCTCAAAGGTTTTTGGAAAAACAAACTAGAATGCACTGGAAACTTTGGAAATGCTCAAATTTTATATCTTTGTAAGCGACAAACTATGATTGTAAAAGTGGAAAATCTTCACAATTTAATATGTAAATGAATGTTCAACTTGCATTTATTTCAGCATGCTTGAAAAATGATATCAATCTATTCTATCAACTCAATGGAGCATCACCATTACTATCCAACAAAACACTTTTTGTACTACAGTCAAATCCTATTGGTCTAGAACTTACTATTGCTTCCAGCTTAGAGAAAAACTTTATTTCACTTGTCAAAACAAAACCTACAATGCTACAACAATGACAGATGAAAAGATCTTTCATAACATCGCATTATAGAAAACTTGGTTTTTCAATCTTATGAAAACCCTTTGTCGAGTAGTTGGACATAATGGTGAAATCCATTATGATCATACAATTCCCTTATTATCACAACATCAGAGAAAGCTTTGTCTTTCTTTATGATCACATGGAAAGTGGCTTTATAGCATCAAAATTTACCTTTTCTTAGCCTACAATCATACAATCACAGTTAATTTTACCTTTTCGTAACATCACCAGAGATCCCTCAAGCCTTTATGATATCATGACAATCCCTTAACCCTTCATACTGTAGCATCGTAATTTAACAATTTTCATGTGCAGTCCTACAACCACACTCTTTCATAGCATCATAAAACACCTTGCAAAACCTTAAGATCTCATGATACAAATTTTACCCTAAGATTGGTAACCATCACTTGCCACTCAAACTAAATTATTATATTATTTTCTAGTCCCACTAATGCTAACAACACACACATCTGGTACTTGTATATTTGTTCTAACAAATCAAGAAACAAAAACCTATCTAACATCACATCATATTTATTTTACTTTATCTTCTTTATGATCTTACAATAGTAAGGCATCATATCATTGCAAAACATCAACTTTTCCCTTACGATCCTTCAATAAACCATCTCTTTGTACTATCATAGCTACCAATTTCACTACTCCTAACAACATGATAGACCTTCTTGTTGTAACATCAGAGATAGCCATAAAAAAAAACCTTTAAAACCAGTATACAATCATACGATAACAGGTTATCATGACATTAGGAAGATAGATTTTATCACCAATGACACTACAACACAACATTTATTATGAGATTGGGAAAGCTAAAATTCTTGCTTGCAATAGTTTGCTAACCCCCATTGTAACATCATAAGAAATGATGTACTTAAAAAAAATGACAACTTGCTCACTTATATAGCCTAGGGTTAGGGTTTAAACTTGATGAAGATTTTTCAATACGAGACAAAAATGAAAACCCTAGAGTACTGAACCCTTCATTTGGGAAAAATAAAAAATTAGACTAGGGAAAATTTGCTAGGGTTCTTTTGTGAATGGAAACAAGATAAACACAACCCTATCAAAAATTTTAACACTTTCACCATAAAATTGAAAATTTATCATTAGTGGAAAAAGGAGTTATTAGGGTCTAGAAACAAGAGTCCAAGTTTTGTTTCTTTCAATCTGATTAATCTCTTCATTCATTGCTTCTATTTAACTTTCATTCTCTAATGCATCTTTGATAGATCTAGGTTTAAATGAAATTAAGAAAACATGCACCTTTTAATTTGTTCCTTTTCATTGTACCAACTTACTAATCTCCAATGATTTTTTTAGGTGCATGATCCCTTTTGACATATCCAACAAGTTTGGGCTCCTTTCTAAAATCACTAGTGATGTAGAGCTCTTCCTTATACAGGAAACTAGGTTGTGGTGTGGCCTTAGATTTCTTAAAGCACCCCAAAATGGAGTAAAGAGAGGGCTCTATACCTTTAGAATAAATTTTCTCACAAACATGGCCTAGGCACCCAAAAGAGTACAACTAGATCTAATAGCACAAAAAACACTAAACACAAAGTTTATGCTTGAAATGAGAACCTATATGTTCAAATGGGAATGGAAAGCTTCCTATAAAATCAAAAAAATTAAAACAATGGGTTAGAATAGCCTATCTTGTTCCTAGAGGTTATGAATAACAAAAATGGCTTTAGGCCTAGGAGCCCAATTAGTCCTATCAATGAGGAATTTAGGGTTTAGTTTGAAATTATTTCGAACGAACAGGAAATTAAAGTTCATATATGGATACCCTTTTGGAAGAAGCTTCTAATTCCAAACTTTTAGACTCCTAATTGATCAAATGACCCCTTTACCCAAAATGCATCAATTAGCATCATTGGGCTTAATTGATAGGATTTGTGAAGGAAGTATAGGTTGAATGATTGAATAGGTTAATCCACTCATTGGGAAACATGTAGGGATCTATAAGAGTTCATATTCCACCCTCATAGAGGTTTCATCCATCCCCCAATTTCCTACAACACTTCAACACCTACTGTCACGCACTAAACACATAGATATGTTTAGCCTAGGGTTGGCTAGTAAGCCTAGATGCCTTGTTTTTCATCTCCTATCCTTTAGGATTCCTATGGTACGTCCTCTTAACTTGAATTATACCAAGTGGCATGAATTTTTCATGGTGGAAATGTAGGTTAGGGCAGTTTTGTCAAAATTGGTCATTGAATTGAGGATTTTGGTGCACTCGAGAAAGAAACTTGAATATCTTTTGGTGTAGATCACTTCCATACCTCAAATCACTTTAATTCTTCTACTAAGACAATAAATATTCAAAATCAAATGTTCCTTTGTCTCTTTCAATCCACACTAGTCTATACACTTGCATTTTATAGTGAATTACAAGGAAAATGGGATCGTTTATTGATTCAATTTGCAAAATTACATCTTGTTTGTGTGTGTCTTCCACTCACTTGAAAGAGATATTTGAAGAACTTTCCAAAATAATCCAACTGATTTTCAAAGGTTGTGACCATTGGTAGTGATTAAGTGAAATTTTGTTAAATGTAATGAGAAACTATCAGCCTTTATCGAGCAATCAATGTTAACTGAGATCACTCTAAAGATAGTTCCTTGTATGTGTTGAGCGTTCAGTGTTAATCGAGTTTGGAGATAGTTTTGACTGATTTTTTTTGGGTAATGAAGAATGCCAACATAAACTTTATACTAATTGAGTTGGGTTGGTTAACAAAGGGATTCCCTGTGTTAACTGAGTACACAGTTTAGGAGCATAAGAACACGCCTACCCTATACTAGGACTAAGATGTGCCTAATGACCATAGCAAAAAGACCATGGTTTAGAGATCACCAAATGGGAACTAGGTCTTACAAATAGGCTTATTTCAAATAAGAAACTACTTCTACCTATAACAATTGTCTATTAGTAATAACCACCTTTAAGAGGAACTCATTAAGATTTAGTTATTGTGGGTTCTCTGGAGAGTGGAGGAATAGTTGCTCCTACACCATACTCCCTTTCTTGAAAAATTAAATTCCCACTCGAGGATAGTTGTTGAATAGAAGTGTCATGCTTGGTAATTCATTCTTCACTCATCCATGTAGCATCTATGTCTGGAACACCCTTCCATTTGACCAAGTAGTATGTGTAGGTCTTCTTTCTTGTCTTTTTGACCACCTTGGAATCCAAAATTTTCTCCATCTAAAGTGGTTGGCTAGGTGGAAAATAGTTGATCCATTCCACTTGTTCATCAACATCCTTCATTACATAATTAGTTCCTATATCACTTTTGAAAAAGGTGAGATCAAAAACATTAAAATTAGGATAAATTGATATGGTTGGAGGCAATGAAATTTCATATGCATTTTCCCCAAACTTGTGCATTATCTAATAGGGTCTAATCTTCCTCATCTACAATTTTGTGTGCCCCCTTAGTAGTCTTGCTTTGTTAAGATAATCCCATTCTTGATCTCCTTCCTTGAAGGAAACATGTCTCTTTCTCTTGTCTACCTACTGTATGTATTTTGGAGTATTCTGATTTAGAGTGTCTAAGACTTGATCATGAATTTGTTTGATCCATGCCAAGAATTCTTCACCTTGTGCACTAGTTTTGAAATCACTTGGTAAATCTCTCAATTCCATGACTCCTCTAGGATGAAGTCCATAGTTCACTTGGAATGGTGTCTTCCCTATTGACCTATTCACTAAGTCATTAAAAGAAAACTTTTCTTGAGGGAGGATCACATCCCATGTCTTCTCATGTTTCTTTGTTAGACACCTTAGAAGGTTTCCTAATGATCTATTGACTACTTTAGTCTACCCATATTTTTGTGGATGGTAGGCAAAACTAAAAGATAAATTTGTGCCCAACTTTTTCATTAAGATCCTCCAAAAAATACCTTGGAACTTCACATCTCTGTCAGAAATAATGGATGTTGGTAATCCTTGAACCCTAACCACTTCCTTGAAAAATAGGTTAGCAATGTGTAAATCATCATTAGAGCTCTTGAAAGGAACAAAATGATACATTTTACTAAATATTTCTACAATAAAATAAATGCTATCAAAGCCTTGCCCCATCCTTTGGAAGACCTAAGACAAAATCCATGTTCACACTATCCCACAACTTTTTTGGAATAGGTAAGGGCTGATAAAGACCTTGGTTTTTCCTTACTCCCTTGGCTCTTTGACATATTGTGCAAGTTTCTACAAAATTTTTGACATTAGTAGGTAACTTTGGCCAGTGGTAGTTTCTCCTTAGGAGTTCTAGAGTTTTGTCAATCCCAAAGTAACCTCCTAATGTATCACAATGCTTCTCTTTGATCAAGTTTTACCTCATGGAGCATCTTGGAATGAAAAGTTTTCCTCCTTTGAACAAGAGACCATTCTACAACAAATACTTATAATATGTTGTGTTATATGCATCTAATAATGTAGAACAAACCTTATGGATTTCTCCAAAGTCTAGATCATCTTTGTATAGATGTTTAAGGGCATAAATCCCCATTCTTTGCACTTGAACTTCTTCCACTAAGGTGACTATCTTGCTAAGAGAATCTACTACCTTGTTTGTAGTGCCTTTCTTATCTTTTATTGAGAATCTGAAGGCTTGGAGTTGCTCAACCCACTTCATGTGTCTACAACTCAATTTGTCTTGGCTATTTAGGAAGCTTAGTGCATGATTATTTATGTAGACAATGAATTCCTTAGGAAGAATGTAGTGCCTCCATTTCTTGAGAACCTAAACCATAACATATAGTTATAGGTCATATGTACTATATTTCTTCTTGGCATCATTGATTTTTTTAGAGAAGAAAGCCACCGATCTTCCCTCTTGACCGATAACTACTCCTATGGTAGGGTTGCTAGCATCAGTCTCCATTGTGAACAATTTATTGAAGGTAGGTAGTGCCAAGATTGGATATTGTGCTACTCTACCCTTCAAGTATTCAAATGATTCATCTAGTTGAGTTTTTCATTGAAACTTTGTCTTCTTACCTCCTTTGATGTATCCAATAGAGGTGCACAAATGTGACTGAAGTTCTTGACAATTTTTCAATAGAATGTTTCCAATCCATGGAAGCTCCTGACTTCCCTTATTGTTTTAGGTGTTGTCCAGTTAACGATAGCCTCTACCTTTTCAAGATCCATCATCAAGGTGATCTTTGAGATGACAGAACCCAAGAATGTCAATTCTATCTATATGAATGCACAAATTTCAAGGTTGATTGCTAACTTCTTTTCTTGTAGTCTTTGAAGAACTTGTTCCAAATGTTTCATATGCTCTTCTTTGGTTCTACTAAAGATCAATATGCCATTAAGATAGACCACTACAAACTTACCTATGAAGTCATGAAGCACTTCATTCATTAGCTTCATGAAGGTGGTAGGGGGCATTTCTTAGACCAAATGGCATGACAAACCATTCATATAACCCTTTAGTGGTTTTAAATATTGTTTTCCACTCACCTCTAGGCCTAATCCTTATTTGATGTTAGCCAAATTTAAGGTCTATTTTGGAAAATTAGCATGCTCCTCCAAGTGGGCCTAGTAGATCTTCAATCCTCAGTATAGGGAACCTATACCTTATGGTTATTTTTTTTATTTCCCTAAAGTTAGTGAAAAGTCTCCATTTTCCATCCTTTTTAGTGGCCAATACAATAGGTACTGCACAAGGGCTAAGACTCCTTTGAATGAGTCCTTTAACCAAAAAATTATTGATATTACTAGATACCTTTGTATTTTAATTAGGGGTGAGTTTATATGTAGCATTTTTGGGAAGGGAAGCACGTGGTATGAAGTCAATCTAGTGTGAGATGTCCCTCAATGGTGGGAGTTCATTTGGAGTGTCTCCTAGAAGTATCCATTTATACTTTTGCAGTAGATTGTTTACTTCTTTAGGCACTTCTTGAATGACTACTTTCATCTTAGGTTTGAGGAGTAGGGCATACCCTCTTTGAGAGTCCTAGATGGTATTCATCATCTCTTGTTCACCTGCCATGATAACTAACTAATCTTTGGGTTTCTCTTGGTGAGGATCAAGGTTGGGAAGAAGATTATATTTGTGACCATCTTTAGTAATTCGGTATTTTTTTGTGACACCATCATGTTTGGCCTTAAGGTCATACTGCCATGGATGACCAAGAAAAAAGGTAACAAATGTCCATGTCTACAATGTCACAAAGGACTCTATCCTTATAATATTTTATTGAAAAATCTACCCAAGCCTATTCATTTATCAGTGTTTACTACTCTTTTGTCAGCTAAGATACATGGGAGGGATTAGGGTGGAGTATTTTTTTTAGATTCAACTTATCTACCATTTATGTAGATACAAGATTTTTAGTAGAACTAGGATTAATAACTACCTTACATACCTTTCCATGGCTTTTGTAGTTGGTCCCAAAGAGAGTCTTTCTTTATGGAGGCTCCACTGACATAGGTACTTGAATCAACATCCTCTTCATCATGAGAGTAGTCCCTTCTTCACCAATATAGTCTCTAACACTTCATCATCATCTTCTTCTTGAATAAGATTAGTTCTTCTCTCTCCTTGACTATTCTACTTCTTAGGACACTTTTCTGTATAGTGGCCCATCTAGTTATAATTGTAGCATTTGATCCTCCCATTGTTTCTTCCACCATTACTGCCTCTTCCATCACCTCTCCTTCCTTTGTATCCACCTCTTTAACTACTTTCTCCTTGGTTATTATCCTAGTTAGAATCTCCTTGAGTTCTATTGCCTTATGTTCCTTTACCCCCATAGTTTTCTTTTCCTCTATCATTCTTTCCTTTATTTCTACCACTTTGCTCATTCCTTCTTTTGAAATTCTCTTCAACCTTAAGTGCCAATTGGTAGCACTAGTTTACAGTGGTAGGACTTGTCAAACTTAGTTCATCTTGAATGAAAACCAATAATCCTTGCATATACCTAGCAAGTTTCACACTTTCAAGTTCAAAAAGTTTTGATTTTATCACCAACTTTTGAAATTCTTCAATATAGGTAGAGATGTCCATCACTTTCTACCTCAAACTCATTCTCTTTTTATGATGTTGAACTTCATAATCCTTAGGGACATAGGTCTCTCTGAGTAGAGCCACCATCTTATTCCATGTGGTGACTGGATTCTTTTTATTCTTCACCCTATCATCTTGAGTGAAGTTACACCATGTGAGTGTAGAGCCCTTGAGTCTAGGCTTAGAAATCTTCACCCTTTGGTTCTCAAGAATGTCTTCACAATCAAAGAAACTAGTTAGGGAATCTACCTAGTCTATTGCAGCCTTTGGGTCCATCTTCCCATTATATATGGGCAAGTCAAGCTTAGCATCCATGGTTCTCCTCTCCATAGATTTTAGAATCCTCTCAAGAAGCCTCTGGTTAGTAGGACATTCCTCTTGCTCCTACTCAATGGGTTCTTCATCACTCCCTTGTCTAACTTCTTTAGAGTTTTCACTACTTCTATTACGAAGCTCTTCTTTAAGATTATCCATTTCTTGCCTCATCAACTACATCTCCTTGTCTCTTTGTTCATCTTGCCTTAGTTTTTGGTCTCTCAAGTATTTCAAAATCTCTCTATTCGTCATCCTTTAAGAAAATCCTCCATCATCTTCTCCTTCCATGGTGTTATCAAATCCTTTACCCTAAGGGATCTTAGGTTGCTTTGATACCACTTGATGTAGAGCTCTCCCTTATAAAGGAAACTAGGTTGTGGTGTGTCCTTAGATTTCTTCAAGTACCCCAAAATGAAGTCAAGAGAGGGCTCTACACCTTGAGAATAAAGCTTCTCACAAACATGACCTATGCACCCAAAAGAGTACAACTAGGTCTAATAGCATAAAGACACTAAACACTAGGTTTATGATTGAAATGGGAACCTATATACTCAAAGGGGGATGTAAAGGTCCTTAGACACTTAAAAAATTAAAAACAATGGGTTAGAATAGCCTATCTTGTTCCCAGAGGTTATGAACAATAAAAATGGCTTTAGGCCTAGGAGCCCAATTAGTCCTATCAATGAGAAATTTAGGGTTTAGTTTTAAATTGTTCCAAAGGACCAAGAAAAAAATTTCATATATGGATACCCTTTTAGAAGAATCTTATTATTCCAAAATTTTAGAATCCTAACTGATCAAATGACCCCTTTACCCAAAATGCAACAATTAGCCTTATTGGGCCTAATTGATAGGGTTTGTGAAGGAAGTATAGGTTAAATGATTGACCAAGTTAAGCCACTCACTAGAAAAGATGTAGGGATACATAGGAGTTAATATTAAATTCTTATAGAGGTTTCATCCAATCCTCAAGTGACTACATCACTTCAACACCTACTATCCTACACCAAACACATAGAGATGTTTGGCCTAGGGCTGGCTAGTAAAACTAGATGCCTTGTTTTCCATCTCCCATCCTTTAGAATTCCTATGGTATATCATCCTAACTTTCATTTTACCAAGTATCATGAAGTTCCCATGGTGGAAATGCAAGTTAGGGCATTTTACCAAAATTGGTCACTAAATTGAGGATTTTTCTACACTCAAGAAAGAAACTTGAATATCTTTTGATGCAGATCACTTCCAAACCTCAAACCACTTGAATTTTTCTACTAAGAAAATAAATATACAAAATAAAACATTTATTTATCTTTTCCAATCTACACCAATCCATACACTTATATTTTACAATGAATTACAAGGAAAATAGGATCTTTTATTGATTTAATTTGCAAAATTACATCTTCTTTGTGTGTGTCTTCCACCTGCCTGAAAGGGCTATTTGAAGAATTTTCCCAACTAATACAACTAATTTTCAAAGGTTGTGACTGTTGGGAGTGATTGAGTGAAATTTTGTTAATTATAACGAGAAACTATTAGCCTTTATTGAGCAGTTAGTGTTAACGGAGCTCACTTAGTCATTGAAGACAATTCCCTGTATGTGCCAACCATTCAGTGTTAATTGAGTTCAAAGATAGTATTGACCTTGTTGGGTTAGTTAATGAAGGAATGTCAACATAAACTCTATACTAACTGAGTTGGGTTGGTTAACAAAGGGTTAACCAAGTACATAGTTGAGAAGCCTAAGAACACACCTACCTTATCTTAGGACTAAGATGTGCCTAATGACCATAGTAAAAAACCCATAGTTTATAGAGCACCAAATGGGAACTAGGTCTTACGTATAGGTTTATTTCAAACAAGAAACTACTTCTACTTATAACAAATGTCTCTTAGGTACAACTACCCTTGAGAGGAACTCATTAAGAGTAGTTATTGTGTATGCTCTGGAGAGTGGAGGAATAGGTGCTCTTACACTGACTAGATTCACCATGATCTTTTGAATCATGCTTGGATCTTGTGACTTAGTTTCTACTTATTGAAACTTGGGTCATTTTGATGACTCAAGTTGTAGTGGCTTCAACTCAGGTTGAATTGGGGATTTCGGGGACTTGGGTGGTGAAGAATGTTGACTACCAATTGCATTAGATAAAGTGTCAGGCTCATTATAAACAAAATTTATGTAGGTTTTAGGTTCCTTACTACTTTTTTCTTCACTTTTTCTACAAACTTATCAATCTTCACATGTGCATTTTCTATAACTTTATGTGTAGATACATTCAGACATTTGTATGCTTTTCTCTTATTGGAGTATCCAAGAAATATGCCTTCATCACTTTTCACATCAAAATTTCCTTTCCTTGACTCCTTAAAAATATAACATTTACTTCCAAATACTTTAAAATAACATACATTAAGTTTATAGCCATACCATAATTCAAAAGGTGTTTGATTTGAATTCTTCTTCAACTAAACTTGGTTTAAGGTATGAATTGTAGTGTTGATTACTTCTTTCCAATATTTGATTACACCATTCTTCTCTATCAATAGCATCCTTGCACAATCCATGATTGATCTATTCCTTCTTTTAGTTATGTCATTTTGCTGTGGTGTACCAAGTGCAGACACTTGCCTTTTGATTCCTCTCTCATTACAAAATTAATTGAATTCATTAGAAATTAATTCTCCTCCTCTGTCTTAGCTTAAACATTTCAGTTTCTTTCCAATTTCTTTTTCTGCTCTAGCTAGATACCACTTGAACTTTTGAAAATATTTTGATTTATCCTTGAAGTACATAACTACCATTATTCTAGAATAATCATCAACAAATAAAATAAATTACTTATCTCCATAGTATCTTTTTGTGCCAATAGTTCCACAAAGGTCTATATGAACCACAAACCTAGTCTAGCACTTCTTCAGAATGATAGTTTTTTCTTTTAAAACATGTCTTTTCCATCTTACCAATTTGACAATCCTTGCACATGACCATGTGAGGTTTCTAGAGGCTTGGAATGCCTCTCACTCTTCTATTTTTGCTTATGTTGACTAGGTTATCAAAATTCACATGACATAACCTCTTATGCCATAACCAACTTTCTTCTACTTGAGAAATGAAACATGAACTTTCATTTAGATCTAGGTAAAATAGATTACCTTTTGTTTGCTTTCCAGTCCCAACTAGATTTCCTTTCCCATCCCATAGATTGGCCTTTCCATTCATGAATTCTACCTTAAATCCAATTTATTCAATTGAGCCACACTAAGAAGATTATGTTTTAGTCCTTCAACCCAATAAGAATTATTACATCTAAGATCATTGGTTAGTGTAATACAACCTTTTCCTTTCACATAACATTTCTCATCATTGCCAAATCTAACACTTCCACCATCATAGTGTACCAAGTTCTCAAATTTAGATTTATCACCATTTATATGGTGAAAAAAATCACTATCAATAATCCATGTATCATTCTTACTAATATGTGAGATAAGTTCCATCTTATCATTCTCATCATCTGATTCATCCTTAACAACAATGTAGACCATTTCATCTTCTTCACTACTATCAGAATCTTTAGCAAAGGAACAAGATTTCTTACCTTTGTCCTTGTAATATTTGAAGCTTTTAAAATCCTTCTTGCCTTTGTACTTGTCACATGCTTCTTTTCTTCTTTTCCTTCTCTATTTGGACACCTTGCATCAATGTGACCAACTTCTTCACAAGAAAAGTAGATCAAAGGAATTTTGCCTTTGTACTTCCCTTTTCCCTTGGGAAATATTTTGGAAGTAATGCTTCAATGACTTCAAGATCTTCATCAAAACCATCTTCATCTTTACTATTAGATTTCCTTTTAGATTTTGTAGCTTTCTTCTTGAGTGATAGCTTGACTTGAAATGCAAACTCAAGGTTGCTAGAGTTAGGGACATAATTATCATAGTTATCTAACTCAAATGCTATCAACCTTCCCACTAGTGCATCCAAAGTTATATCATTCTTGGGATTGCATCTCATCTGTTTAATTCCTAAAACTCTAATCACATAGTAGGAAGAAGTGTTCTAAGAACCTTTCTTACCACTGTCTCATCTTTTATCTTTCCTCCTAAGGCTCTCATTGCACACACACTGGCTTTGATTCTTTCACCATATTTTGGAATATTTTTACCTCCACTCATCTTCATTTGATCAAATTGACCTTTGAGACTTTCTTCTTTAGCTCTCCTCACATTATCATCACCTTCATAGATAACTTTCAGCTTGATCCACATCTCATAAGTAGTACCACCATCTTTGACTTCATCAAATTTAGCATATTTTAGAGTTGAGGAAATATCAATCATCATAATGTTATGATTCTTCTTTTCTATAATTTCTTCAACAGCCATAGTTCTAGTAGGTGCCACATACTTGGTGTCTAGATGCTTTAGGCCTGAGTCTCTAATGGCTACCAAATGCTATCTCATGAGTTGCTTCCATGCCTTGAAGTTATCACTATTCAACTTAGGGATCTCCCTTCTGTAAGACATCTTGATCTTTAGCTAAGGTCCTTGAAACCTTCTTTGCAAGCACCAAAAGATATAATACCAATTGTTGGAAATATAAGAGGAGTAACTAAGAGGGGAGGGGTAAATTAGTTACCACAAAAAAAATCCAAGACCCCTTAAGATGTCAATACAATTCAAAATCAAACTCTACTAAAACTAAAATACTATTGTAACTCAGTTCGCATTGAATCACTCGGTTAACATAGTAACTAGGTTAATACTGAATATATGCATTGTTACTTGGTTAACAATGAACATGAAAATCTTATGATATTAAATGTGATTACCCTTAATTAACTTATTTTTATAATCATAAAGCAATTAACATGAACACATATGACTTCAAGATTTAATGTGGAAACCCAATTTGGAAATAACCACCAATTGCACATCGTTAATATTTTTCACTCTTCTGAATTGAGCCCTATTATGAACCAACCCTATTAAAGGTTACAAAAAAAAATCTTAGGAATGACCTTGTTAAAGTATTTAAATCACCTTATTAGGAGTGGGCTTTTTAGAGG
Organism: Cupressus sempervirens; assembly: GCA_028749045.1. Lineage (NCBI taxonomy): Eukaryota > Viridiplantae > Streptophyta > Pinopsida > Cupressales > Cupressaceae > Cupressus > Cupressus sempervirens. The sequence continues at coordinate 406,290,021 of CM053786.1, forward strand.
TCTTTAGATACTTCAATTTAGAAATGCCACCTTATTAGAGGATTTGGCAAATAGTTATTAAGATAACTCTATTAAGAGATTTGATACACTACTACAATTATTAGAGAGTAAAAATGATATGACCTAATTGTTGATGAAATTGTATTGCTGATTTTAGATATCTACTCTGGCTTGAATACTTGATCCTCCTTAATCAAATAAAACTTTGTAGCTCGGTCAACTCAAGATACATTGATATCCTTCCAATTCACTTCCTTGATTTATCTTTTCAATCCCATGCTTATCTCTTTCAATGCCACAACTTGATCTTATACTTATATCATTTACCTTGAATAAACTTTCAAATATTGAATATTCTTGCTTTAGGTTGGCTAGATTTAACAAAAAAATACTTCAAACTAAATATGCCAACTCAAGAAAATCCTTCGTTAGCTGACCCAACTCGGTCAATACTAACTCAGAAAAGAATTTCTTTAGACTTCCTTTGTTAACCATGTGAACTTAGTTAACATTGCATCCTAAAGTAAATTTCCTTTGGTAACTAAGTGAGTTTGATTAACATTGGTTCCTTGCTAACTTCTCTTTAGTGCATGAGTGAACTCAATAGATAGTGTCTTCCTAGAAACTTCCTTTAGTACTCGAGTGAACTTGGCAGACACTGTCTCTAAACTTGATTATCTTTAGAACACTTGGAAGACTCTAGGAACTATCTTCATCCCCTGAGTGAGCTTGGCATACACTAACTGGTAAAGACTTGATATTTTATGTAACATCAAAGACAATATATAATTAAATAATTATTTTCAACACAAGTTGTGACTTAAAGGAAGATTCAATAGTAGCAGGTGTATAGTTACCAAATTTAAACATCCAAAAAGTATAAATTCTACCAATTACACCTTCCAAGTTACCTAGCGTACATCTCAGTTCTTGAATTATAAACACTAATGGAATATATAGGGAGTAGAGTCCACAATTGGTGCAGGGGCACCTAGGTAGACTTGTGTAATACCTAGGACTCCTAGGGTATTTTGGCTTGTAGTGGTACTAGCCACACTATTAGGTGAATAATAGGATTAATCTAGTCCTAAGGTGAGGTAGGTTAATCTAGAGAAAACCTCTTAAGATTTAAGTTGCTCATAGTTGTTTAATGAGGTCAAATTGAGAATATTTTTTTTTAGTAGGGTATACTTGTCAAATAAGTGTTTTTAGGACCTTAATACATGTTTTTCATCCATTCAAGGCTCTTGAGAAGGTTTGGAAACCTTTGGAGAAAGTTTGAGGGTCAAACACTAAAAATGCAAAAATTGCTAAAAAAATCATTGACAACATTGAAAACTTTTTGTTGCATTTGAGAAAAATTGGAGTTAGATATTAATAAATATTTGAATCAATTAGTATAGGAGTTGGGATGTTTTTATAAGGCCATCCATGAAATTTTGGTAGGGTTGGAAGTTTGAGCAATTCTGGTCTGTATGGATTGAATAACAAGTTTTTAGTTATAGTTTTATGTTTTTGAAGATCTTGGTACTTTAATGGATTAGATTTGGAACTATTATTGTTTGAAGAATTATAAGAGTTTGATTTGTTATTTTTTACAGTGCTAGTTTTTTTTTTGGAGGTTTTGGGTGTGAGCACAATTTATTTTGGTTTTTGATTGCTTGTTGTTCTGAATCCAATATCAGAGCAAGATGGAGTCATAACTCCCTTTCCCACCATAGGATCTATACAAACACTTGGGAATGGGGATATGAATCCTTGTACATTCTATATAGTGAAGGATGGGTCTTAGAAAGCTAGGGAAGCATTTTTGTGGTGATTCCCTAGGCAAGCCAAAGATGCATGGCTAAGGATCACAACATGCAACATAGGTGATTTGGGTGATTTAATGTATGAAAAGATTCAATGAAAGCATTGTTTGTGTAAGGATAATGTGTGTAGGAACCCAAAGTGTAGGGTGGAGCATTGGTGGAAGGTTTTAGGGGCTGTTAAGCTTGTTTCCAATTAGACTGGTCAATTACCTTGGAAACCCTAATTTTTAGGCTTAATTTGTGGTCATGTTGTACAGTTAGGTTGGGAACCCTACACCATAAAAATATTTGAGTTCTCTAAAAAGGGTCTCTATATCAATAGTTTATTTGACCACTTGTTAAGAGTTTTTCCAAGTTATGCTAGTTTCTCTTCGTTTAGAAGGCTAATTGAACCCTATTGCAAGTATTTTTGTGCAATCTTACATGATTTTTGGAACTCGATTAGGGTTTAAATTTTGATTGTGGTTGTGAACCTTGAAGAGAATAAAAATGCCTTCCTAGATGGTTATTCATCCATAGTGGTGTCATTTGAGCATTTGGAATTGATTGTAGTATTGGAGAGTTGTCATTCCTACTAATTGGTGTGCACTAGTTGAATGGCTTAGGACCTCATGGTTAGGATCCTAAGAAGAATAGGGTAACTAGAAAACCTACTAGGTTAAGAGAAAGGCCTAAGGTGACCCTAGAGGAAGATATGGTAGTAGCAAGACTAGTTGTCACATCAAAGTGGTATTAGAGAAATTTAAAGACTTGGGAAGAAGGTGTAAGTATACAACTACTGGAGAGTTAGTGTATTAGTCAAGTATGGTGACTAATGAAGATATAGCTAAGGAAGTTGATGAAAAGAAGGAGAAGAATAGACTCCTTGGAGTATCCTTGGAAGAGGTGAAGACAAAGTTGGATGAATTTGTTGATGTAGCTTAAAAGAAGGAAGAAGAAGGTATTGAGAAGGGTAAGGAGATAGAAAAAGAAGATGTTCCTGCTAAGCCATACCCTATCTTGAATGAGGAACCTTTCTTGAAAGCTATAAAATTCCTAGGTGGAAAATATTTGAAAATTGTGCCACTGTTTAGTGGAAAGATGGACATAGATGTAGTGATGGATTGGTTGGATGGCATGGAGAATCATTTTGAGTGTGAAGGGGTGTCAAAGGTAAAAAAGTCAAAGTAGCCAATTCAAGACTTAGAGGATCAACTTTTACGTGGTAGAAGTATGTCCAAGATGAGAGGATTAGTATGGGAAAGAATCCTATAGCCAATTAGAATGCCATGGTGACCAAATTAAGGGAAAATTTCCTACCAAAGGACTATGAGATTCAACTCCATAAGAGGAGGCAAGGATTGAAACAAAGAATTTTAGATGTGGCCTCTTATACAAAGGAGTTTTAGAGGTTGTGCCTTAGATCCAAGAAGCAAGAGAAAGAGCTAGTAAAGGTGGATAGGCACTTGGGTGGTTTGAAGTGGAATATCTAGGAGGAACTTGGTTTGTGGACACCTATCATTGGCTAAAGGTGTCATTAGCTAGCCCTAAAGGTGGATGAAAAGAATGAGAATAAAGGAGATTTCAACTACAAAGATGAAGGTAAGGGCATAAATCAGTGAGGGAAAAGAGGAGGATACCAAGGTAGAGGTAATGAGTAGAGAAACCAAGGTGAGAACAAGCTCATTGAGAAAGTCACTGAAAGCACTCCTATAAGAGGTTATAGTAGAGGAACAAGAAACCATGGAAGTTCTAAAAAAGGTAGAGGATCATGAAGAAGTAACTCATACTTTTATAGTGTGAAGTATTGCAACTATGGTCAATTAGACCATCTAGCATATAGATTCCCTGAGAAGTCCTCTTCTTCAAACCATAACAAAAGAGTGACTAGCTACAAGAAGAATGAAGTGGATCACATAGAGTTTGTCAAAGGTGAGAACCTTATGTTTAGAAGGGTACTGATAAAAAACCTTCTCTTGATGAACCTAAGCATAAGAAATCTCTCTTTAGTATCATATACAAGATCCTTGGAAAAGTTTGTAAGGTGGTGGTGGATTCAGGTTCTACTAATAACATTATATCAAAGGAGGTAGTTGAGAAGCTTAAGCTAACTAAAATACCACATTTGAATCCATACAAGGTAACTTGGCTCAACAAAGGTCAACGCATATTGGTGAATGAGTAGACTTGGGTTGACTTCTCCATAGTAGGGTACAAGGACAAATTATTGTGTGATATCTTACCTATGGATGTTTTCCATCTACTATTAGGTAGACCTTGGTAGCATGATAAAGATGCAATATATGATGGAAAGGAAAACTTAATATCATTCAAGAAAGAAGGTAGAACTTTTAAAATCTAATCTTTGTTGGAGGGAGAAGTACCATAGTCTAAGGTGCCTAGTGTATTGTTATGCAATGGGAAAGAGCTTGTTAAGGATCTTAAAGACAAAGAGAGCCAAGGCTATATAGTGGTGCTGAAGTCCAAGGGGCAAAACAAGAAATCAAGAACCCTTTACCTGCAAAGGTTCAAACATTGATTAAAAAAATACAAAGATATTGTGAAAGATGGCACTCCTACTAACATACCTCCTAGAAGAGTCATAATCCATTAAATAAACTTTTTTCCTAGTGAATCCTTACCAAACAAAGAATCATACAAGCTCACTCTAGATGAAAACTTAGAAGTGGCAAGATAGGTGCAAGAATTGTTGGACCAAGTCATGATCGAGAAAAACATAAGCCCATGTGTAGTCTCTATTGTACTAGCATTCAAGAAGGGAGGAAAATGGAGACTATGTACAGACTCAAGGGTCATAAATAGTATCACAATTAGGTATAGGTTTCCCATACCTAGGATTGAGGATCTCATGGATTGTCTTGGAGGAGAAATGTACTTCACAAAGTTAGAATTGAAGAGTGGGTACCACCAAATTAGGATTAAGGAGGGAGATGAGTGGAAAACAACAATTAAGACAACATATGGGCTTTGTGAATGGCTTGTGATTTCATTTGGTCTCTCTAATGCTCCTAGCAAATTCATGAGGCTCATGAATGAAGTGCTTAAAGCCTTCACTATGAGATTTGTGGTGGTATACCTAGATGATATACTAATATCAACAAAACAAGGGAGGAGCACATTAAATATGTGGAAGCAATATTGCAAAGAATTCATGAGGAGAAGCTTGTTATAAACCTTGAGAAGTGTAACATCTTCAAGAAAGAACTAGTATACTTGGGCTTTGTGATATCTAAGGGATCCTTGATGATGGATCAAGAGAAGGTTGTTGCTATCCTCAACTAGCCACCACCTACTACATCTACTAAGGTAAGAAGTTTTCATGGTCTAGCTCAATTCTACTACACCTTTGCTAGATACCATAAAGGGTGGGGTCAAGTCTAAGTTCAAGTGGACTTTAGAAGTAGAGAAGTCTTTTGAAATGTTAAAGATGCAAGTAGCTACTCAATCTATTTTGCAAATACCTAGTTTTGAGAAACTTTTCACTATAGAGTGTGATGCAAGTGCCTAGTGGTAGGGGGAGTGTTAACCCAAGAAGGTAGGCCAATAGCCTTCTTTAGTGAAAAACTTAATGAGGCCAAAAAGAAGTATTCATCCTATGACCTAGAACTCTATGCCCTAGTTTAGTCTCTTAGGAAGTAGAGACACTACCTATTGTCTAAGGAATTTTTTGTGTTTACTAACAACCAAGCTCTTAGCTATATCAACACTCAATAAAAGTTGAGAAAAAAAACATGAAGTGGATGGAGTACTTGCAAGATTTCACCTTCACAATCAAGCATAAGAAAGGGTAGATGAATAAGGTGGCATATGTATTGAGCATGAGATTATTGACACTCCAATATGTTCAATTGAATAGCATTGGAATGGAGAGATTCAAGAGTCTCTATAAGGAGGATGAAGATTTTGCAGAGGAATTTAAGGTATGTTCTAATTTTGAGAATCATTTACATAGTAATTTCTCTGAATTTACCTTACAAAATGGATTTCTATTTAAGGGTAACTAGTTATGTGTTCCAGGGGGTTCAATAAGGGAGAACCTAATATAGGAGAAGAAAAATGGAAGCCTAAGTGGACACTTTAGTGTGAGTAAAACCCTAGAATTGGTTCAATGGTTCTATTATTGAACCTCTTGGTACACATAACTAGTTACCCTTTAGTGTAAGTAAAACCCTAGAACTAGTTCAAAGGTTCTTTTATTGACCTAAACAAGCTAGAGATATGGCTAGGTATGTAAAGCAGTGCATGGTATATATGAAAGCTAAAGGATGAATGAGTAATGTAGGTCTTTATAAAACCCTACCCATCCCAAATAGGCCATGGGAGTGTATGAGCATGAAATTCATAGTAGGTCTATCCAAGATGAAATAAGGTTATGAAAATGTTAATGTAGTTGTTGACATATTTAGCAAGATGTGGAACTTCATTCCATGCAAGACTACCAAGGATGTAAGCCACATTGCACATTTTTTTTCAAAGAGGTTGTGAGGATTCATGGACTTCCATTGAGCATAATTTTAGATAGGGATCTAAAATTCATGAATACTTTTGGAAAACCTTATGGAGTAGACTTGGCACAAATCTCTCATTTGGTACAACCTACCATCCCCAAATAGATGGTCATACTAAGGTGGTAAAAATTGTGCTAGGTAATCTCTTGAGGTGCCTAACTAAGGAGTATGGACAAACATGGGATGTCATTATTCCCCAAGAAGAATATGATTACAATGATAGTAGGAATAGAATCACAGGAAAAATTCCCTTTAAAATTGTGTATGGAATTCATCCAAGGGGTGTGTGTGAATTGAGGGATTTTGAAGGAATGGAGCATTGAAGTGGACATGTTGAATATTTTTCCCAAACCATGAAAGAAATCCAAGAACAAGTCAAGAAGACTATCCAAGAATATACCCAAAAATTGAAGGCCAAGATAGATGAAAGAAGGAAAGACATTCAGTTTGTTGTTGGTGACTATGTTATGGTGCATTTGAACAAGTATAGATTGCAAAATAGTAGGCCAACCAAGCTACAAATGAAAAGAGTGGGACCATGCAAAATCATAGCCAAATATGGAGCCAATGCTTATAAAATTGATTTGACATCATATTTGGGCATCTCTCCTATCTGCAATGTGCTAGATTTGGTTGAATTCAAGTCTACAATAACTCAAAGTAGTCATGGGGTCAATACTAATTTGGATCCTATAGTAGTGCCTTCCTCCAACAAGTTAGAAGCTAAACAAGTGTTGAATTCTAGAGTTAGGAAGGCAGCTAGGCACTAGGTGTATATGGAACACCTCATAAAATGGAAGGGCAAGCCTGATTCAAAGGAAACTTGGGTTTCTAAGGAAAATTTCAAAAAGGAAGGCATCCTCCAAGACCTATTGTCCAAATGAGTGACAATTTTCTTTTGTGGGGGAGTATGGTATAGGGGAACCTAGCTAGGCTTGTGCAAGACCTAGGGCTCCTAGGATATTTTTAATTTTAGTGGTGCTAGACACACCACTAGGTGAATAATAGTACTAATCTAGTCCTAGGGTGAGGTAGGCTAATATAGAGAAAGCCTCTTAAGGTTAAAGTTGTTCATAGTTGCTTAATGGGGTCAAATTGAGCATCTTTTTATTTAGTAGGGTAGATTGGTAAAATAAGTATTCTTAGGACCTTACTACATTTTTTTAATCCATTAAAGGCTCTTGGAAAGGTTTGGAAACCTTTGGAGCAAGTTTGAGGGTCAAACACTCAAAAATGCAAAAAATGCTCAAAAATTGCCAATGTTGTCATTGACAACATTGACATTTTTTTGTTGCATTTGAGAATTTTTTTAGTTAGGAGTTAATAACTACCTAAAGTAGTTAGGATAGGAGTGTGGATGTTTTTATAATTCCATCCTAAACCTTTTGGCTAGGTTGGAAGTTTGAGCAATTCTAGTGTGTACGGATTGAATAGCAAGTGTTTAGCTACAATTAAATGTTTTTGAAGATCTTGGTACTTTAATGGATTAGATTTGGAATTGTTATTTTTTGAAGAGTTAGGATATTTTTATTTTTTATTATTTATAGTGATAGTTTGGTTTGTGTTTTTGTGAGGTTTTAGGTGCTTGTACAAATTATTTTGACTTTTGATTGCTTATTGGTCTCAATCTAGTATTGGAGCAAGATGGATTCATAACTCCCTCTCCCACCATAGGATCTATACAACCACTTGGGAATGGGGAGATGACTCCTTTTACATTATATATAGTGAAGAAGGGGCTTTGGAATGCTACGGAAGCATTTTTTTGGTGATTTCCTAGGCGAGCTAGAGATACATGGCTAGGGATCACAGTATGCAGTAGAGGTGATTTGGGTGATTGAATATATGCAAAGCTTCAATCAAAGAATGGTTTGTGTAAGGAGGAGCTCTATAAGAACCCAAAATTTAGGATGGAGCATTGGTGGAAGGTTTTATGGGGTGTTAAGCTTGTTTCCAGTCAGATTAGTCAATTACCTTGGAAACCCTAATTTCTAGGCTTTATTTGTGGCCATGCTATACAGATAGGTTGGGAACCCTAGACCATCAAAATCTCTGAGTTCTCAAAAAATGGTGTTCATATCAATAGTTTATTTGACCCCTTGTTAAGAGTTTCTCCAAGTTATGCTAGTTTCTCTTCATTTAGAGGGCTAATTGCTTGTAGCCCTATTGGAAGTATTTTTGTGAAATCTTGCATGATTTTTGGAACTCAATTAGGGTTTCAAGTTTGATTGTGGTTTTTAACCTTGAAGAGAATAAAAATTCCTTCCTAGATGGTTGTTTATCCATAGGGGTGTCATTTGAGCATTTGGAATTGATTTTAGTATTGGAGAGTTGTCATTCCTACTAATTGGTGTGCACTAGTTGAATGACTTAGGACCTCATGGTTAGGATCCTAAGAAGAATAGGGTAAATAGAAACCCTACTAGGTTAAGAGAAAGGCCTAAGTGACCCTAGAGGAAGATAGGGTAGTAAAAATATTGGCTGTCATATCAGAGTGGTATAAGAGCAAGTTAAAGACTTGGGAAGGGGCTGTATGTCTGCAGCTACTAGAGAGTCAGTGGGTGAGTCAAGTATGGTGACTAATGCAGAGCTAGCTAAGGAAGTTTATGAATAGAAGGAGAAGAATAGACTCCTTGAAGTAGCCTTGGAAGAGGTGAAGAAAAAGTTGGATGAAGTTATTGATGCATCTAAAAAGAAGGAAGAAGAAGGTAATGAGAAAGGTAAGGAGATAACAGAAGAAAATGTCGTCCCTAAGCCATACCCTATCTTGAATGAGGAACATTTCTTGAAAGCTATAAAATCCCTAGGTGGATAAGATTTGAAGTTGTGAAACTATTTAGTGGAAAGATGGACATAGATGCAATTATAGATTGGTTGAATAGCATGGAGAACCATTTTGAGTGTGGAGGGGTGTTAGAGGCACAAAAGGTCAAAGTAGCCAAGTCAAGACTTAGAGGTTTAGCTTTGACATGGTGGAAGTATGTCCAAGATGAGAGGATTAGTATGGAGAAGAATCCTATAGCAAGTTGGAATGCCATGGTGACCAAATTAAGGGAGAATTTCCTACCAGAGGACTATGAGATCCAACTCCATAAGATGAGACAAGGACTAGAACAAAGAGAATTAGATGTAGCCTCTTATATATAGGAGTTTTAGAGGTCATGCCTTAGATCCAAGGAGCAAGAGGAAGAGCCAGTAAAGGTGGCTAGGTACTTGGGTGGTTTGAAGTGGAATATCCAAGATGAACTTAGTTTGTGGACAACTATCATTGTCCAAAGGTGCCATCGACTAGCACTAAAGGTGGATGAAAAGAATAAGAAGAAAGGAGAATCCAACTTCAAAGATAGAGGTAAGGTCATAAATCAGAGAGGACAAAGAGGAGGATACCAAGGTAGAGGTAATGGGTATCATTTGTGTAAGGAGAAGGTGTGTAGGAACCCCAACTATAGGGTGGAGCATTGGTGGAATTTTTTAGGGGGTGTTAAGCTTGTTTCTAGTTAGACTAGTCAATCACCTTGGAAACCCTTATTTTTAGGCTTAATTTATGGTCATGCTATGCAGATAGGTTGGGAACCCTACACCATCAAAATATTTTAGTTCTCTTAATAGGGTTTCTAGATCAATAACTTATTTGATCCCTTCTTAAGAGTTTTTCCAAGTTATGCCAGTTTCTCTTCATTTGGAGGGCTAATTGCTTTTAGCCCTATTGCAAGCATTTTTGAGAAATCTTGCATGATTTTTAGAACTTGATTAGGGTTTCAAGTTGGATTGTGGTTGTGAACCTTGAAGAGAATAAAAATTCATTCCTAGATGGTCATTCATCCATAGGGGTGTCATTTGAGCATTTGGAATTGATTGTAGTATTGGAGAGTTGTCATTCCTACTAATTGGTGTGCACTAGTTGAATGGCTTAGGACATCATGGTTAGGATCCTAAGAAGATTAGGGTAAATAGAAAACCTACTACGTTAAGAGAAAGGCATAAGTGGACCCTAGAGGAAGATAGGGTAGTAACAATACTAGTTGTCACATCACCAATACCTTGCTCATCACTATTTCATTTTTGATTTCTCTATTTTCACCACAAATAGCATTAACAACCATTGTCACAAAAGTTTGTACCCTTGTCTAAAGTTTGACCTCAAGGAAACCTTATGAAACATGGAAATAATCTTAAAGCTATGGGACTTGAACTATGAGATTGAGTCTCTGGGGAAGGTTGAATTCCTCACTATCAATATGCACCTAACTACTTCTTGAAGGAAAAGGGAGAAGGAAATGCATGAAATAAAAATATCTAGTCTAATCTAGAGGGGTGATACACTAATAGTATGTTCATTCTTATCTCTACCTAGAATTGCACATCTCATCAATATAATCCCAAAGTAAATAGATTCAATCTTTTCTTTAACTCAACAATCACATATAGATCATAAACCAATGGAATGTTATAAGGAAGGAACTTCACTCTATATCATTCAAATTCAAAAATAGATACAACATACAAGTTTAAGAATTGAAACAATACATTAATAGAGGGCAAGAAGGTTTTGCACATGTATTAATATTAAAAAGAGGTACAACAAAAAAATTAATTCACTAAGAGGCAAAATAAATTATAGTAGTAGAGTATACAATACAACTTCTATAGAATCAAAGAGAGTCCAACCCTTGAAAGAGTTACAAAATTTTCCTTTACAGCTTAGGCATAACTAAGAAGACTTCAACTAAAACCCCTAAACTCAACCATTATCTTCAATTTGTAGGGAACAATAACTACTGATCCAAGGAAGATTTGATCAAGTGCACATCCATATGTAGAAAATAAGATCTTTACATGAAACTTAGGCCCTAAAGAGACAAAAGTAGTGACCATAACTTCTCTAACCAGTAGATAGATAGCCATGGTGGTAGAGGAAAGGAATTTGTATTTATTAGGCATTGAGAACACCAAAAAGATGGTTGTAGGAGATCAAATGATTTTTTCACCATCAGTGAGCCACTTTGATAGTGTTTATAATAGCACCAAGTAAGATATCTCATTGAGTCAACTAGATTCAATAGCCAACCTTGCCACATGGCCTTATATCTTTGAAGTTTTATGCTAGATCATCTTGTTTCTAGCTTAGAAAAAGGTAGAAATTATTTTCATGTCTTAATTTAGGGCTTGTGATCTTATGATCAACTTTAGCATTCAAACCCTTTGTATCATCATAGACAAGAAATTTGGCCTTTGCAATCTTATGATCACTTACTTATCGATGATCAGGGGTTCTCTTCAAATCTTCTCTAATCTAATGATCAATAGTTGTTGTAAGATTAGGGTATTAGTTTGAATTACAATCTTACAGTTAGAATTTTAACCATTTCATAGCATTGCAAACATGTTTCTTAGCCCCTACAACCATATGACACAACCTCACATAGCATCGGGCTTTACCTTTTCTTTCTTTACAATCTCTTGATTGTAGCCCACTAACCTTTTCATGACTTTAGAATTTTTCCCTTAACCATTTTCTACTCTCGATTACACGCTAGTAGTTTTGTCTTTATGTTCATGCACTTGTCCCCACCATTCCATGTGTCAGTACATATCTTTATCACTTTCTCTAAATTTCATGCATATCTATAAAGTGAGAAAGAAACAACCATTGATCCAATAAGATCTTATGATCACTATAAAACTAAAATTACTTTGTCCTAGTAAGCACCTTCAACCAACCAGACCATGCCACTTTGATAAATTTCTTTGAAACATTTCCTTTTATGGACCACACCTAAGTTTGAGCCCACTATGTCCATGTGTTGAACATTTACTTTCTTGCTTTGGGTATCCTTCATGCAACTTCAAAAAGTGAGAATACAAAAAGCATTTATCTACTTCCAAATCAAGAAACATGATTGGTCATGGGACTTTTGAGACATTTCTTCCTTGCTTAAAATCTTATGATCCTTCATAGCCTCAAAAGTATTTTTGGAAACACTTATGCTTACATGATCTTCCCCTTCTCGTAATATTGTAACCACTTACCATCCATCACAAAGTACTTACGATGATACGCTGCTAGGACAATCACAAGCTCAAAACCCTTATAACAAACCCTCACAATGCTATCATAACATTGACTATCACACCATTGAGAGACCCATAAATTTCCTTCACAATCCTTCTTATTATAAGATTGAGAGTCCCCTTTTGATCCTTCATGATCCTACATCCTTCAACTTGTCATAACAACGTATCACTTGCCATCTACCATAAAACACCAACAATGACATGATATGGGATTATCATAAGATTTTAGACTTAATAATACACACTTATGATGCTATGATATATGGAATATCATAAGATAAGGAGACTCAATATTTAGTCTTTATGATCCCTTGCTAGTCTTTACTTCATAATATCATAAGAGGGAAAGTTCAAGGCTTATGACTAGACGCTAAAAAACCTTGATTGTAAGATTGTAACACTTGATAAAAAATATGAAAATGACATATGATATCTGGCTTAAAAAAAATAGTCATAACATTGAAGGGGATAACTATGGTTTTAGTTAGGGTTTGGCCACATGCCTAGCACATTGTACAATCTTGATGTCATGAATAGATATCTCTGATCATTAATCAAATTTCAATGGTGGCAACAAGTGAATAAGGGGGGATAAAATGGATAACTTTTTTGGTGACTCAAAGGGGATGCTTTCCTACTAAGAATGGAGTAATGGCCTTAGCAATCTGTTGGGAATAGAGTCACGAAATTGAAACCTATCATACAACAAAAATTGTAACCTTTGCAACTATAAAACCTTAAAAACTTTCTATTTCATAGAGAAATAGCTCATTCTTATGCATTTATTAAAAACTAAGAACTACTCTATTATGTATAGAAACCCTTTACCTTCCCTAGAAGCAAGGCTTAAGGTAAATTCTATTGACTGGAATTGGCAAGATATCACCATCAGGCCTGGATAATTGAAAAGCACTGGCCTCTTTACAACTGGTGATAACATATGGGCTACTCCACATGACATCAAACTTGGAGTGTCTACCTAGTTTAGCTCTATTTGCATCCAACTTGAGAGCAAGGTCATCCTCCTTGAAAACCATAGCTTTAGCCTTCCTATCAAAACTCCTTTTGACCTGTTGCTGATGTCTCTCAAGTGTCTTCATAGCTTGCTATCTTTTTTCTTCTAGTTCAATCAATTATTCCATCTAGATTGTCATGGCAATATCTTCAATTAGCTCTAATTGATGAGCTAATTCAAGAGAGGGAAACACTAGTGAAATAGGAATCCTTTCTTCCCTTCCATATAATAACATGAATGGGGAGTTCCCAATTGGTCTCTTAGGTGTAATCCTATCAGCCCAAAGAGATTTTCTTAACTTTGAATGCCAACACCTCTAATTGTCTTCAGTTTTCCTTTTGATAATATGGATTAGGTTCTTTTTGGATGACTTAGTGAAGCCATTTCCCTAGGGATAAAAATTTGAGGAAGTGTTCAAATAGATACCATGGTCAACTACTCGAGAGAAATTGTGAGTCTCAAAAAAGGACTTTGCATTATATGTCTTGTGGTTCTACAATGCACGCCCCATTTTTGATAGAAATGGGGAACCCATACTTTATTTTTTCAAATTTTCATAACCCTAGTCTAGGGTTCGAATCCTTTTGAGGTTTTATCTAATTACCTAGTTCACATCCAAGTCTCAACTAGAAAAACCCAGTTGATGAGAATTAGAGTTTTTGAGGAAACATGCCTATTTTGAAAAAAGAGAGGCACACCAACACACCTAATTAGGTGCACTAGTGTACCAAAACCCAAAGAGAGAAGCACTTCACCTTTGGTGATGCAAAAACGTGTAGCTGCACACCTACACAACATCAAAGATGAGTGGGCCTATATAATCCCCCCGTTTGTAACTCTTCACTTACCTTCATTTTATCTTCTTTAAGCCTCCTACATGTAGTTCCATACCTAAATAGGTGTGTCATCCTTTCTATTTCCTCCTACAAAAATGAAAAAGAGAAACATTAAAAACTTAAGGTGTGTAGTAGCCCACCTGATTAGGTGCGCTACTCTGCACCTTCACACCCTAAAAAAACTTCAAAAATAAAGCAAAAAACATAATACATTATCCAAAAAATAGGTGTACATCAATGCACTTGACCAGGTGTGCTGATGTGCACCTATTTTTTGTTTCAAAAACTAAAACAAGAGAAAAAATTAAGTTTAATAAACCCTTTAAGGGGCACAATAACGCAACTTAAAAGAAGAGCAAAAATGCCTAAGTCAAAATGAGGTGCACACCAACACACACCATGAGGTACGCTAATGTGTACCCCATAATTCAAAGTTTTCTTTCAAAGGAGGCACACCAGGTGCACCTAATAGGTGTGCCATTTTTTATTTTTATTTTTGCATGTCAAGACTATCAATTAGGTTTTAGGTGTTTTCAGAGCAATTAGGTTTTTGGGTTTTCCTCATATTAGTACTAGGATGTGATCGATCATTTTTCCTTCAAATTTAGGCTGATGAACATATTTTTGTACAAATTTAATGGTGTCTTCATCATCTTCTCTTACTAAGAAAATGACACCAAAACCAGTTGTATTCAAGTTCTAGGGCATCCCTACAAAATCTCGGTTCCAAGATGAATACTTAGAGATTTGGGATAAAGATTTAGGTCACATAGATTTGGGCACCTTCTTAACATTATGAAACCAACCTACAAAAATATCTCAAATGATATGTGCATTGACCTGATAAGGGCTTGTTAGTGTAGCATCACACCCAATGTTAGTACAATCCTCAAAGTTGATTATGACATTTTCAGAACATTATGTTCCTGAAGAAAGGGCCATGAAAAGAATGACTAGAGAGATCATCTTGGATCTCTAACCCAAGAACATTGAAAAAATATACCATCTCCCAAGGGTGGATCAATTCATTAGATTAACCTATGAGTAAGTAAAGAGATGGTATCAGGAACATATTGATGAAGCTTATAAGATTATCTAGTCTTCATACCTTATAGAGAAGACTCTTGTAGGAAAGAAAACAAGAAAAGTGGACATGACATGAGGATACATGAAAGAAGACATTGAATATTCAATCATACTCTTGAGTAGAGTTATGAGTTTCCTAGTGGTTGGACACCTGAACATTTTCATGGTGCATTTTATCAAGACAATAAAGAAAGTAGAGATACAACTTGATTGGGCTACTACTCTCAATGATAATTTGGGTGAGAAGCTAGTGGCAATGAAGAACAATAGGAAATTCTACATGACATCATACGTAGTGTACTTGTTAGCCACAAGAGCAACTGATTAGCATGTAGTATGTGAATGCATGGCCCTACATTGTATATCCCTAGCTAGTAAAGAAGAGGCTTCTAGAGAAAAGAAAATAATATAGGATTGTAAATGATGCTTTTATCTTCACAATAATTTGGCTCATAGAGAGGGATTATGCAAAGAGAATATCAGAGGAGGCAGTTGCACAAATATCACTAGTTAGAGCTTATTATATCCAGTTCTAAACATTCACATATTTGAGGGTAGCGGGTACAACTATCAACCCTAAAAAGCTCCCTAGGTATCTCAGTGATAGATTGATTCTTCTAGAGATCTCTTGACATTTCTTGTCTGCCTATGATAGAGTTAGAAAGTAACATAAATCATGTTTGACATGGCCTATGACTATAAGACTTTTCCAAGTGGATCAAACGAAAGATATTCCAAATTTTGAGTGTGAGTGTGACTAGTATCCCTTGGATGAGTATAATTCTCCTCAGCCATATTTTGATAACAATGGGTGAGTACAACACTTAACTAGCAAAACATTTCAACATGAAGATGCCCTTGAAGATCATTGGATGAATGTGACAAATGACTATGATGTCTACATAAGGGATTATTGTAGGAAGACTTTGTATCTGGTAGTGAAGGCTTTGAAGATAAAGGTTCCATTAAAGATTGTGCAACAAGATATAGAAGAGTTAATCCATTGTTCAACAAGGATAAGATTGATGACTGACCTATCCTGAATGTCGAGGTTGAAAAAGAAGAGAACTTAGATATAAACCATAGGGAAAGGAATATAATCAAATTGACAAATTATTGGATTAAAAGCCTTTTAAAACTTGAGCCAATTCCTAAGATAGTAATCTTCCATGCTCAAGCCTATCCAGCTAAAGGTAGAGGAGAAAAGTTCACAGTACCTATATTTATAGCTCAGTCACCCATAAGACCAAAAATGGTGTTGAACTCTTGTCTAAGGAGATAAATCTAGAAAGGGAAGATAAGGGAAAGGGCATTGCAAAACAAACTCCTTCATCCTCTAAGGAAAAATCCCTGGTACAACATATCCCAATGTTGTTGAGGAAAGAAATAATAAGGAATAAGAAGCAACAATTCACTACATAGGAGGAAGATAGGATGGATTTAATTGATGTCCTAAGGAAGCATGATTCACCTCCAAAAGATGCACACACATTAGCCTTCATTATGAGTGGTCATAATTAGGACCTTTTTTCTCATGTAGCTATCCCTTCTCTACAATCAAATGTTGAATAATTGACTCTATGAGATTATTAGATCAAGGAGGTCATGCTTGGGAAGCCCACCTTGGATATTGTGAAGCTGATGTTAACAACATGAATGAAGGAGGTGTTTAGAAGATTGCTGCAGTAAGGGGCAAAATTAGTAACACTTTGGCAAAAGAATGAAATCCTAAAGGGATATCTAAGAAAATTTGTTGGTCCCTTGGATACCACAAATCTGGAAGATGCTTTGAATGCAACAATTGAGAGAAGAGACATGGGTACAACCTAATTGAATCCATTTTTGAGAGCTTGTCACTAGTGGAAGGAAATTTTTGAGGAGAAGGGTGTACTAATTATACAAGGAAATATAAGAGAATATGGATAAGCTAGTAGCTATTTTGAATCAAGATTTTGGTTTAATGGATGAAATACATACCTAGAGAAAAGACTTGCATGCATTACAGGCAATTAAAGGCCAAAGGTATCAGATGCTGATGGATGTATATACAACTAAGGAGTTGGATAAAATAGATGATTGGATTAAAAATATTGTAGATGGTAATAAAGTAATGGAGTCATTACATGTAGACATTCATAGGTTCAAGAACCACACCCAAGAGCAAATTTTGGAAGCAGAGAAACATTATATTGATGCATGTCTAGACATTTTTGAGGAAGATGCATGGGAGAATTTAATACTAGTAGAGGTATCAGTTGAGAAATTTTGAAAGACATTTGAAAAAGCTTCTAATGATGAGGATATCAAATAGATATTTAGAATGGAATAAGCTTTATTGGAGCTTGACAGGAACTTTAGAGATTTTGCAGAAACTTGTATAGAAGTGGGAAACTATAGGTAGAAAGTGAAAGAAAAATTTAACACCTTAGATTTTCTAGATGTGGCTCAAGTCACTGAGATAATCAAGAAACTTAAGGGAAATTACCCAAGCATAGCTTTGGTATAAAGGGGAACAAAACCCAGAAGCCAAAATTTCAATTTTAACACTTAGTAAAATTTTGTATTTTTTGAGTTTGCCTTTGAGTTATGCTATTGTGCTAGTGCGCTAGGTGTACTATGTGCATTGGTGCACTTTTTCAATAGTTCTGGAAGATTTTGAGAATTTAGAGGTGCACTAATAGTTAACTACTAGTTCTAAAATTAGAACTTTTCATGCATCAAAAATGTATTCTAATGAAAGTTTAACCGCTATAGATGTCTAGTAAAGTTGGAGCTCCTATTTTTGGCACTTCCAATCACTTCTACATCAACTAAAGTCTTTCTTCTTCTTAGTTTCTCATGTTTTCTTTATTTCATGATATGTAAAGGCTCATGTATCCAATTAATGATATAAAAATGGATGGAGTCCTTGTAGGCACTAGTTAGATAGTTAGTTTCTACATAAATAGATTTGTTTTATTAGTTTAGAAGCATATGCTTGCAGAAATATATCTCTCACTCTCAACACAAATTGAGGAAAATATTTCTTATAAATTTAGGAATGTAACATGTATTCTGCGTCACCATTATTTTTCAATAATATATACTTTTGGTGCTCACATTTGGAGTGTAGTGGCTCTTTCCTAAGTGTGTTATATTTTGTGGATGTATGTTCATGGATTGTAATTGAGCCAAAAGTTTGATGCATTATTTTTGGTTGTGTGATCTTTTAGTTTTGGTGTTTTCTATGTGTCTACAAATTTTTCTAATGTATCTGGTTCAAGAAGAGATCACCATAATGCTCTTTCATAGCTTTTTTGTCTCACATGACTGGACTTTCCATGTCCTTGCGATCTGATGAAAATTGAAACATCTTACGGTTATTGAATTCCCCATTAACAATTGCATCAATGAAATTAAGGAAGCACTGCTCCTACTTTCATTGGTTACCTACCAATCTTTTTGAAAGCTTAACTTGTATATGCATTATTTTTGTAGTTTATGTCCGTTAGGATTTACTTTTCATGTTATTTGCTTAAATCTCTTGTTACCCTATCTTAGTTATTTTCTTTTACAAAAACTTGATTAAATTAGAAATTCATATAGTTACATTATTAGATTGCATTCATTAAAAAACAAAAAAACAAAAAACATAGTTCTTTTTATATGTGTTTTATTCATTTTTTATAGTAAGCAAATTCTACATCTTATCTAAAGTTTTTGAACTAGCAAAGGCCTTGTTGTGAATATTCACATTTGTCTTTAACTGAGTGGATTTGAGTAGGTTGCAAGATTTCTTGGAACCTTGGAGTTGATCCTCAGATTAGTTTTTCAAGAGAGGAGTTAGAAAGGATTTTTGTCATTAAGCATTGTGCAAAATGATAGCTCAACAAAATTGGTGCTAGAAGGAAGGCCTCTTAACATTTGGATTGGAAGAAAAAATTTGCAAACTTCAAATTTCTACATTTTTTCACAAGTTCATAAAATTTTCTAAGTTTCTCACTTTTTGAGCTGCATAGCTACGCTAGGTGTGCTAGGTGTTCTTGTGCACCAAATTTTGAGGTGTGCCTTATTTTGTGAAAAAGTGTATTTCTGCAGAGGAGCTCTTTTTCAGAGTTAATGCAAACTAGAAGAAATTGATTCATAATCCCCATTTCAGCAAGCTTTAAGATCTTCACCAAGTGCACACAAGTTCCTTGAGCTTAGCTATTCCTATAAAACTCGCAGTGACACAAAGGAATCCCTCAAATTCTACAACTTTCATTCAAACTTTCATCATCTTCTTTAGCTCCACCTTCACAACAACCACCCAATGGACCACCAAATACCCCAACATTCCACCTCCACAACAACCACCCCTTGGTCTACCAAATCCTTAGATGACCTTTTTTGCAAATGCTATAGACTCACCAATTAACTTGATAGGAGTAGTAAATAATCTTTCTAAAAATCCCAAGAAGTTTTGCCCAAGGTTCATCTATGGGGAAACAAAAACTACTGAAGATCACATCAAAGTATTCAAGGAAATTTGCAACTAAAAGTAGATTGCTAATGATAATGTGGTTCTTTTCTTATTCCCCTACTCTTTGTGGGAAGTTTCCTTTAATTGGTATGCTAATCTACCACTTGGATGTATTAGAGACTAGGCTACTTTCAAAAAATTGTTCTTGGAACAATTCAAGATTTTCATCAATCCAACTATGATACATCAACAATTCATATCAATCAAAAAGGATATAGTTGAGATAGTTTCACGCTTCAACCATTGCTTTCATATGGTCTATCACAAGTTGGAAATACCATACACTATAGTAGTTGGAGCTGCTATTTAAATTTATTTGGATGTTATGGACCATCTTATAGCTATCTTTCTAGGAATATTTTCTGCAATGAATATAGACACATTGGATAAAGTCTTCACAAAAGTGATTACCTTCACTAAGAAAGCCAATCCTAATGGAGGAGGATTGATGCTTCTAGCTCAAGCTATTACAACAATGTCAACATATCCTATTGGAGAACTTGTAATGCCTAGCTCGTTCATACCTATGAATCAAGTTCCATTACAATAGGCACCCACTCCACAAAATCCTACTTTAGCATATCTAGGGTATGAACTTCTAAAAGCTACTTCCTTCAAAAAAAAGGCAGTAGCTTTTGTTGAGGTAGACAATAGTTTTGCCTTTGAGTTTGGTAAGATGAAGAAGACCATGTCACAAATGAATAATGAGCTGACTCGCTTATGATTGTCGCAAGGAAAAAATAAAAACTTTCAAAGAAACAACACTAGTCCTTACAACAACAAAAATTACAACTATAATTACAATAGGAATTTAAGTGGAAACAAGAGTACTGGAAACAAAAATGTAGGAAACAACAGAGGAAATAACTTCAATCCTCCTGATCGTAACAATGGCATCCAAAGGAAAAATCAATAATGAGACACTCACCTGAATAATGGAAGTATTCCTATAGATAACAATAACAACAATGTTCAATATGTTGATATGAATCAATGTGATGATGCTCAAAATGCATCCAACAATGATGATTTGTTCTACAATGGAAATCAAGACTTGACTCAAATTTCACAAATGAATGACAACATCCCTCCTATATAGTTTAATGCTATGCTACTAGAATCTTATGAATCTACACAAAATGCACAAGTAGAACAACCAGCCAATGAAGAATTCTCTTTTCCATTTAGTCAAGAACTAGACATTCAACTTGAAGAGATATTTTCCTTTCAAAATGATAATTGGAACACATATAATCCGCAGAGTTGAAAAGAGCCTATGATAGATGGAATTCCTCTAGGACTACAATCAACTCCCCCTGATCCAAGAGTGAGTAATAATTTTGCACCAATTAGGCCCTCGTATAGAGGACAACAAAATCAGAATCAAGCAAATGTGCCAAAAATCTTGAAAAATCTAGCTTGGTCTACTGAGAAATATAATGTAGTGGAAGATTTGAAATGAACTAAGGCCAACATTTCCATGTTTGACATGCTACAAAACTATCCACAATAATGAGAAGCACTGATGAAAACTCTAGATCATACAAAGGTACCCCATAATACAAATACTACTCCTCAAAAGGCAATATCTCAAGAAGTCAACACTTTGGAGGTAATGCCAACTATGTTTAAAGACAAGGTTGAGGTGTCTCCATTTCTACTTATCATTAGGATATATGGGAAAAATATTCATAATTACCTAATTGATTCAGGAGCCTCATGTAATGTTATGCCACTATCAATAACACAAAATTTGGGAGTTACTCCTCAACCTTCTAATTAGATAGTGATACAGTTGGATAAAATAGAGGTAAAAGTCATTTATGTGTTAAAAGATGTTCAAATATAGTTGATGGTTTACCCTAAAATTCAAGATAGCATTGATATACATATGGTTGATATTCATGAAACCTGTGGATTGCTACTAAGTAGAGAATGGATGAAATGCTTAAGGGGATTGTTTTCTATGGATTTTACTCAATAATGGCTACCATGGAAAGGGTTGAACAATCAAATCAAGACAAATGCAGAGCCAAATTTAAAAATAATGATTATAGAATACAATGCTCCAAATAAAGTGGCATTCTTACAATTAGATTTGGGCTCTTATAAAGTGATGGCAATTAATTCATTTTCAACCAAAATATCAGATGATCAAAATGAAAAGTCCAAGATTTCAATCCCAAAGTAGGAGATCATAACACAATTCATAGACAACATGGTAGCTAACTTACAATGTTTAGGAGAAGAAGCTAACCCCAGTATCCTACTTCTCCTAGGGTTTTTCTAATTGCATAAAATTAGCCATTCAGATTTCAAATGTTCATCGTGTCAAGAAGCAGTTGCTAAGGTATTAACACAAATGATGGATGTCAAGAGTGATAACACTCCAAAATATGGACTCATGGAAAATCAAAGTCTTATAAAAATATCTACATCTATTGAAAATTTTGAAGAGGAAATTGAAGATCTAAATGCATCATATAGTGATACCTCTTCAGATGGTAGAGGTTTGTCTTCTCCTCCACTAGGGATGATAAGAGTTCAAAGAAGAAGATAGTACATAAAAGGTCAAGGATGGACTTCAATAGTCATCCATCCAAAATCCAAAGTGCATGAAATTAAGGAATCAATAGGGGAAATTTAGGATAAACAATAAAAACATACACTTTGAGTATCAAGGAATGACATTAGAAGGTCATCAAGTCCACCCCACAAAAGATTATAGTGGGTAGCCAAAAGAAAATCTTTTCAAGCCCAAGTGAAAGAAAATTTAAGGATGAATAAGAACAATGTTAGAAAACCCAAAGAGTATCTGATATGGACACTTCTCTTTGATGGTTCCAAATGAAAATCAGGAGCTGGCATAGGTATTGAGTTGATCAACCCAAAATGTAAGTCTTTCTATGCTACATATTGATTACAATTTAGATGTACTAATAATGTTGCAGAGTACAAAGCATTGATCCGAGGACTTGTTTTTGCACTAGAGAAAGGAATCACAACTCTCATCATTGAAGGAGACTCTTAGTTAGTTATCAGACAAGTAAAATCATTATACTCCTGCAATGATAAGAGGTTTCTTTCTTATAGGAAAAGAGTATGGGGATTAATGGATGATTTTAAACCCTTGAAGATAAAGTCTAGTCCAAGAAGGAAAAACATGGTAGTAGATGCTCTGACTATTTCAGCTAGTGCATTACAACTAGTTAAGAGAATGAAATTGAAAATATTTTTAGTAGAATTGGTTGTTTCTCCATCTATCCTAGACAATATCATAAACTTCCAAGTCTTTCAAGATGATCAACATATACTAGAATTTATCATGTGCAATGACTACTTTAAAGGGCAAGAAATTGATGAAACTCTAGATGAAAAACCTAAGGATGATGAACTTGAAGATGAAGATGGGATCTTGAATTTAAAAACCAACACTATTCCTAAGGGAATGGTTGAGTTGGAGCTCATTTTTGATCATGATGAATCAACACTTAATAGAAGAATGGTCAGCAAAAAGGGAATCAAGGAATGTGACTCATATAACCTAGGTATTGATGATGATCCTAGAATGGTAAGGATAAAAAAGGTGTGCAGTATATAGGAAAGGGAAGATATGCTTAAATTAATTATAGAGTATAAGGATGTCATTGCTAAGAGTTATGAAGAGCTAAAACATATGATCCTGAGATCATTACACGTGATATTCCATTGAAACTAAATACAAAACCTTTTTGTTAGAGGCAAAGACCTGTTAATCCAATCATTGAACCCTTAATAATGAAAGAAATTAAGTAGTTACTCGATACCAAGATCATCTTCCCCATTTTCCATTCTACGTTGGTGGCTAATTTGGTTCCTATGCAAAAAAAGATTAGAGAGATTTGTCTTTGCATAAATTTTTTTAACTTGAACCTAGCATCTCAAAAGGACAACTATCCTTTACCTTCACTAGATTAAGTCCTAAAAATTGTAAATGGTTCAAAGATTATGTCTTTCTTGGATGGATATTCATGATATAATCAAGTAATGGTTGGTGAAGAAGATAGGCTAAATATAGCTTTCACGACTAAATGGGGAACTTTTGCCTATAGAAGAATGCCTTTTGGGCTAATTAATGTAGGGGCTATGTTTCAATGAGCCATGGAAGAAGCTTTTAAGGGATTGATAAACAAGTGTATAGTCATCTACATGGATGATTTAACTATCTTTTCAAAGGATCAAAGCACTCATATTACTGATTTAAGACAGGTATTCAATAGATGTCATAAATACAACATATCCCTCAATCCAAAGAAATGTTCATTTGGGGTCACTAAAGGAAAGCTCCTAGGTCATATCATCTCTAAAGAAGGAAGATCCATTGATCCTAATAAAATTGAAGCCATTCTAAAGTTATCACCACCTCACATTCAAAAGGAACTTAAGTCTTTCTTTGGGAAGATAAATTTTGTGTGAAAATTCATAAGCGGATTTTTAGAGATAGTTTGTCCCCTTAATGATTTACTCAAAAAGTGAGTTAAAATAAAATGGGTTCTAGGGATTAAGAAATCATTTGAGGATATCAAAGTGGCTATTTCCATAGCCATAGTATTGGTGAGTCTAGATTATGGACTACCTTTCAAAATATACTCTTTTGCTTCAAAAAATTCTTGTGTTGGAATTCTTATGTAGAAGGAAGAAAAGGAAGATGAAAGGTCCATTTCCTTTATGAGTTATCCTCTGAAAAATGTTGAGTTAAATTATTCTAACCTCAACAAATAGTCTTTTTCTTTAATCAAGGAAGTAAAGAAGGTCTATCATTACTTACTAAGGAGCAAGGTATATGCAATTGTACCTGATCTAGTAGTTAAGACATTATTGATGCAAAATGAACTCGGTGAAAGATGAGGGAAATGGATGGAAATTCTCCAAGAATTTAATTTGGAAATTCAACCTATAAAGTTAGTAAGAGGCCAAGGATTGTCAAAGATGATAATAGACAATCAAATAGAAGATGAAAAGAAATTTCGGTTTGAAAGTGAGACGTATGTGGACAATCAAAAAAGGATTGTAGTGTCCCAAGTTGATATTGGTCAAGGTCTAATAACTAATGTCTAGTACCAAGATATAATTTATTATCTTTTAAAAAATTAGTATCCTAGTTGGAAGAATAGTCCACAATGTAGGAGACTCAAAATGAAGTGTGAATCCTACATGTTGCATGATAGAAAGTTATATGAAAGGAACTATGGAGGGATTTATCTAAAATGTCTAGGGCATGAGGAAGTAAAGGAAGTTTTGGAACAATTTCACATTAAGTATGGTATGGACCATAGTTCAACAAAAGAAACTGCTCATATGATTCTGAGATCGGGTTATTTTTGACCCACAATATTCAAGGAAACTTTTGAGCATGTGCATACTTGTCATATTTTTCAGACTAGTGCTAACAGAGAAAGACATCCTACAATGCCATTACAACCAATGGTTGAGATATGCCCCTTCAAAAAGTGAGGGATGGATTTTATTAGTCTAGTGAATCCACCATCGTCAATTGGACACACATTTATTCCAACAACTATTGATTATTGTACGCATTGGAAAAAAGTAGAAACATTTAGAAATTTCACAACTAAGGTGGTTACAAACTTCTTGGAAGAACACATTGTCACTAGATTTGGGATGCCTTTCTCCTTAGTGTGTGATAATGGATAAAATTTTGCACCAATATTCTTAACTCAATGAACATTGAAAAATTAGTTCATTATCAAGTTCTCTTCAAATTATTATCCGCAAGGGAATAGTGTAGTGAAATCTACAAACAAGAACTTGATCACAGTAATAAGACATTTGTTGAAGGAGAATCCTAAAGATAAGCATATACAACTCAAATATACACTATGGATAGACCAAGTCAGGGTCAAGAATGCTTTAGGGACATCTCCATATCTGCTTGTTTATGGACAAGGGCCAGTATTTCCACTTATCCTCAGAATTCCTATTTTGAAATTCATGAGTGGGTATGTTGAAGATGTTGATAGGGAACAAATCAAATTGATGAATCTTTTAGAGATGGATGACAAATGGATAGTTACTTTGGAGCGTATGGCTAAACATCAAGATGTTGTCAAGAGGTGGTTTGACAAGAGAACCATGATAAAGTCTTTCAGGATATATGACCTTGTTCTACTCTAGGACAAGGTGAAAGAAAAGATGGGCAACCACACAAAGTTTCAATGCTTGTGGATTGGTCCTTACCAAATCACAAAAACTCTAGGAGAAAATACTTTTAGGATGAGTTACTTACATGGGAAATTAGTTCCATTGCTAGTCAATGGGAAAATTCTAAAGAATTACTTTGAGGCCTAAGAGACTTCAAAGAAAAAAAAAGATTTCATTTTTGCAAGTGTGTTTATTTCTGCAAGGGTGTTTCTTTTTAGTTGTGTGTTTTCTTTCAGTCATGTGTTTTTTTTCAAAGTTGCATTAGTCCAAGGGGTAGGTGCATTCAAGATTTCATCTTGATGTATCTTAGTAACCATTATTTTGGTTCCAATTTTTGGGAAGAGGCATTTCTTTGTCGAAACATTCTAATGATTTTTTTTCTTATACCAACTGAGGAATGTATGTTACTTGTAGTAATAGGGGACTTTCATCCTTAAATTTAGAATTGTAAATCAACAAGTTCTTGATACTTTACAAATTTAAAGATTGATTATCTCAGGTGTTGTTAAACCAAGGTTGAAGACAACAAGGGATGATCCAAACCCCATTGGTTCAAATAGAAGGGTCTTCTTGAAAGAATTCCTAAGATAATTGATTGGCATGAGAGTTTCTAAAAGGTTCTTAAAAGAGGAATGCAAGGGATGTTCACAAAAGATCAAATCCAAGAAATGACACCAATGTCTTGGCCACATAGTCTAAGCATTATCAAGATATAGAAAGAAAATAAAAAATAAAAGAATGGTGCTTAAGAATGAAGGATTCTAAAAGGTCTAAAAGGGGCAATTTGATAAAATAGGATATGCATTCTAAATAAGCTATCAAGTACCAAAAAATTACTTTATTAGAGAATCAACTAGTGAAATTATGAACTACATGGAGCAAGCATTCAAAGGATTGCCAAGAACTTCAAAAGAAAAAGTGACAGACCTGCCAAGAGCCCTTAGAACTAATTCTCTCATCAGGTTAGACAAAGGATCAAAAAACAACTTTTGTGAAGATTCCTGATGAATGGATTGGATGGGGTGGAAGATTGTTTCCAAGTTGTCAATTTTTTTTGATAGAATACATTCTAAGATGTTGAAGGAAATGGATACACATAACACACACTAAACTTGGCAATTTGAGGTCCTAAATTTTTGACTGCAAAGTGACTCAAAATACCCTTGGAATATTTAGGATTCAGTTGGTGTTTGATGCATATCAAACAAATATTTTCTAATGAATAAATGACTTTGTCATTTCTTCCTTTTATTAGGGCTATTTTTAGTGGTTCCACAACACTCACCCAATTTTTGATAGAAATGGGGACTCCCTACTTTTTTTTTCAATTTTTTGGAGCCCTAGTTCAAGATCCAAGTCCTTTTGAAGTTTTATCTAGTGTCCTAGTTCATGTCCGAGTCCTAACTAGAAAACTCAGTTGACAAGAATTAGAATTTTTGAGGAAATAGGCTTGTTTTACAAAAAGAGAGGCACATTAGCACACCTAATTAGGTGCACTAGTGCACCAAAACCCAAATATAGAAGCACTTCACCTTTGGTGATGCACAAATGCATAGCTATGCACCTGTATAACATCAAAGATGAGTGGGCATATGTAATCCCCCTCTCTAACTCTTCAATTACATTCATTTCATCTTCTCCAAGCCTCCTTCGCACAACTTTGCACCTAAACTAGTGTGCCATCTTCTCCATTTCCTCCTGTAAAAATGTAAAAGACAAACATTAAAAACCTAAGGTGTGCAGTAGTGCACCTAATTAGGTGCACTACTCTACACCTTCACACCCTAAAAAAACTTCAAAAACAAAGCAAAAAACATAATACAATACCCAAAAAATAGGTTTACATCAGTGCACCTTCTCGGGTGTGCTAATGTGCACCTATTGTTTATTTTAAAAACTAAGAAAGGGTAAAAACTAAGTTAAAAAAAAACCTTGAAGGAAAAAATGCCTAGTTCAAATGAGTGCACACTAGTGCACCCCATGAGGTGTGTTGATTTGCACCCCATAATTCAAGATTTTCTTTTAAAGAAGGTGCACCAGGCACACCTAAGAGGTGAGCCATTTTTTATTTTTATTTTTGTATGTCAGGACTATCAATTAGGTTTGAGATGTTTCCAGAGCAATTATGTTTTTGGGATTTTCTCATATTAGTACTAGGATGTGATCGATCATTTTTCCTTCAACTTTAGACTAATGAATGTCTTTTTGTAAAAATTCAATGTTGACTTCATCATCCTCCCTTCCTAAGAAAATGACACCAAAACTAGTTATATTCAAGTTCTAGGGTATCCCTACAAAATCTTGATTCTAGGATGAATACTCAGAGATCTAAGATATAGATTTAGGTCACATAGATTTGGGTGCCTTCTTAACATTTTGCAACCAACATACAAAAAGATCTTAGATGATATCTATATTGATCTGATTAGGTCTTGTTGGTGTAGCATCACACTCAGTATCAATACAAGCCTTAGAATTGGTTATGACACTCGCAGAACATTAGAAAGGGTCATGGAAAGCATAATTGAAGAGATAGTCTTAGATCTCTAACTAAGAACATTGAAAAAGTGTTCCATCTCCCAAGGGTAGATCAATTCATTAGATTAACCTATGAGCAAGTGGAGAGATGGTATCAAGAACATATTAATGAAGCTTCTAAGATTAACTAGTCTTAATACCTTATAGAGAAGAATCCTCTAGGAAAGAAAGCATGTAAAGTAGACATGACATGAGGATACATGAAGGAAGACATTGGATATTCGATTATACTATTGAGTAGAGTTATGGGTTTTCTGATAGCTAGACACCTAAACATTTTCATGGTGCATTTTATCAAGACAATAAAGAAAGAAAAGATGCAACTTGATTGGGCTACTACTCTTAGTGAGAATTTGGGTCAGCAACAAGTGGTGATGAAGAACAACTAGAAATTATACATAACATCATACTTGGTGTACTTGTTAGCTACAAGAGCAACTGATTATCCAGGGCTTTATAAGAGGGAAAGCATGTAGGATGTGAATGCATGACCCTACATTGTATATCCTTAGCTAGTAAAGAAGAGGCTTTTAGAGAAAAGAAAATAATATAGGATTGTAAATGATGCTTTCATCTTCAAAATAATCTAGTTCATAGAGGGGGATTATGCAAAGAGAATATCAGAGGAGGAAGCTGCACATATATCACTTGTTAGAGCTTATTATATCCAATCCTAAACATTCACATATTTTAGGGTAGCAAGTACAACTATCAACCCTAAAAAGCTCACTAGGCATCTTAGTGACAGATTGATTCTCATGGAGATCTCTTGACAACTCTTGTCTACCTATGACAGAGTTAGAAAGCAACATAAAATATGTTAGACATGGGCTATGACTATACGACCTTTCTAGGTGGATTGAAGGAAATATATTCCAACTTTTGAGTGTGAGTGGGATTAGTATCCTTTCGATGAGTATAATTCCCCTCGATTGTATTTTGATCACAATGTGTGAGTACAACACTTAGCTGGCAAAGCATTTCAACATGAAGATGCCCTTGAAGATCACTGGATGAATGCAACAAATGACTATGATTTCTGCATAAGGGATTATTGTAGGATGAATTTATATTTTGAAAAGAAGGCTTTGAAGATAAAGGTTCCATAAAATATTATGCAACAAGATATAGAAGAGTTACTTGATCCATTATTCAACAAGGATAAGATTAGTGACCAACCTATCATGAATGCCGAGGTTGACAAAGAAGAGAACTCAGATAGTAACCATAGGGCAAGGAACACCATCAAATTTAAAAATGATTGGATCAAAATTCCTTTTAAACTTGATCCAATTCCCAAGACAATACTCTTCCATGCTCAAGCCCATCTAGCTGAAGGTAGAGAAGCAAAGGTCATAGTGCCTATGTTTATAGCTCAGTCACCAGAAATGGTGCACCAACTTGATAGACCAGTTGGGTATTATCAAGCTCAAAAGGGTAAAGATAAAGGTAAAAGGAAGAGGAAATATCCTCAACAAGACAAGCCAAAAGAGGGAGAAATTTAGGTAAGAACATAGACTAGGGAAGAATATGTTCAAAGTTATGAAAAGGTTGAAGCTACAGAGACCCAAGACAATCTACAAGTGTCACCTATAGAACAAGGAAAAGGAGGAGATGGAATGGAAGTCCAAGAAATACCTCAATAGTAGGTACAAGCATCCCCCTTTGCACCTAAGAAGAAAAGGAAGATTAAGACTATGATAAAGAGGAGGCAAAAGTTGATTAAGAAAGTAATTCCTTTCCCATCAATCCCGAGCCTATTCCAGAAGAAGCAGAAGAAGAGGATGATGAGGATGAAGAGGATAATTTACCTTTGAACTTGAGGACTTAGCTTGCTAGAACCACTTTAAGAGGAATAGAGAAGAAGCTCCACAATCACACCACCATCTATTCTTGAGAAATCCATTCAAACTACGACATTAGAAGATGGGATATAACAATGGATAGATGAGTAGGATGTCAATGGCACTGATATCTTTAAGATGTCATATTTTGAATTTATGCCCATGGGTACCAAATTGGTTGGAGATAAAATAAGAGATATACCAACAAATCAACCTCAATAGGAGGATTGTAGTCAACAACCACCCAAATCACAAGGACGCGAGATAGTGCCACCATCATTGATGCAAGTCATATTTTGTGTAGATAAGGGATCAGCTACTCCTCTTCCCCAAAATAATGAAGAAGAGTAGTTACACAAGGGGGAGATAGAACAAGTATCAACCAAGGAAGTGTTAGAAGAAGGGAAGGTAAGTGAACAATCTCAAAAAACTTCCCAAGACAAAGAGGTGAGAACTGTGGGCTCTACAGATATAGAGACTCTCAGTGCGAATCTCTTGCAAAAGGAGAGAACTCTAGAAAGGGGAGATAAGGGAAAGGGCATTGTAGAAAAACTTTTAAGAGAATATCCCTGGTACTACATATCCCAAGGTGGTTGAGGAAATAAATAATAAGGAATAAGATCAAGAAGCAATTCACTATAGAGGAAGAAGATAGGATGGAATTAATTGAAGTCCCGAGGAAGTTTGATTCTCCTCCAAAAGATGCACATGCATTAGCCTTCATTATGAGTGATCAAAATTAGGACCTTTTTTCTCACATAGCTATCCCTCCTCCATAATCAAATTTTGAAGAATTGACTCCACAAGATTATTAGATCAAGGAGGTCATGCTTGGGAAGCCCACCTTGGATACTATGAAGCTGATGGTAACAACAAGAATGAAGGAGGTGTTCAGAAGCTTGGAGTAGGAAGGGGTAGAATTAATGCCGATACTATGAAAATAATGGGTGTCATAGGATCATAAAGGGTTTTGCCACCATTTTTGATTGGGTGATATAAATTTAAAAAGGGTGTCATAAGATTGGAGGGTCATCAATACAATGGTGCAATGTTATGAAAGGCCTTTTCAACCACCTTGTTGTAATATTATAGAATCTAATCTTGACAGAAAAAATAATGATGAGAAATGAAATATGGGCTTCTCAACCAATCAGATTTGAATGTAGTACAAAAGTACATAGTTGAAAATTAATGGTGAAAATCTATGAAGTTGATAGAAGGGATTGAGATCATTTTTCAAGCATGCTGAAATCAATGCAACATAGACATTAGTCTATGCATATCAACTTATAAGATCTTCTTTTCTCATGATCATAGTTCACCATTTGTAAAGAGAGAGTATTTGAGCTTTTCATATCTTTTCTATGTATTCTAAATTTTTGTTTCTAGAGCATGTAAGAGAGAACATTTTCAATTTTGGGTAATTTAGTTGCATATTTAAAAAATGTTAGACTAGGAAGTGGAATAAATCCAAGCCTCAAATATGGTAGTCTTAGAGACCTCAACCTCGAAGGGAGTTAAAAGAAGACAGAAGAAGCCTAGTTGATTTCTAGAAGAGGGATGAAACTATTCCTAGGATCTACTAATGCAAAGTTTGTAGATGATCATGCCTTCTTTGATCCATATGTTAGGTGCAAAGATGCCAAGTGCCTTGATGTTACTAGTTTGAACTCTTTTGCTTTGTCTATTGCAATAGGGAGAAGAAAGTTCCTATTTGCAATCCATGGAAGAAGAACCTTTTTGAGTTAATTTTCCTGGAGGTATTCATGGATGTAGATTTGATGAAGGCCCTGTTCCAATTTTACAACTCAGCCACCAAGTCTTTTCATAGAAAGGATGGAACTATTTTATGTACTTTGGATTGATAATCTTTTATTGAAGCCTTTGGATCAACTGGAGCAATGGGTCAGCTTGTATATTTGTAGGACTTGCAAAGGAGATTCGAAAAAACCCTCAATGCTTTCATAGGAGAATCATTGCTGAAAGATATTTCCAGTGATTTAGAGAAGGTGGGTGATTACCCATAGAAAATTTAGAAAAAGATATCCCTGGAAAAATTCAAAAGCTATTTTGTCAAGACTATATATGGTGTCCACAAAGTTGTAGGAAAGGATGGGTCTGATGAGGTTTGGGGAGCAAAGTACACAATTTCTAAGGATTTGCAAGATGCCTACCATGCCAATGAATATGACTATGTTAGTTATATTTTGGATATAATGAAGGACAACATTGCTAGAGCTAGGATTGACGATATGAGAGAATTCACTTTCCCCTACTACTCCCTGCTAATGCATTTGATTCTCTACAAAAATGTGGGATACATTAGCTCTGAATTTATTAATCAAACTTCTAATTTGAATGGAGATTTGCAAATTCAGCTATGGATGTGGGTATGGGATAACACTTACCATTTTTTTGATTCTCTATCATTTTCCAATAATTTTAGTGTTGTTATAATGAAAATGTTAGACCTCGAGTACTTTAGAGCCCCTAAAATTTTGAAAGGTCTTTTGAGACCAGCCCTATTGCCTAAGGGGAAAAGATTAGATCATAATTGTAGGGATATTTTCTTACTTCCTACCTTTTCTTTAATGAGAGTCTATTTTTGTTCCCAACCACCCCATATTTTACCAAAGTTCATTCCTCCTAGATTAGGAATAATTGAATTTATTTGGCAATTGTTCATGGTGAATAAAGAGCATCTAGGCCCTAAGGTGCATAGGGGAAAATTTTTATGTAGATGTTTTAAAATTGGTGATTTTACCATTGGCAAGGAGGCCCTAGATTATGTTCATTCTTTTCTACATCATTACAATTTGTGCATGGGCTCCTATAGAATGTATAACTATGAGGGATGGAAGAGGGCAACACTAAAAGAAATGAGAAACTATGTATTGCCAAATTCCAAGGAGCTTCCCCATGAAGACATCATCTCAAACATAGTAGCATAAGGGGAAGCAGTTGATAAACTTGCAAAGCTTGATGATTTTCTAAGGGTTGAAAGGAAATTGAAGAGAATTGATCCCCAATTTGCAGGTTTTTACATGGATATCCCTTACCCCCAAAGAACTAGAAAAATGGTCATAGACCATGCAGAGATAATGGACAAGTTTCCAGAAGGTCCAATCGGCGAAGAAGAAATAGTTTTCCCTAATAGCCCAGAACCTAATGTGACCCTTGAGGCAGAGGAGCAGGATGCAACCCATGCATCTTGGATGACAAAAGGAAATAAGAGGCAAAATATTGTTCAGATCCCTCCACAAGTCAGGCAAAGGACCTTGCAAATTTTACTAGGAAGTAGTCAATATTTTGCTGACATGAGGCAATATTACTTAGAGACTAGGGTTGATGCAGCATAAAATACCTTGTCAGATCTGGAGTTGGCAATAGCCTGACTGGATGATAGGATCATCCAAGCTCAACAATTCTTGGAGGATGATGAGTTCATCAAATCTAGTGAATTCAAAAGTTTTTTATATAAGATTAAACAAAGTGAGCTTGTCCTCAAAATGAAACCAGATGAATCAGATGAGCAGAGGATGGAATTGATTGAAAAGCTATAGGCCTATGATCCTGAAAGTGAAGTAATGACTTTAGAGGAGTCCAGGGATCTAGTTCAAAGAAGTGGTATGCTACTGGTGCCTAGTTGGGATTTGGAGCAATGCTTGATTAGTTTAGAAGGCAAGAAAGTGTCATCTCCTATGAGGCAATTGGTGCTAATGGATTGAAGAGAAGGATAGGTTTCAACATTGATACCAAGTCCCTAGTAGTCTGGAGCATGGCCCCTACTTCTAAAAAACCTAAACTAATGGATGTGTAGAGAAAAAAAATAGGGAAACATGATTATATGGACTTTATAGGGCACCTCTGGCACAAAAATCTCCAAGGCATTAAAACATTTTTGATTTATGAATGAAGCCAAGGTAGAGGAAATGAAGACAAGATTAGCCCAATCCATACATGATTATATTGATGTCAGGAAACTCTATGAAAATGAGCTTAGAAGTAGCCATATCTACAAGGAAAATATTTATGAGCTTGACCCTAAAATTTAGGGACTTGAGGATGAAGTTGCATCTCTCAAAGAGAAACTAGCACAGGTAGAGCAAAGAATGGCTCCAATTTAGGAAGAAGAAGGATAGGGGACTTCAATTCTAGTCAAGGAAACTACTGAGGCATTGGTTCAAATTAAGGATACCAAGGAGGATGAGTCCTCATAGCTAAGGAGAATGAGCATTGAAACTCAATCAGTCTAGTAGGGAGGAGATGTAAGGATAGAGATCCTTAAAAGTATGATGAGCCATAGGGTTGATGTTTTAAGGAATATATCACAACAGGCTCATAATTCATTTGTTGCTTCATAAAGTGTTGAGTATTTTTTTAATTAAGAACTCTCATGGTTAACACCTACTTTTGGCCTATGGGGGCTCTACATTCAATTTTTGGATAGATTAATTGTATTCATGGCTAAAATGCCAGATTTACCAAATAAAATTATCACTGTAAAGGAGGGCCTAGAGATGGTAAAAGAATTAAGTGGCTTCTTTACTGGTAAATTGCATGTTATACAAGGTAAATTAATTTTTTTTTTGATGGAGTAGAACCTTCTATGCCATCAATACTTAGTGCTACCAATGTAGTGAGGGACTGGTAGGAGTGGTCAACTTCTTTTGATGACATTTTGACTTGGGAGACTATAGTAGCAATTTTTTAAGATACCTCTAGTTCCCCTTTCCATACTTTGGTTTATTCTCTTTTTAAGGCATAAATAATTTTGAATAAGTTTATTGTTGAATCCCAAGCAATTATGGATGCTAGGTGGACCAAGGCCACTCAAGATCTACATGAGGTGAAGAATATTGACTGGCTCACCAAAAGAGAAATTTATGTTTGGGAAGTAGTGGGTGAAATAAAGGTGCTACTGTTAGGAGGTAGCTGAGATTTTTGCATACGAGGTAGATAAAGTACAAGGAGAAGAAAAGATCAAAGATTCAACATTAATATTTTTATGCTTCCTCATCTACTTATCTTTTTGATTGATATTTTGGAAGAATGATCTATGTACTTATTATGTACATCTTCTAAAAAGTTTTGTCTCCATTAAAATTTTGACATGTGTCCTCCTCTCATCTGTAGCTTGTTGCAATCCTATATATGGATTTCCAAGATAAGTAGAGGTTGGCTGTCTATAGAATTTTCATATAAGTCATATTATTATTTTGTAGTCTGTCTAGAGTGTTATGGAGTTACTTGAATGAGTTCAGTTATATGCATATTTGAATACAAAAAGGAAAACATTCTGGAGAAGTGGTTTTATCCTTGTGTTGTATTTTGAGTTTTATTAGCAATATTGAAATAAAAATAGAAGGATTTATCCTTAATTATCATTATCTTTGAAATTTTGTCTCTTTTTCATATATCTACAGCTTTGAGACTGAATAGATAAGTCTTCTCTTTAGTTTAATGCAATCTAAATGGTTGTATATCTCTTATTGATTGCTGCTAATTTAAAGAATCACGTAATTGCTTTCTATAATTGATAAGGTTTAGGGTTTATGAAAAGGATGAGAATCAGAATGAAACTAAAAGTTTAATGTTGACTCTTTTTATCATAAGCTGATTAAAAAGGTCTAAATTGCTAATCCTTGACTCTATAGCCCAATAGATAAGGCATTGGCCCATCCTAAAGTTTGAAGGCATATAGTAACATTCATATAACTACATGAAATTTACACAACAACAATATGAATTTCCCATTTTATGTGTTGAAGAGATAAAAACATGGGTCATAGCTTGTTTGCTATTTCTTTCTTTGGTTGTAGTTAGCTATTGTAATCAAGAAGTATATCCGTAAATTGCACTAGAATATTTACCATTTCTACTATAGGGGATAGCCTTGCATAGAAGAATACCAAGTTAATAAGATAAGTCCTATTGGTTTTCTGGCCTTGGCTCAGTAGAGCCTAAAGTGAAGTGAGTCCTGTCGACTCTGTTAATTAGCCTAGAACTGAGATTTAGCCTTGCTAAATATAGGTTTTGTCTCATCCTTAGGCTTGTCCCTTTCTTTGTTTCTTGGTATCAGGTTTAAATCCACCTGATATGTTCTTTACAAGAAAGAACTCCTACCAAATGGAGACTCCACTGGGGAGTTAAGAAGTTACTATCAAGCTATGTTTTATAGAACATCAAGAACAAGTGTTTTGCTTCTTTTCCTAGCTTTATATCATACTTCCCTACTATAGGGTGGTGAATCAAGTCAAGGTTTTGTAGCTAGTGCTAAAATTTTAAGAAAATCCTAAAATCAATGGCTAAGAAAAAGAAGAATACACGTGCCTTTATTAAAACTCATCTTGAGATACCACTGTTAGCTAAACTACCTCGTAAGGTAAAAAGGAACCAAAATAAGAACAAGTCTGATTCAATTCTATGTGGGTCCCTAGAAGTAATGTGTCAGCCCAATAATTATTTCACCTTGTCGATAAGAAGGAGTTTTCATCCAAAAGTAATGAGTCAGAGGAAGTTGCACTCTTGGGGAAAAATTTTTCAACCCCATTAAAGGTCTTCCAAGATAAAAAAATGTCCCCTATGGGGGATTTTCCTTATAGACCAAACATGGTCAATGAAATGAACCATAGTTGGGGTTTTAGGGAAAAATGGAGATGGGTTTTAGTCTTAGACATGAACCATATGTAGCAAACCTTATAGACTTTGATCTAGTGGATTCTGAGGCTGCTACTATAGATCATGAGAAATTATTTCTAAAGCTTTCCCTTTTGTGAAACAAAGTTGCAAATGAGGAAGCTAGACACATGCATTTAGAAAAAGAAAAGGAGAAAATTATTATGAATACTATCATTGAAAGAGATAACCTACTTAGGAGAATGGCTTCCTTGCAAGAGGAGAATAAGATGTTGGAAGAGAGGTCTTCCAATCTACACTCTGACATCTTTGGAGATATGGATGTTTTGAGAATTGATATTCAAAGGCAAAAACAACTTCTTAAAAAGATTCAGGTCCCTATTGTTACATAGGTTCAACCTTATAAGCCTTTGGAAACTATAGTGGAAGAGGCACATAGGAAGGACTTGCATAGAGGAAAGAAAAAGGCTATTGGGATACACATCTGTGAGCCAGATCTCGCTAATAAGCCTACTTCTTTAGTCATGTCAAAGCTTGATTTATATTTGGAGAAGTCAAAAAAGGAAAATGAAGATCTGACCAAGGAACTTGAAAGGCTAGAAAATGAAGCTTAGGCTGTTGAGGGTAGAAGAAAAATCCAGTTCATAAAATCAAATTCTGCCTTAGCAGCTCAACTAGGTCAGCCTTCATAGTTTTTACCTATTGTAACTTGTGTTGGTCCTCTCACAATAGGTCAAAGTGCTCCACTATTAGCCCCTTTTTCAACTTCTGCTACTACTGGCCATTTTCCTCTTCTCCAACTTTCCCAAAAAACTCAACCTCCTTTCCACAATCAAACTATTGAGGCAAGTTCTTCAAGTATCCCAGTTTCCTAAAGGAAACCGATTTATATGGAAAAATGTAGGTAGATGCCTTTCTTAGGTATCCTTGGTCTTCCTCATCTTTTTTCAAATGACCTTAAGGACAAAGTCACCAAGTTTGTTGGAAATAATGCTATTACTAGTGAGGAGCATCTCAGAAGGTTCATTGATATGCTTAATGATTATGAGGTTGAACATGAGGATGTAGTGATGAAACCTTTTGTTCATTCACTGATTAAGGATGCTAGAGATTGGTTCAAAAGATTGCCTGATGATAGTGTCAGATCATGAAGTGATCTTGAAACCCTATTCAAGGAACAATATGGTGACAAGACTAATGCTAGTTTCATGCTAAATGATTTCAATAATATCAAGAAGAACCCAAATGAATCAGCCTTTGATTTCAATGTCAAGTTTCAAAAAGGTATGTATAAACTTTTCCAAGTAATGAGATTGAATGAAGATGTGTGTCTTACTACTTACTTCAATGCTTTTGATAGTAAGATGGCTTATGTCATTAGGGATAAAGATCCAAAAAAATTAAGGGATGCTCATACAATGGCTATAAATATTGAAAATAATAGAAGAGCTACTAGAAAACTTGGGAAAAGAGATGACCCTAAATTATTCAATCCTAAGGGAAAGAAAGATAACGAGAAACCCATTTTATGAAAGAAACCTGAGGATGATATAATGGGATAGGTTTTAAGTTTATTAAAAAAATTAAATCCCCCATCTCCCTAAGAGAAAAAAACAAATATCCTAGAGAGAGCTCCTTTTAATAATAATTTTAATAGACAACTTAGGATGCAAAATTATCCCTATACTACTCAATGGAAGGATGGAAAGCCAGTTCCTAATCCCACACAAGGGAACATGGGCAAAGGAACACTAGACCCTTTGCAAAGAAACTCTGTAAATATGAGTGATGATGTCCCTTGGTGTCTTGTTTTCCAGTCTCCACATTCCCCTAATTTTTGTGCTGTGGCTCAGTATTTTATTGCAAATCAGCAAGTGCAAAATGATGAAGATGTAAATGATAAATATCAAGAGGATGTTACATGTAACATGATTCATCTTTTTGATAGTGATAGAGAATTATATATTAATGAATCTAACCATGATGTTACAAACCAAAAAAAATTGTATCATACATATCACCAACAAGTGTTTTCTAATAGTGAAGATCAAGATGAAAATGTCATATGTAACACTTTAGCTACAACTGATCACATCAATTTGAGAAAACCTTCCAATGTAGAAATTGATAGAATTACTTCAGAATTAGTTGCACAAGTCTAGAGTACTTATTATCTAAGAAATAGAATTGTAAACAATGCCCCCCTGAAGTTATCTAGCATTTTCATGAAAGATAATATTGAAAAGGTTACTCATGAAAATAAGAAGAGTCCTCTTGCAGTTCCTAAGATCAAGGAAAGTAAGAATAAGAAGTGGGAACCAAAGAAAAGGGTCCATTTCTAGAATGAAGAAATTGGTAAGCCAACTAGCTCAGAAAAGGAAACAAGATCTGAAGCTATTAGGCAAGAGGATCCATCTTCTATTCAAGTTCCTATACCTTTAGGTGTTAGTGTGAAAAATACTGCTTATGATCCAATTGATATGATTTCAATGCTATCACATATCATAGTCAAATTTCCTTTGGTAGAGATGTTTAGGATAGATGAACACAAGAGAAAAGCTTTGTCTTGGTTAGGAGGGATACAAGAAAAAAATGTTATTACACAAGAACCAACAAGTACATTGCAGATCCCAGTTCTAGAAAAAGAGGATAATGGAGTCATCGCTCAAATACACCAAATGTACCTAGACAACTCATCAGTTGCATATTTGCAGGATATTGATCCCTTTTTCCTAAGTTTGATCATAAAGGGTAGGACATTAAAAAATTGTATAATCAACTTAAGTGCTTCAAATAACATAATTACTTTCAAAGATATGCAAGCCCTTGGTTTAGGAGTTGATACTAGAGAAGG
This sequence comes from Cupressus sempervirens, assembly GCA_028749045.1. Taxonomy (NCBI): domain Eukaryota; kingdom Viridiplantae; phylum Streptophyta; class Pinopsida; order Cupressales; family Cupressaceae; genus Cupressus; species Cupressus sempervirens. The sequence continues at coordinate 406,329,929 of CM053786.1, forward strand.
TAGATGTAGAGAAATGGATGCTAGAGAGGTACCTATCATAGGTGCTAACCTTTCAGACTTGCTGCATATCCTGACAAAGAACTGACTATGTCAGTCCTTGTAGTAGATATTCCCCCCCACTATGGAATGTTACTTTCAAGAAAGTGGAGTGCTACAATGGGAGGAAGTATGCAATGTGATTTGTCATATGCCACTTTTCAGGTAAGGGAAAAGGCCATCAAGGTTAATATAGAACCAAGAGTAACTCATATCTTTGAGGAAAATATTGATGAAGATACAACTTGTTTCATAAACATAGATGTGAATGCATTCAAAGCTGAATTAATCATCCAAGAAGTAGAAAAATTACCTGCACTAATTGAACAAGAAGTTACATGTTGCTTGGATTCTCCAAATTTGTGCAACATGTGTTTAGATGGAGCAAGTTCAAAGGAAGAACCAGGAGCTAGAATTGTGTTTGTCTCCCTAGATAAGAATACATTTAGGTATTTCTTTTCTCTAAATTTTACATGTACCAATAATGTTGCAAAATATGAAGCTCTGTTGTTAGGATTGAAAGTTGTAGCACATAATGGAATCAAGAAAATATATGTTATTAGTGATTCTAAACTAGTTATCTCTTAGGTTAGAGGTATATACGTTCAAAAAATAAAAGACTAAAGAAATATAGGAATGCTGTTTGGGATATGATTGAGTATTTTGATGCTTTTGGGATAATATGGAAAGACATGAGTAATAATAAGATGGTAGATTTATTGGAAAATGTGGCCATAAAGCCTAATGATATATCATTTGTTGGTGTATCTAATATAGAAGTACATAATAGGCCTCAATCCTAGATTATGTACATAGTTGGCAAGTTTTTGAGGATGACAAAGATATACTAAATTTTCTACTCAATGAGAACAAATATCATGGACAAGAACTTGATTGCAGTGCATGGGTAGAAATAATTGATGGGAGAGAAAAAATTTTTGGGCAAGAGATCCTACAATTGAAAAATAACAAGGTACCCAAAGGTTTGGTTGTATTGGAAAGTTCTTTTGATAATTAAGATAGAGTACACTCAAATGCACAAAATGACAAACCACAAGAATTAGAAGAAATCAATTTGGGAATAGCTGATTCCCTAAAAAAAGTATACATTAGTAAGACCTTAAACCCTGAGATCAGAAAGTCTTTGATGGATTTATTAAGAAAATTTAGACATGTTTTTGCATGGTCTTATGATGACCTCAAAGCTTATAGGCAAGACTTTTTCTAGCATGTCATTCCTCTTAAGGAAGATGTGAAATCTTTTAGGTAGAAGCAAAGACCTGTGAACCCTACTCTAGCCCCTAAAATGCAAGAAGAATTGTTGAAGCTTAGGGATGGGGGAATTATTAAGCCAATTAGGCATTCTTCATAGGTGTCTAATTTGGTACCTATTAGGAAAAAAAAATGTGACATCAAGCTTTTTGTTGATTTTAGAAACCTAAATATTGCATCTTTAAAAGATAGTTATAGATTTCCCAATATGGAGGGCATGCTTCAACAAGTAATTGGTTTAGAATTGATGTCCATGATGGATGGTTTTTTAGGATACAACTGGGTTCTTGTTGATGAAAAAGAATAGTTCAAGACAACCTTTACCACCCCTTGCGGAACTTATGTGTATATAAGAATTCCTTTTGGCCTCATAAATGTAGGAGCAACTTTCCAAAGAGCCATGGATGTGGCTTTCAAAGATTATATTGATAAATTCATGGTAGTATATCAAAATGATTTCACTGCATATTCTAAGAAGGATGAAGATCATTGCAGACATCTTGAAAAGATCTTCATCAAGGCTTTGGAGTATGGTGTGTCTTTAAACCCAAGAAAATGTACCTTTGGGGTCATAGAAGGGAAACTTTTAGGCCATATAGTTTCAAAGGAGGGGGTAAAGATTGATCCTGAAAGGGTAGCAGTGATTGACAAAGTCCAAAGCCAAAAAAATGTTAAAGGTATAAAATCTTTCTTTGGACAGGTCAATTTTTTAAGGAGATTTGTGACTAACTTTGCTGAAGTTAGTAGGCCAATTTCAAAGATGCTCAAAAAAGGTGCTACAATTTATTGGGAAGGTGAGCCTACTATTGCTTTCCAAGGAATAAAAAATGCTATTAAGAATGCTCCAATTCTTAGGACACCTAATTATGAAAAGCCCATGCATATTTTTTCTTTTGCATCTTTTCATACTATTGCAGTATTTTTACTTTAGACAAATGAAAAGGGGCATGAACAACCTATAGAATTTTTTAGTAAATCCCTACAACCTATAGAATTGAAGTATGATATTAATGAGAAGTAGACATATGCTCTTGTCAAGGCTATCAAGGCTTTCAAATGTTATCTTGTAGGGGCTATTGTCATAGCTTTTGTGCCAAATGCAACAGTGAAGGATATTTTCTCTTAGCAAGAACTATCTAGCAGAAGATGTAGATGGATTAATAGAATCCAAGAATTCAATGTAGATATCTAGATTACTAAGGTAGTAAGAGGTTAGGGATTGGCAAAGCTCATGGCACAAACAAATTTGGATGCCAATCAAATAAATGCTAAAGATCAAGATCTCAGCCTTAGCACATGTGATATGGAACAATGTGATTAGTATAAAGATGTAATATATTACTTGCAACATATGCAGTCTCCAGCTCATCTAACAAAAAGTGAAAAGAGCTCTATAAAATTGCATTCAATTAGATATATTATTGTGAATGAAATGTTATGGTGAAGAAATTTTGAAGGTGTACTACTTAAATGCATTGATCAACAAAAAATTGAAAAAATAATAAGTAAGATGCATTCAAGAATATGTGGGGGGGTATTATATGGCAAAGACTATAGCCCATAAAGTTATGAGGGTAGGTTTTTGGTGGCCTAACTTGTTTAAGGATGCTCAAATTTTGGTGAGAAAATGTGATTCATGCCAGAGGTTTGTAGGAAAATTAAAATTCTCAAAAAATACACCTTTGAAATTAGTTGAAGTCTAGGCACCTTTCTAGCAATGGGGAATGGATTTTATAGGTGAGATCTCACCTAGCTCTAGTAGTGGTTTTTCTTGGATACTAGTTGCAACTGACTATTTCAAAAAGTGGGTTGAGGCAATGCCTACTAGAAATTCAACTAGAAATGTGGTGAATAATTTCCTACTCAATAACATCATCACAAGGTTTGGATGCCCTAAAAGAATAGTAACTAATAATGCTATGTGCTTTAGATCTGAAGAATTTATCAAATTTTGTGAAAAGTATGGCATCACTAGATTAGTTTCTTCACCCTATCATCCAAAAGGAAATGGACAGGCAAAATATACAAATAAAAGTTTATTAAAAGTCATCAAGAGAACCTTGAATGATAGCAAAAAGGCTTGGGACTCAAAATTAGAATTAGCTATATAGGTTGATAGAGTGATAGTCAAGAAGGCAATATGTGTATCACCTTTTGACCTTGTATATGGAATTCAGGCCAGAATGCTTCAGAATAATCTGATAGGTTTGTATAACCATATTCAAATGTATGATGATGACATCATTTATGACATGCATGAGAGGATTGATGAATTGGTTGGATTAACAGAAACAAGAAAAGAAGCCTCTGCAAGAAATTTGAAATTGCAGCTATAGAAAAAGTATTTGTATGATAGGAAGGTAGTGATTAGAAAATTTCAATCTGATGATCTTATTTTGATGTGGAATGCAAGGCTAGAAGATAAAGATAAACATGGGAAGTTTGATCCATTTTCACTAGGGCCTTATTTGGTTGACTCTTCTTGGGGTGAAGATTCATATTTCATTAAAGAATTATTAGGAAGTCTTTTAGAATTTCCAGTTCATGGGAAATTTTTGAAAAGATACTTCTATCAAAAGGTATTATACTTCCCAAGAATAGTGTGTCTCTATAAATACTTGTGCAGATGTGTATAGCCTTTGTATATATGCACATTTTGATTGTATAGTCTCTAGTTCTAGCTTGCTTTTTCAGGTGTGTGGTTTGTTCAAACCAAAAATTTTGAATTCTTGCATGGATACAAGTTATCCATCATCCTTAGCCAGAGCCATTGGTAGCTCCTTTTTGTATTGATGATAAATTTCTAAATTGTGTGGAGAAAATTTTGAATTATTTTGACAGGGTTATGATTATATTTTTCCTATTTTACAGTTTAACACTAAAAAATTTGATTGATCTCCATTATTTTCCCTAACTATAGGCCATATAAGTGAGTGGGTTTCATTTTCCCAAGTACATTGTGTCCTACGATGTTATGATGGAGGGTTAGTGTGGTATCATAAGCAAGCATGAGGACCTTTTCTAATCTCTTGATTAACATTGCATCATGTTATCATAGGTAAAATTTTGAGCTTCCCTAATCATATGATGTCCTTTGTGTCATATGATTGTATAACATTTTATTCTGTTCATGTTATGGTCTTCTTCGATGTTGCGATAAAGGGTTCATTATGGCATCAGGAGAAGAGAATTGGTGCAGTCACAATCCTATGCTAAAGTGTTTATCATCAGATTGTAAAGTGCAGGATGGAGGTCTATGGTCTCATAATGCTTGTTGTATGGTCAAGAAGCTTTGTTTTGAAGGCTCATATGCTATGACAATAGACTTGTCATATGGGCACAACTTTCTATCATTGTAAGATCATAAGGATTATAAAGGCGAATAGGTGGTGAGTTGTCAAGATAGATATTCGGTTCTTCATTGGATAGAGCTAGTGTACAAGTGCTAGATGTGTTTGTTGTCAGCATTTGTAGGACTAGAAAAGATTTAAGTTGAATAGTAACTTTTGGTCTCTGACCTTACGATGAATCCTTCATCATAAGATCTTAGGGTTATAAAAGGAGGCTCTCTAATGTCATGACTAGGGCTTGATCATAAGATTGCACAAGAAAAGTTACAAGTAGTAGATGCTATGAGATAAAGGTTTCAAGGTTGTTGTAACATCATAAAAACAAATAGGATCCCCTATGATTTTATGAAGAAATGGGTTTAACTGTGATCATATGATTGCAGGGTAAAAGAAAGTGATATGTGATGTTGTGAAATTTCTTTTTGAGAGTTTGTAGAATGAGATGGATCCAATACTGATACTACGGAAATAATGGGTGTCGTAGGATCGTAAGGGGTTTTTCCACCATTTCCAATTGGCCAATATGAATTTAAAAAGGGTGTTGTAAGATCAGAAGGCCATCAATACAATGGTGCAATGTTATGAAAGGTCTTTTTAGCCACCTTGTCATAATATTGTAGAATCTAATCTTGACAAAAAACATAATGATGAGAAATGAAATATGGACTTCTCAACCAATCAGATTTGAATGTAGTACGAAAAGTGCATAGTTGGAAATTAATGGTGACACTCCATGAAGTTGATAAAAGGGATTGAGATAATTTTCCAAGAATGTTGAAATCAATGTGACATAGATGTTAGTCTATGCATATCAACTTATAAGATCTTCTTTTCTCATAATCATAGTTCACCATTTGCAAAGAGAGAGAATTTGAACTTTTCCTGTGTTTTTTGTGCATTCTAAATTGTTATTTCTAGAGGTTGTAAGAGATAGAACATTTTCAATTTTGGTTAATTCAATTGTATATTTTCAAAATGTCAGACCAGGAAGTGGAAGAAATCCAAGCCTTAGATATGGTAGTCTCAAAGACCTCAACCTTAAAGGGAGTTAAAACTAGATAGAAGAAGCCTAGCCGATTTCCAAAAGAGTGGATGAAACTATTCCCAAGATCTACTAATGCAAACTCTATGGATGATCATGGCTTCTTTGATCCATTATTTAGGTGTAGAGATGCCAAGTTCCCTGATGTTACTAGTTCTAAACTCTTCGACTTCTTCTATTGTAATAGGGAGAAGAAATTTCTTATTTGTAATCCATGGAAGAAGAACCTTGCCAAGTTAATTTTCTTAGAGGTCTTCATGGATGTAGATTTGATGAAAGCCCTATTCTAGTGTTACAACCTAGCCACCAAGTCTTTTCACAGAAAGGATGAAACTATTTTATGTACTTTGGATTGAGAATATTTTATTGAAGCCTTTGGATTAACTGGAGCAATGGGCCAGCTTGTAGATTTGAAGGACTTGCAGAGGAGATTCGAGGAAAACCCCAATGCTTTCATGGGAGCCTCATTACTACAACATATTCCTAATGATTTAAAGAAGGTGGGTGATTACTCAAAGAAAATTTAGAAAAAGATGCCCCTGGACAAATTCAAAAGCTATTTTGTCAGGACTATATATGGTGTCCACAAAGTTATAGGAAAGGATGACTCTAATGAGGTCTGGGGAGCAGAGTAAATAATTACTAGGGATGTGCAAGATGCCTACCATGCCTGTGAATATGACTATGTTAGTCATATTTTGGATATAATGAAGGACAACATTGCTAGATCTAGGATTGGAGATATGAGAGAATTCATTTTCCCCTACTACTCCCTACTGATGCATTTGATTCTCTAAAAAAACATGGGATACATCAGCTCTGACTTTATTGATCAAACTTCTAATTTGAATGGATATCTGCTAGTGTAGCTGTGGACATAGGTATGGGATAACACTTACCATTTTTTTGATTTTGTGTCCTTTTTCAATAATTTTAGTGTGATTATAATGAAAATGTTAGACTCGGGGTACTTTAGAGCCCCTAAAATTTTGAAAGGTCTTCTAAGATCAGCCTTGTTTCCTGAGGGGAAAAGATTAGATCATAATTGGGGGGCTATTCTCTTGTTTCCTACCTTTTCTCTGATGAGAGTCTATGGTTGTCCCTAGCCACCCCATATTTTACCAAAGTTCATTCCTCCTAGATTAGGAATAATTGAATTTATTTCACAATTGTTCATGGTGAATAGAGAGTCTCTAGCCCCTAAGGTGCACAGGGGAACATTTTTGTGTAGATGTTTTAAAATTGGTGATTTTACCATTGGTAAGGAGGCCCTAGATTATGTTCATTCTTCCCTACACCATTAAAATTTGTGCACATGCCCTTATAGAATGTATGACTCTGAGAGATGGATGAGGGCAACATTGAAAAAAATGAGAAATTATGTATTTCCAAATTCCAAGGAGCTACCCCATGAAGACATCATCCCAAACATAGTAGCAGAAGGGGAGGTAGTTGATAAGCTTGTAAAACTTGATGATGTTCTGAGGGTGAAAAGAGAATTGATCCCCAATTTGCAAGTTTTTATATGGATATCCCTTACCCCCAGAGAATTAGAAAAATGGTCATAGACCATGTAGAGATAATGGCCAAGTTTCCAGAAGGTCCAATGGGGGAAGAAGAAAGAGTTTTCCCTAATAGCCCAAAACCTAATGTGACCCTTGAGGTAGAGGAGGAGGATGCACCTCAGGCATCTTGGATGGCAAAAGGAAATAAGAGGTAGAAGATTGTTCAGATCCCTCCATAGGTTAGACAAATGACCTTGCACATTTTACCAGGAAGTAGTCAATATTTTTCTAACATAAGGAAAAATTACTTACAAACTAGGGATGATGTAGCAAAAAAAACCTTGAAAAATTTGGAGTTGGCAACAACTAGACTAGATGATAGGATCATCTAAGCTCAACAATTCTTGGAGGATGATGAGTTCATCAAATCCAATGAATTCAAAAGTTTTTTTATATAAGATTAAACAAAGTGAGCATGTCCTCAAAATGAAACCAAATGAATCAGATGAGTAGAGGATGGAATTGATTGAAAACCTATAGGCCTATGATCCTAAAAGTGAAGTAATGACATTAGAGGAGGCCAAGCATCTAGTTCAAAGAAGTGGTATGTTACTAGTACATGGTTGGGATTTGGAGAAAGCCTTTATGCTTGATCATATTAGAAGGCAGGAAAATGCCATCTCCTATGAGGCAATTGATGCTAATGGATTGAAGAGAGGCACTAGTTTCAACATTGATAGCAAGTCCCTAGTAGTCTAGAGCACAACCCCTATCATAAAAAACCTAAACTAATGGATGTGCTAAGCACAAAATAGGGCAACATGATTATATGGACTCTACAAGGCACCTCTGGCACATAAATCTCCAAGGCATTAAAACATTTTTCATTTATGAATGAAGCCAAGGTAGAGGAAATGGAGACAAGATTAGCCTAGTTCATACATGATTATATTGATGTTAAGAAGCTCTGTGAAAATGAACTTACGAGAAATAATGTTTGAAAGGAAAAGATTACCGGGCTTGAGGCTAAAATTTAGGGACTTGAGGATGAAATTGCATCTCTCAAAGAGCAAGTAGGCTCCAACTCAAGAAGAAGAAGGACAAGGGACTTCAATGCTAGTTAAGGACACTACTGAGGCTTTGGTTCAAACTAAGGATACAAAGGAGGATGAGTCCTCATAGTCAAGTAGAATCAAAATTGACACTAAGGATAGAGATCCTTAAAGTTATGATGAGCCACAGGGTTGATGTTTTAAAGAATATATCACAACAGGCCCATAATTCATTTGTTTCTTTACAAAGTGCTAAGTAGTTTTCCAATGAAGCACTCTCAATGTTAACACCCACTTTTGGCCTATGGGGGCCCTACATTAAATTTTTAGATAGATTAATTGTATTGATTGCTAAAAAGCTAGATTTTCCAGATAAAATTTTCACTGTAAAGGAGTGCCTAGAGATGGTAAAAGAATTAAGTGGCTTCTTTACTTGTAAATTGCAAGTTATACAAGGTAAATTAAAATTTTTGTCTGATGGAGTAGAACCTTGCATACCATCAATACTTAGTGCTACCAATGTGGTGAGGGACGGGCAGGAGTGGTCAACTTCTTTTGATGACATTTTGACCCATGAGACTATAGTAGCAATTTTTGAAGATACCTCTAATTCCCCTTTCCATACTTTGGTTGATTATCTTTTTAAGGTAGAAATAAATTTGAATAAGTTTATTATTGAATCCAAATTAATTATGGATGCTAGGTGGACCAAGGCCACTCAAGATCTACAAGAGGTGAAGAATACTGACTAGCCCACCAAAAGAGAATGTTATGTTTGGGAAGTAGTGGGTAAAACAAAGGGTCTACTAGTAGGAGATAGCTGAGATTTTTGCATACGAGGTAGATGAAGTGCAAGGAGAAGAAAAGATCAAAGATTCAACATTAATGTTTTTCTACTTCCTTAGCTACTTATCTTTTTGATCAATATTTTGGAAGAATGATCTATGTATTTATTATGTACATCTTCTAAAAAGTTTGTCTCCATTAAACTTTTTGAAATGTTTCCTCCTCTCATTTGTAGCTTGTTGCAATCCTATTTATGGATTCCCAAGATGAGAAGTAGAGGTTAGTTGTCTGTAAAATTTTCATATTATTATTTTGTAGTCCATCTAGAGTGTTATGGAGTTACTAGAATGAGTTTAGTTATATGCATATTTGAATACAAAAAGGAAAACATTCTGGAAAAGTGGTTTTATCCTTGTGTTGTATTTTGAGTTTTATCTGCAATATTGAAATAAAAATAGAAGGATTTGTCCTTACTTATCATTATCTTTGAGGTTTTGTCTCTTTTTCATATATATATGGCTCTAACACTAAATAGATAAGTCTTCTCTTCACTTTAATGAAATCTAAATGGTTGTATATCTCTTATTGATTGCTGTTGATTTAAAGAATTAGGTAATTGCTTTCTATAATCAACAAGGTTTAGGGTTTATAAAAAGGATGAGAACTAGAATGAAACTAAAATTTTAATGTTGACTCTCTTAATCATAAGTTGATTAAAAAGGTCTAAATTGCTAATCCTTGACACTATAGCCCAATGGATAAGGCACCGGCCTATCCTAAAGTTTGAAGGCATACTAGAAAATTCATGTAACTATAAGACATTTACACAACAACAATATCAATTTTGCAATTTATGTGTTGAAGAGATAAAAATATGGGTGAAAACTTGTTTGCTATTTCTTTCTTTGATTGTAGTTACCTACTATAATCAAGAAGTATATCAGCAAATTGTAGAAGAATATTGACCATTTTTTCTATAGGGGACAACCTTGCATAGAATAATACCAAGTTAATAAGATAAGTCCTTTAGGTTTTCCCACCTTGGCTTAGTAGAGCCTAAAGTGAAGTGAGTCCTGTCAACTCTATTAATTGGCCTAGAATTGAGATTTAGCCTTGCTAAATATAGGATTTAGCTCATCCTTAGGCTTGTCCCTATCTTTGTTTCTTGGTATTAGGTTTACATTTACCTAATATGTTCTTTACAAGAAAGAACTCCAACAGAATGAAAGAAGCTTTGTTGGAGCTTGACAAGAAACTCAGAGATTTTGCAGAAACTTGTATAGAAGTGTTCAACTATAGGTAGAAAGTGAAAGGAAAATATAATGCCTTAGATTTTCTAGATGCAGCTCAAGTCACTACAATAATCAGGAAATTCAAGGGCAAACACTTGAGCATAGCTTTGGTATAAAGGGGAACAAAACTGAGAAGACATAATTTCAATTTTGACACTTAGTGAAATTTTGTATTTTTTGAGTCTAGCTCCAAGGTGCATTGTTACACTAGTGCACCAGTTGCGCTTGGTGTGCTAGTGGGCTTTTTTAGTAGTTTTGGAAGATTTTGAGAATTCAGAGGTGCACCAACAATGAACTACTTGTTCTAAAATTAGAGCTTTCCATGCATTAGAAACAAATTTTGATGATAGTTTAACTCCTACGAATGCCTAGTAAAGATGGAGCTCCTATTTTTGGCACTTCCAATCACTTCTACATCAACTAAAGGCTTTCTTCTTCTTATTTTATCATGTTTTCTTTGTTTTATGACATGTAAAGGTTCATGCATCCGATCAATGATATAAAAATGGACAGAGTCCTACTAAGCACTATTTAGATGGCTAATTTGTACATAAATAGATTTTTTTATTAGTTTAGAAGCATATGATTGCATAAAGATATCTTTCACTCTCAACACAAATTGAGGAGAAGATTTCTTATAAATTTAGGAATGTAATATTTACTCTAGGCCATTGTTATTTTGCTATAATATATACTTTTGGTACTCGCGTTTGGAGTGTAGTGGTTCTTGCCTAAGTGTGTTATATTTTGTGGATGTATGTTCATGTAGTGTAATTGAGCCAAAAGTTTGTTGCATTATTTTGAGTTGTGTGATCTTTTAGTTTTGGTGTTTTCTATGGGTCTACAAATTCCCCTGATGTATTTGGTTCGAGAGGAGATCACCATATTGTTCTTTCATAGCTTTTTTGTCTCACATGAGTGCACTTTCCATGGCCTTCTGATCTAATTAAAAGTGAAACATCTTGTAGTTATTGAATTCCCCATCAATGATTGCATCAGTGGAATTAAGGAAGGACTACTCCTAGTTTCAGTGGTTACCTATTGATCTTTTCAAAAGATTAACTCGCACACATATTGTTTATGTAGTTTATGTTTGTTAAGATTCACTTTTCATATTATTTTATTAAATATCTTGTTACCCTATCATTGTTATTTTCTTTTACAAACACTTGATTAAATTACAAATTCATATAGTTGAATTATTAGATTGCATTCATTAAAAAACAAAAAAACAAAAAACATTGTTCTTTTTGTATGTGTTTTATTCTTTTTTGATAGTAAGTAGATTCTGTGTCTTAATTGAAGTTTTCAAACCAGCAAAGTCCTCCTCATCAATATTCACATTTATCTTCAATTGAGTAGATTCTAGTAGGTTGCATGATCATCCAGAACCTTGGAGTTGATCCTTGTACTAGCTTTTCAAGAGAGGAGTTCGAAAGGATTCCTTCCATTAAGAATTGTGCAAAATGACAGCTCAACAATATGATATAATTATTAAAGGGATCCCAAATGTTGTAACAATTCCATCAAGGAATTCCACCACTAAAGTCTCTGTGGCATCCTTCAAAGCTACTACTTTTGTCCACCTTGTAAAGTAGTCTATTGCAGCTAAAATCCTCTTGTGACTAGAGCCACAAGGTGGATTGATTGGACCAATGAAATCCAAATCCCATTGGGAAAATGGTTGATCAACCTAAATAGGATGAAGGGGAAGAGCTGCTAGCCTATGTTTACCTAAAAATAAGGCACACTTCTCACATTTCCTCGCATGTTTATGATAGTCATTGAACAAAGTTTCCCAATAAAAACCAACTCTCATTACCTTCATGGTTGTTTTTCTAGCTAAGAAGTGGCCACCATTAGGGCCATCATGAAGCTTTTTGATTATTCTATCTATTTGATTAGGGTTAATGTATCTTAATAGGACTCCATTGAGATCTCTCCTAAAAGGAATCCTATCCACTAGGACAAGAGGAATAGACTACAATATGAACTATCTTATTTTAGCTCTATCTAATCCTTATGGATATCATCCTCCCAATAAGAAGGTTTTCATATCATGTATCTAACTATTCAAATTTTCATCCTTTGCTTGTTGTTCATTCTCTAATACTAGTCAACCTCTTTAGTCATTTCCTAGGATGAAATCATCTACTCACACAATCCTTTACCTCTCACAAGCTTTGTGATTTTGATTTCAATGTCATATTCCATGACCTTAGTGATCCATCTACCTCTTTTCTCACTAATATCTTTGTTCAAGAGGAACTCCTTCACACTTGCATGTAGAACTAGGAGCTGGACCTTGTTATGTGATAAAAAATATATAAATTTATTTAAAGCTCTTATGACAACAAGAACTTTTTTTTTCCACATAATTGTATTTATCCTCATAATTCTTTAGCCCTTCATTGAAAAAGGCTATAGGTTTCTCTTCATCTACATAATTCAACTATGTTAAGACAATTGATATTCTTGACTCACCCCCAAGGGTTTAGAGGATGAAATATTTATCAAAGTGGGGATTGATAAGGGTAGGAGATGATGCTATTATTGCTTTGATTTCTTCATAATTGGCTCTCCCTTCCTTTGTCCAAGTGAAAACCATATTGTTCTTCAACATAATTGTAAGCGATTTGACCATGGTAGCAAGGTTAGGAATGAACCTTCTTACAAAGTTGATTATACCAAGGAAAATTTGCAGCCCTTTCTTATGACTAGGAAGTGGAAGAAAAAGGATTGCTTTTATTCTTTCTAGATCAATTGTTAAGCCATCCCTAGATACAATATGTCCTAGAAAATTTCCTTGATAGGTGAAAAATACACACTTGATTGAATTTAAGGACACACCATATTCCATGCACTTGATGAACACCTACGTCAAATAACCAATATGGTTTGCCACATTCTTTGAGTAGATTGTTATGTCATCAAGGTATACTAACACAAATTTCTCAAACATGCTCTTAAAATCCATCTCCATTTCTTTTTGAAAGGTAGCACCTACATTGTTTAATCCAAAAGACAGCTTGTTATAGGTGTAAGTGCCCCATTTAATAGTGAAAGTTGTCTTGTATCTATCAGACTCCTTGACTAACACTTGGTTATTACCCAAAAATCCATCTAGGAAGGAAAACCTTTCGAAGTCACTAACCTTGGATAAGATTTATTCAATGGAAGGGAGAGGATGCTTATCTTTGAGAGAGGCCCTATTTAGGTCACTAAAATCTACACATAATCTGATTTCTCCACTCTTCTTTCTAATGGGAAGAAGGTTGGCTACCCAAGATGAATGCTTAAGAGAAAAAATAACATTAGCCTCTATCAACTTGGATAACTCCTTTCTCATCATAGGTTCAATCTTAGGATTGAATGGTCTTTTCTTTTTCTTAAAAAGCTTTGCATCACTATTTAAATCTATGGTATGTTGAATCAAACTTGGGTTAAAACCCTATAAATCATCATATGTCCATGCAAATACATCATTGAGTTATTGACATAAATGAACAAAATTTTCTTGTTCAACTTTAGAGCATACATTTCCCAAACTAAGAACCTTTCCATCAGTAATGGCAACTGGCATGTGATCATCTTTTTTTGTAGCTAGGTTTAGAACTCTACTCCTTGCTTGGTCATCAAGATTGGAAATTCCTTCTAAAGTGATTAGACCCTTCGCAAACTTGTTGGAGCCAGGGTTCATGACTTGATCACCATATTGTCTTTGTAGCTTGGACTAATTCCTATAAGAAAATTTTGCCTCACTTTGCAGAAAGTTGACAATTTGCACATCAGAGTCAAACACCTACCAATTGGCATTGTTATCTAGAATGAAAAGTCTTACAACTAGTCTGATGTGTTGCTCTCCTTTGTCCTTAACATGCTCTAGTAAATCATAGCAAGCACCTATTTTTACAAGTCTATAAGAATGTTTGTTATCTCTTCAAGGGACACTTTGGATATTGAATTCTTGGAAGCCCTCAAGAAGATCCCAATATTTGTGCTTGTATGATTTGAGAAAATTAATCTTTTTGATGTTCTAACTCCTCACTTGGTTAACAACTAGCTCACTATCTCCAAAGGCCTCTAAGGATTTGATTCCTCTCTTTTGTGCAAGTTGGAGGCCTTGAATCAATGCTTCATTTTGTACTATGTTGTTAGTACAACTAAATTAGAGTCTATACGAGAAGTAAAATTTCTCCAAACTAGGGGAGACAATCATCACACCATCTCTTGAGCCATCAAAGAAAATGCTCCACAATCTACCAATGTCCTCTTTTGTTTTTATGAGATTAGGAATAGGAGCAACTTTCTCCAATATGAAATATGTGCCAAGGTCTATCTCTTCAACTTCTTTTACTAGATCAAATTAAAAAGCAATGGCCCATTCAGCTAAAGATAATCAAGTACCTTTATTAGGGAAGTGGTAGGTTCATGAGTTATGTATTCCTCATCTTCTTCATGGATTGTATAATTCATGTTTATAGGGATAGGTGTGTAGGTCTCTATGTGGTTAAGGGATAAAGGTTCTATCCTTATGGAATCTTTTGTCCCAAATCTTGTCCTAAAAAACATATAGGACCAATCTGATCCAATATAACCACCTATCTATGCAATGAAATATCTAGAAAGATAGATGGAAAAATGTGGAGGGTGCTCAACTACTAATATGTCTTGAGTGATAGTACAACTAGGGCATGCATGCAATGCTATTTTCCACATATTTCAAGATTCCTACTATTGTAATAGAGATACCATGTAATTGAAGTACATCTCTAACCATTGGTTTATATTTAATACCAAGGAATTCAGCTACACATTTGAGCATCACTGATCTACTAGCTCTAGAATATATCATGCAATTATGAACTATTTTGTCCCTTATAATAAAGGAGCTATAAAAAGGAGGCCTTTTTTTCTTACTTGTGTCTCATTTTTTTGTTAGTTGCACCAAACTTTTTGCCTCATCTAAGGTGGTTGACTGATTTGACACCTTTATACTCTTTAACTCTTGTTGCAGTAGCTCCAACTATGGTGACATAGTGAGAACATCCCATGTAGGAATATTAATATGAGTCCTCCTCATCTGATCTACTATGTTAAGAGGAGTGCCAACTACTTTCATTGGAGCCTTGGGGACTATAGGAACTAATGATTGAGGTTTAGTAGACCTCTTGTTGCTTATGATTTTCTTTTTTTGGGGAGAAACATTTGATTGTGCATTTATAATTGAAGTATGAGGGGAAACACCTAAGGTTGAAGTTTGGTTTAATGGAGGAGGTTTAGCACTCTCAATGGATATTCTTTTTCTCTAATATTATGAGCTATAACATCATTTTATGATGGTTAGAATGACAATTTTCCTCTAGTTGATGGTTCATAAAAGAACAACCACCCTGCTAATGTAGGTGAGAACTATTAGTAGATTTCTTAGCACTATACTATTGTCCTATTGCTTGATCCTATGTGGTTCATGCTTAGGATGGTTCTACCCTATAACATATACAATGCTCACATGGATAATTACAAGAAGGACAAAATTCTTACTCTTGAGCAAGGTTTTTTTTGAGGAACTAATGTCCTTACTAGATTTGTTCTTGTATTTGCAGCAGAGGCATTACCCATAGGCCTATTTTGCATCCATAAGGCTTTTGACCCTAATTTGGTGGCTTGTTATATTTGGGGTTTTGATAATGAGGCTGAAAGGGCCTATTACCTTGAGCTTGTTTCCTTTCCAAGATCACCAACTTATTAGTCATCTTTTGAACCACTGAGGCATGGTCTTTAAACATCCTATCCATATTTATGCTTTAAACCTTGATCATGTCAAAATTTTGCATCAAAGCTTGCATCATGTTCTCTAAATCTCCTAAGTCATTAGAAGATGTAGAGGCTATTGGTGTTATGGAAAGAGGTTGTCTTGTGGATGTGGTAGGAATATGCTCTACTATAGGTTGATGAGTAGGCATGTTAGGAGAGAAATACATTAGAGGCCTTGGAGCTAATTTTCCTCCTTGAATCAAGGTATTTTCTACTCTTATGACAATTTCATATGTAGCTAGTAAGGTATCCCCTCTCATGGTTTGTAAAGTAGTAGCAATATTGCTATTCAATGATCATAGGTAATATAAGAAAGCATTACAAGGGGAAGGTTTTACTACAAAATTTATTCTATCCCGTGTCTTTTGGAATTTATAATTAAAAATTATCATTTATTCATGGGGTGCTCTCTTGATCATAGTTAGCTTCTCTAAATGTGATAGGAGATCACTTTTATCTTCAAAATATTTGCATAATCTTTCTCCTAACTCATCTGAATTATTGATAGAATTATGTGGTAATCTCCAATACCATTGTAAATATTTTCCTTTTAATGATGAGTCTAAAAGTCTAATAGCAACATCATCCTCTATAGTACCATATTTCATATGTTTGGAACTTCCTGAATATGTTCTATTGAGGAAATGCAAGTTTCACTGGTAAAATTTGGTAGACTTTTGAGAGTAGATACCAGGATATCATGTCTTTGGGCTAAGATGAGAGGACTCCCAAAATTGAAGGTAGAAAAAAACTAATTCCTAGGGAGGGCCATGTGGAATAATGATCTATTCAGATGAAAGATGGTACTCTAGGTTTTGATCTATCAACTGAAGGAATAGAAAGAGATCTACCAAGGGTATGTGCTACTTCTAAACTCCTAACTGATGAGAGAGAGATTCTATTTCTATTTCTTCTAGGTTTTGAAAATGAAAGTTCAAGAAACTAAAAAATACCTCTAGAAGATGCCCTTGTTTGAACTTGGGCATGAATTATTAAAAATATGGTCTGGAAACCAAGATATAGAGATGGAGTCACCAAGTGCTTTGAATGAGAACCCCTTGAAGGCTTGAAATTCTAAGAGAAGCACTATTTCCTCAACTTAAGTTTGAATTCCTTTCTTGACACTAGTGAACCAATAGACTTTAGAAGTTCTTGAATGTAGTCCCACTAGGCATGCCACAAACTATTGTCACAAAAGTTTGAACCCTTTCCTAAAGTTTGACCTAAAGGAAACCTTGTGAAACATGGAAATAATCTCCAAGTTGTGGGATATAAGCAATGAGACTGAGTCTTTGTAGAAGGTCTAATTCTTCACTATCAAGATGCACCTAACTGCTTCTTGAAGGAAGAGGGAGAAGTAAATGCATGAAATCAAACTACCTAGTCTAATCTAAAGGGGTGATACACCAAATAATATGTTCAATCTTATCTCTACCTAGAACACATAGTTCATCAATATAATCTGAAAGTACATAGATTCAATCTTTTCTTTAACTCAAAAATCACATACAAATTAGAAACCAATGGAAGGTTATAATGAAGGAACTTCACTCTATATCATTCAAAGGAAAAATAGATACAACATACAAATTGAAGAATGGAAATAGTAAATTAACATAAGGAAAGAAGGTTTTGCACATGTATTAATGGAAGAAAGAGGTACAATAGAGAACTATATTAACTTAGAGGAAAAGGAAATTATTCTTATTATTTTGGAGTCTGATCAGTCTCCAAGTGGGAGATTGTTGTGATGTGGAGCCAAATTAGACTCAAAGGTTTATATGGTGCAGTTTTCTCCCCTTATTATTTCTATGAGGGTTTGGGGGCAGCACCCCCAAGATGGGGCCAAGGGGAAATGCCCCTACAAGGTCTTGGGTAGTGCCCTAGGTGTGCTCCCTATCATAGTATAGGGTGGGGTCGAGGGGAAATGCCCCTATGGGGGTTTTCAAAGGTAGTGCTCTCAAAGAAAAAATGCCCTTATATTGTAAAAGGCATTGGCTATTATTTTTATTATTATTCTAGCCCTAATTTTGTAAGCAAAAAAAAGCTCGTATAAAAAGGCTTAGGGTTAGGGATTTCATAATGTGATGGTAATATTGTAGCTTCTTGTGATGGTATTGACATATAAGGGATTAGAGATTGTAATCAGGTTGTAATCATTGGATAATAATAATATTGGACTTGGTGTTGGTGGACGTAGCCCAAGGATTGGGTGAGCCATGTTAAATCTTGGTGTCTTGTGTTCTCTTTTATGTGATCTACTATTTTTCTAATATTGGTTATATTTGCATGTAACTATTATTTCTATTTGAGGTTAATCCTAGCAAGTTACAAATTGATGGAAACCCTAAAGAAATTGTACAAAAAGCCCTCCACTTCAAACAAAGTATTTCTCATGAAGCATTTATTTAATATGAAAATGAAAAAAGGTGGATTTGTTGTAGATCATTTAAATGAGTTTAATACTATTACTAGTTAGTTATATTCTATGGGTATCAATTTTGATGAAGAAATTAGGGCTCTCTTGATTTTGTATTCTTTTCCTGAAAGCTAGAATGGCTTGGTAATGGTTGTGAGTAATTTTGTTTCTAGATTTAGTACCCTAAAATATGATGATGTGATCGATGTTGTTTTGAGTGAGAAAACTTGTAAGAAATTTTTTAGTGGATTGAAATTAGGAAGTGCTTTGAATGCACAAAGTAGAGGTAAAATGAATGAGAGATGAAATAACTCCAAAAATCATGGGAAATCAAGAGGAAAGTTAAAGGGGAAGAGATCTCAATCTAGAGGACCAAGAGATTGCTAGTACTATGGGAAATTAGGGCATAAGAAGAAAGATTGTTGGACTTGAAAGAAAAATGAAAGAGATAAACCAAAAGGGAACAAGGAGGCAAACATGTTAAGTACAAAATATGAAGAGGATGATTTGCTTCTATCTTTATAAAGTGTTGATAATTCATGGGTTTTAGATTCTAGTGCTTCATTTCATGCTGCACCTCATAGAGGTTATTTCATTGATTATGTCCAAGGAGATTTTGGGCTTGTTTATTTGGGAGATAATGAACCTTGTCAGATTATTGGAAAAGGAAAAGTTAAGATTAAGTTACAAAATGGAAATCATTGGCTCCTACATGAGGTAAGACATGTTCCAAGGCTAAGTAGGAATTTAATTTTAGTAGGGCAACTTAGTGATGAGGGTTGTATAGTTACTTTTAATGATAAAAATTGGAGGGCTTCCAAAGATTCCCTTGTAGTAGCAAGAGGTGTGAAAGTAGGCACCTTATATCTTTGTATAGGTTATACTATTCCTTCTACTTTGATTGTTTCAAAGAAAAATGAATGTTCTTGAATAGTTACTGCTATTGAGTAGGGAGAACAAATAGATACTATAAATTTTGATACAGTGTTGTGGCACAATAGCCTTGGGCATATGAGTGAGAAAGGTATGGAAGTACTTCATTCAAAGAAATTTTTACCAAGTATGAAATGTGTCAATATGGATTTTTGTGAAAATTGTATGTATGGAAAACAAAAGAGAGTGAGTTTTGTGAAGACTGGGAAGGAAAATAAAAGTGAGAGATTAGAGCTTGTGCATACAAATGTATGGGGACCAGCTCATTTATCATCCCTTGGTGGCTCTCATTATTATGTTGCATTTATTGATGATGCAACTAGAAAAGTATGGGTTTATTTCCTTAGACAAAAATTTGATGTATTTTAAACTTGTAAGAAATAGAAATGCTTGGTTGAAAATGAGACTAGAAAGAAATTAAAATGTTTTAGATCTGAAAATGGTGGTGAGTATTGTAGTCATGAATTTGAAGAATATTTCTCCACTAATGGTATTCATCAATAGAAAACTATTCCAAGGACTCCACAGGAAAATGGAGTGACTTAATGCATGAACATGAATATAATTGAGCATGCACGAAGCATGAGGTTGCATGCTAGGTTGCCCTTACATGTGTGGGTAGAGGATATCAATGCTACTATATATTTGATTAATAGAGGTCCCTCTACTCCTTTGGATTGTGGTATTCTAGAGGAAGCATGGAATGGTAAGAAGGTGACTTATTCTTTTCTCATAACCTTTGGTTGTGAAGCATTTGCTCATATAGATTCTGAAAATAGAACCAAGTTGGAAGCCAAGTCAAAGAAATGTGTATTTGTTGGATATGGCATTATTGAATTTGGTTATAGACTTTGGGATTTTGAAAATTGTAAAATTATAAGAAGTAGTGATGTCATATTTGATGAGAAAGTGTTGTACAAAAATCTGTTGCAACAACATGAGAAGAAACAAAATGATTATGTAGTGTTGGATGATAGTCCAAAAGCTGATGTTCCAACAATTCCTCATGATGTGTAACAACCACAACAAAAAATATAACACATCCTAGTGAATGTTAAATGGTCAAAAAGGATAAGTAGACCTCCAAAAATATTTTCTCCTTCCTTGTATTCTATTTTACTTACTAATGCTGGTGAACCTAAATGTTATGATGAAGCTATTCAAGTGGATACAAAGATTCAATGGGAGTCTACAATTAAAGAAGAAATGGTCTCTTTGCTGAAAAATAAGACATGGGATTTATGCAAGTTGCCTACAGGTAAAAAGGCTTTACAGAATAAGTGGGTTTATAGGTTGAAAGAAGAGGATGGAGGTAAGAAATTTTTTAAAGCTAATTTAGTGGTAAAAAGATTTGTACAAAAAAAAGGCATTGATTTTGATGAGATATTTTCTCTTGTTGTTAAAATGATTTCTATTCGCACTATTTTAAGTATTGTGGCTACTGAAGATTTGTAGTTGGAGTAGCTTGATGTTAAAATATCATTCCTTCATCTTGATTTGGATGAAGAGAGATATATGGCATAGCCAAAAGGATTTGAGGTCAAAGGCAAGGAGAACTTAGTGTGCAGATTGAGGAAAAGTTTATATGGCTTGAAACAAGCACATCAGCAATGGTATCTAAAATTTGACAATTTTATGCATGAGCATGGATATAGAAAGTTTCATTTAGATCATTGTATTTATTTTAAGAGGTTGGATGATGATAGCTACATTATTTTATGTTTATGTGTTGATGATACGCTTGTAGCTGGGTCTAACATGGATCATATTAAGGGGTTGAAACACCAGTTAGCACATGCATTTGCTATCAAGGATTTGGAGGTAGCAAAACAAATCCTTGGAATGAATATTTGTAGAGATAGGAAGAATAGGAAATTAAAATTATCTCAGGCTGATTATATTGAGAAGGTAACATTGCAACATTTCTCTATGGAGAATGCTAAAGTTGTCAGCACACCTTTACCTAGTCATTTGAATTTGACTAAGGAGATGTGTCCCAAGACACAAGAAGAGGAGGACAAGATGTCTAAGGTACCTTATGTTTCAGTTGTAGGAAGCTTGATGTATGCTATGGTATGTACTAGGCTAGATATTGCACATGTAATGGGAGTTGTTAGCAGGTATATGAGTCACCCAAGAATTGAGCATTGGAATTCAGTCAAATGGATTCTCAAATATTTGAGAGGAACAACTAGTAAGTGTTTGCACTTTGAGGGCTCTACTAATGATTTAAAGAGCTATGTTGACTTAGATTTAGTAGGGGATATTGATACTAGGTGAAGTACTACAGGTCATGTATTTACTAGTAGTGGGGCAACTATGAGCTAGGTTTCTAGGTTATAGAAGGTTAATGCTTTATCCACTATAGAGGTAGAGTATGTTGCTACTACAGAGGTAGCTAAGGAGATGATATGGCTTTAGTTCCTCTTGGAAGAATTGGGACACCCTCAGAAGGATAATTTTTTTTTTTATAGATAGTCAGAGTGCCATTCATCTTGCCAAGAATTCAAATTTGCATTTAAAGACAAAACACATACATTTGTGGTACCATTTCATTCATTCAGTTATGGATGATGGACATTTAAAGTTAGAGAAGATACACACAAATGACAATCTAGTGGATATGTTTACAAAGGTAGTAACAAGGGAGAAGATGAATTCCTCATTAGCTTTAGTTGGTCTTCTCAACTGAATAGAATAAAAGAACAATAGAATCTAGGTTGGTTTGATATATTCTAGTGGGAGCTACAGGTTTAGCAATGCTATGATTAGTCTCCAAGTGGGAGGTTATTGTTGTGGAGACTAATTAGTCTCCAAGTGGGAGATTATTGTGATGTGGAGCCTAATCAGAGTTAGAGGTTTATATGACATAGTTTTCTCCCCATATTATTTCTATAGGGGTTTGGGAGCAGTGCCCCGGTGCACTTCCTATCTTAATATAAGCTAGGGTCAAGGGGAAAAACCCTCACAGGGGTTTTCATGGGTAGTTCCCTCAAAACCAAAAATGTCCTTATATTGTAAAAGGCATTGGCTATTATTTTTCTATTACTCTAGCCCTAATTTTATAAGTGGCAAAAAGCTTGTATAAAAAGGCTTAGGGTTAGGGATTTCATAATGTGATGGTAATATTGTAGCTTCTTGCAATGGTATTGAGCTACAAGGAATTATGAATTGTAATCAAGTTGTAATCACTTGATAAAAATAATATTGGACTTGTTGTTGGTGAACGTGGCCCAAGGATTGGGTGAACCATGTTAAATCTTGGTGTCTTGTGTTCTCTTTTATGCAATCTACTATTTTTCTTGTATTGGTTATATTTACATGTAACTATTATTTCTATTTGAGTCTAATCCTAACAATTATAGTAGTAGAGTATACAATACAACTGCTATAGAATCAAAGAGAGACCAACCCTTGAGAAAGTTACAAAATTTGGCTTTATAGCTTAGGCATAATTGAGAAGATTTCAACTGAAAGCCCTAAACTCAACCACTATTTTCAAGTTGCAAAGAAAAATAACTATTGATCTAAGGTAGATTTGATTGGGTGCCATCCATATGTAGAAAACCTAATCTTTATGTGCAACTCAAGTCCTGAAGAGATAAAAATAGTGGCCATAACTATTTTGACTAATAGATGGATAGCCATAGTGGTGGAGGAATAAAATTTTCATTTATCAGGCATTGAGAACACCAAAAAGATGGTTGTAGGAGATCAAAGGATTTGTTCACCATCAATAATGTTCTTTAGTAGTGTTTACAATAGCACTAGCTCAACTATGTCATCAAGTCAACCATATCCAACAATCAACCTCACCATGTGGCCTTATATCCTTGAAGCATTCCACTAGATCATCTTGTTTCTAGCTTAGAAAAAGGGAGAAAGTATTTTCATGTCCTACTTTAGGGCTTGTGATCTTACAATCAACATTAGCATTCAAACCCTTCATTTCATCTTAGGCGAGGGATTTGGCATTTATGATATTACAATCACTTATCTCATGATCTAGGGTTCCTTTCAAATCTTCTCTGATCTCACAATCAACACTTGTTGTAAGATTAGGGAATCAATTGGAATTACAATCTTACACTTAGTATTTTAACCATTTCATACAATTTCCAACATGTGTCTTAGCTCCTATGATCATATGACACAACTTCACGTAGCATTAGGATTTACCTTTTCTTTCCCTATAATCTCTCAATTGTAACCAACTAACCTTGTCCTTACTTCAAAATTTTTCCCTTAACCTATGTCTCTGACTCTTAATCACATACTAGTGGTTTTATCTCCTTTTTCATAATTTTAGAGACTCTCAATTTCACTTTATGTTACCCCTTATGACCATACACTACTTGCATTTCATGGCATCAGAAACATTCATTGTTTACTCCTGTGATCTTATGATCTACATTTTGTTATATCTTTTAAAGACTCAATTGACTCATGGAATTATTATTTATGTTCATGCACTTGGCCCCACCATTCCACGTTCACTATGTCACTTTCTCACTTGAGCTAAACTTCATGCATCTCTATAAAGCAAGAAAGACATAACCATTGATCTAACAAGATTTTATGGTCACTATAAAATTGAAATTCCTTTTTCATAGTCAGCACCTTCAACCGACCAAAACATGCCAATTTGATAATTCATTTTGACACATTTCCTTTTGTGGCCCACACCTAAGTCCAGCCCCACTATGTCTATGTGTCAAACACTCACTTTCTTACTTTCACTATCCTTTGCACAACTTCAAAAAGTGAGAATACGAAAAGCATTGATCTACTTCCAAATTAATGACCATGATTTATCATAGGCCTTTTGAGACATTTCTTCCTTTCTTACAATCTTATGATTCTTTGTAGCTTCAAAAATCTTTATGAGAACACTTACGCTTACATAATCTTCCCCTTATTGTAAGATTTTAACCACTTACCATCCATCATAGAACACTTACAATGATACGTTTCTGGAATAATTGTGAGATTAGAACCCTTATAACAAAACCTCATGATGCTACATTAACACTGAGTATCATAACATCAAGAGACCTAGAAATCACCTTCATGATCCTTCACCCTATCGTAAGATCAAGAGCTCCCTTTTTAGCCTTCATGATCCTATGCCCTTTAGCTTATCATAACATTGTATCACTTGTCATCTACCATAAAATGCTTACATGACATGATATGGGATGATTGTAATCTCACAGACTTCAAAATACACACCCATGATGCTATGATATATGGAATATAATAATATCATAAAACTCAACATTTAGCCTTTATGATCCCCCACTATCCTTTACTTTGTAACATCAAAAGAGGGAAAATTCAAGGCTTACAACTAGATGCTAATAAACCCCAATCATAAGATCATAATACTTGATGGAAAATATGAAAATGACATGTGATCTTCCACTTAAACAACATGATCATAACATTGAAGTGGATAACTAGGGTTTTAGTTAGGTTTTAGCCACATTCCTAGCACACTGTGCAATCTTCGTGCTGTAAATATATATCTCTGATTGAATTTCAATGATGGAAACAAGGGAATGGTGGGGTGGGGGGTGCAAAATGGCTAACAACAACTTCTATGACTCTTGTGCAATACTATACTATGTTCTCACCTTCCATCATTCTCGTTTCATCAATTTTAGCTTTTAAGCTATCTGATTTGGCTCTCAAGACATTATCATCACCTCCATATATATTTTTTAGTTTGTTCCACATTTTATTTGTACTATCACATTCTTTTATATCATCAAACTTTACATAGCTTAGGGTTGAGGTGATCTCCAACATTGCCTGATTGTGTTCTTGCTTCTGCTTTAGTTGATCATCAGTCAGAGGAGTGGTTATTACCTTCACATACTCATTGTCCATAAATTTGATAGAAGCATTATTGATACTAAAAATGAAAAATTTCATTAAGGTTTTCCATGCAAGAAATTTCTCCTTGTTCAACTTTGGTATCTCTCTCTTATGAGTCATGATCTTTGGCTTTAAGTACCTTCGAACTTTTCTCTATAAGCTTTAGGCTCTAATACCAATTTTTAGAAATGTTTAGAATAACTGAGAGGGGGTGGGGGTGAATGAGTTACTCAAATTACATAAGTACCACTTAAACAATTAAAAATAAAACATTCACTACTCTTCTTATCCTACGTTTGCCTGATCTTTACTGTACTAATAAAAAAATTACTATCTTAAACATATGATACTTTTCTCAATGTAACTTTATCAAATGTAAGACATATAAAGCATTGAACATAAGTTTGACACTAGGATTTTATGTGGAAATCCAATTTGGGAAAACCACCAGCAACATGTTACCACTTTTCACTCTTTTGAAGTGAGCTGTATTAGGAGCCAACACTGTTAAAGGTTATAATACACACTGTTAAATGTGACCTAGTTAGAGGGTCTAATCACCTTGTTATCAGTGACCTTGTCAAACAACTTTGATCATTCCATTTAGACTATCACCTTGTTAAAGGATTTACATAGACCGTTAAGTCTTTCAAATGACTATTAAGTCAATCTTTGTTAAAAGGATTTCAATTCAAAATATTTATGATGATTAGAAAGAAAATAATAGGTTTTGATCTATATGATTACAAATCACTTTTGTAGATTCATATCTGTGTTTAGTTTGTGTTGATTTACTGATAGGCTTCCCATTGTCATCTCTATTCTTGATTCAAGCAATCGATCCTCTCTTCTCATCAAAACTTAAACCATTTGCTTAGATTTACTTAGCAATATCAACAATATCTACACAAACAATATCCTTTTTCTTCATACTCGCTCTTAAACACTTGAGTTCACCTTTGTGTGTCTTTGATCCACCTTTCTTTGTGTGCCTCTCACTTTTTAAGTTTAGTTCTATATCTCCTTAAATAGGTAATTCTTTCTTTTCCATTTTTCATGATCATCATAGATCTTAGGGTTTATGATCTGGTTTATTAGGATTATTGTATCTATCCACCATCTTGATTATCCTCTAGAATCTGTCTATTAGGTCTTTACCTAATCCTCACTTTAAATTTGATGATCCAACTCATCAATATTATCTTCAACACAATTTACATCTCCCAAGACATCAACTGAGTTGGCTAGGAGTCATGATTTCCTCAAATTCATTCAAGACACTATTACTCAACAATCACTAAGTTTTGACACTCGCTTATCACTTAATGACTCAGTTGTAATGAAATTCCTAGCTTGACATCAACTATCTAACTCAGTCAATACTTATGATCAGTCAATACTAGATTTTCTTGATACTGATTGTGGCTCAGTTGATACTAGTATCACTTGACATTCCTTAATCTTTTACTCTATTGCTTGGCTTAGCTTTACTTTCTTAATATAAAAATCACTTTGTCTTATCAAACTCTAACTAATCAAATTTCCATTGTAGCTTCCTTTCCATAACTCAACCTCTCCTTTAGATGCTATTGTTATGAGAAAATATCAAATCCTCTTCATCAATCAAATAGATATGACATTTAGATTAGGTAGCAACATTTCTTATCAGTAGACTTGACATTACTCACAAAACAATAATTGTTCCAATTGTAAGTTTCCAACACCAAGTGTGCACCTATATCCTCGACAATGGGTACCAAGAGATATTGTCTTTGACTTTTTATGTTGATCCAATGTTATGTTTGCATGAGAGACATATCCTTATATTTGTTATTATTAACCCTCTAATTATTGGTAAACTTAAATTCATAATGTATTTTGTGATTAGTCCAGTGAGGATTTTCAAGCATTTAAGGTTACATACTTGTCACATAAAATGTTATTTAAATTGTTGATTTAATTTATTTGGGAGAAATTCTCTATTTGATTTAACTTATTTTAATTATCAACTATTTTACCATAGTTGACTTCTAATTGCCTTGAATTGTCTAATTTATTTGGATAAAGATGCCAATTAGATTATTAAGTAATTAATAATCTAATTTATTAGTCACTTTATTAAAAGTTCTTGTACTGTGTCATGTCCCTCTTAAAAAAGGAATCCTTGACTTAAATTGATTAAAACATCAAATAAATGTATAACAGTAACATGACACCTGACTAAGATATAACTTCATATGATATATCATCATTGATCGACCTTATATAAATGAAAATAATTACTCTAATGAGATAATGAAATCTTTGGATATCAAATCAATAAGTCATGACACCTTTACCTACAAGAATATTACATTCTTGAGCCAATAGAAAAAATAATCAGTAATTGAAAAGATCAAACATAAAGAAACTTAGAAAATAAAATGAAAATAATATAAATACATACCATCCATTTAATTATTCTATACCATCTATTCCTAAACATTAAATTCCATACTATTATTTAACAAATTGGTTTTCATTAATGTAAATATAATAGTTCAATTAACTCATGCTGCTTTGGGTTGGGCAGGCCCCATAGGAAATAATATGCCAATTTGATTAAACATTATCACACACACACACACACACACACACACACACACACACACACACACACACACACACACACACACACACACACACACACACACACACACACACACACACACACACACACACACACACACACACACACACACACACACACATCTTTGTGTGTGTGGCATCCACGTAAAGGGAGGATGGAAAACACAAGCATATGAGAACATAAATCAAAAGAGGCATAGGTAATTTAAACTAAGACCATAAAAGGAGAGAGAATGAAAAGTGAATATATAAAGGAAATATGTTATAAAGGGAACACATAGGGATCATAAAAGGAGTAAGGGAAATATAAAAGAAACAAGTGCATACGTTATTAATATTTGAGATAAAAAAGGGAGAACATGTGAATAATAAGGGCCCTGTTGGCAGTGAGAATTAGAATGGAATAGCCATTTGTAAATACCCAAAATTTCAAATCCTTAGTTTGGTTGTGCCAGATAGGGATTGGGAATAGGAATATGTATTCCCTCATATTCTCATTTTGGCCCCAAAACTAGAATTTTCTATTCCACCTAAATAGGTGGAATAACAAATACCCATTCCTATTCCTATTTTCCTTTTGACAATTTGATTAAATTTCAAGTTCGCTTCAATTTTTCTTTATTCATTCTTGATCATTCTTTTTCTATTTCAAAGCAATGACTTGAAATATCATCATCACATTTTCTAAATAAAATGAAATGAAGTTCTCGCATAGTCAAAAAATCAAAATGTGCACTATGGAGAGAACATCCATTTTATGTATGATGAAATCATAAAAAACTTGTAGTGCCAAAAAAAATTATGACGATTTCAAATTTCATATGAAGACAAAAAAAAATAGTGTCATAGTGATGTTGACTCATGGAATGAAATGAATTTCAAAGCTCATGACAAGGAGATTTGTAAAACAAATAATTTAGAGACTTTCAAGCAGATGTTTGATATTAACCTCTATATTCTATAATAGTAATAAGACTATCACTCTACAACATATGTCCACCCAATTCAAATGCTTGTCTCTATTTTTATATTTCAAGCATGCCCATTCACAAGTCTATTTTTTATTTTTTATTTTTCTAGATAAAAAAATCCATGAATAATATATTCTAGACAATAACATTGCCAGACATTGGCTTCAAATATGCCCAGATAAAAAGAAATTAATTACAAATTCATCGCCAATTCCAATTTTAGCTTTGTAGAACCAAACAAGGTGTGGAATAACAACTTTTGAATAAAAATTCCAGATTACAAATTCCTATTCCCTGATTCCTATTCCCATAGCCAAATGGGCACTAAAGGAATAAAGTACCACTAGGAGGTGGAATAGAAAGGAGACCCTATAACTACTAAAACTTTCCAAGCATTAGAAATATCCACATGAATGATAAACATGGAAAGAACAATAATTAAGTGTGATGTTTACAAGGGGGATCAAATGGTAAAATGAATATTAATAATAAATTTATAAGAATTTATTTGGGATAAAGTAACAGGATGCAAACTTATTAATAATAAGAGATGAGTATTTAGACAAATAGTGGGTGTAGAATGAAGTAAGGGATGTGGATAAATATAGTACCAATTATCGTATTATCAAGAAATTTTTCTTAACATTAAATATTTGTTATCATGTGTATGAGATTATTATCTCTAAAGGAAGCTCGTATACATATATTATTCAAGAGTTTGCACACCCTTGAAGTAAACATATTTCCAAGCATGTAATATATTCCAAATTACCCATAGAAACCCTAGTATTGTAAATTTGAAGTTAGAAAGAGAAAATATAAAAAAGGGACATTACATATTGGAAAATGTGATTTTGATTACTCACTTTTCCCTTTTTATTTCATGATTTTGGAGAATTGTTTTTGAAAGTGTCATTGGTCTTTTGAGAGATTTTTTTGTGGCAAAAGTTTGTCTCATCAGATCATCATGAGGATAGACTCCATGGATTCATAGTGGGATTCTCCCTTTTTATAGAGATTTTCATCACATTTGGTGACATTTTTGTTTCCTTGTTTCTTTTTCCAATTTTGAACAATTTGTGAGAGATAGGGATTTCTCATTTATTTCAATTAAGTTTGTTTAATTACTCTTTTTTCTTCCAATTGCTAAATAGTTAGAGATCAAAAAATATTGTTCCTCTCTGCTTTCATACTTTAATTTGACCTAGTTGATTAAATGTGAGCATTTTATGATTTTTTGTAAATAATTTTGAAATTTTTGGTAGGGATATGCTATCAGATTTTGTGTGTGAGGCTATATCTTAAATTTTAATAGATTTTTGGGAGCTTGAATATAGTTAAGAAGTGGGTTTTTGTTTTCATCAAATTCCAAAAAGTTTGATTTTGAAGGGTTTTTATTGTTACATAATTTATTGTCTCGTCCAATATTTTTCTATCACCTTTCTTATATTGACTTAGATTGTGTTAATAGATTATTCTACAAAGAGTGGGATCATGGAGTCAGAATGATTAGATGACATTCTAAGGTATTTTATATCCTAGTTTGAAAGTGTATTTTATTATATATGCGGGTTTTTGTTCTTGCCAAAATTTCTCCAGACTTTGGTATTCTAGTGTATTTTAGGCATTTTATGTAGATCATCATAAGGATAGACTCCATGGATTCATAGCGGGATTCTCCCTTTTTATCAAGATTTTCATCACATTTGGTGGCATTTTTGTTTCCTTGTTTCTTTTTCCAATTTTGAACAATTTGTGAGAGATAGGGATTTCTCATTTATTTCAATAAGTTTATTTAATTACTCTTTTTTTTTTCTTCTTCCAATTGCTAAATAGTTAGAGATTAAAAAATATTGTTCCTCTTTGTTTTCATACTTTAATTTGACCTAGTTGATTGGATGTGAGCATTTTATGATTTTTTGTAAATAATTTTGGAATTTTTGGTAGGGATATGCTATCAGATTTTGTGCATGAGGCTATATCTTAAATTTTGATAGATTTTTGGGAGCCTGAATATAGTTAAGAAGTGGGTTTTTGTTTTCATAAAATTCTAAAAAGTTTGATTTTGAAGGGTTTTTGTTGTTACATAATTTTGTGTCTTGTCCAATATTTTTCTATCACCTTTCTTATATTGACTTAAATTATGTTAATAGCTTGTTCTACAAAGAGTGGGATCATTGAGTCAGAATGGTTAGAGGACATTCTAAGGTATTTTATATCCTAGTCTAAAAGTGTATTTTATTATAAATGTGGGTTTTGGTTCTTGCCAAATTTTCTCCAGACTTTGGTATTCTAGTGTATTTTAGGCATTGTATGTCATCCTCATGTTCCAACAAGATGATTAGAGGATTCCATGGGAACCTGTGCTCTTGGAAAAATGGTTAATTGAAAAATATTCTCCAAGATTCCTTATGGTTTTGGCTTAGATGTATTTTCTAAGTGTGTTTATGGTTGTATCATTTGTTGTATTTCTTGAATCCAACCCTTGCATTGGTTTAATTATCTCGATTTTATGTTTATTTTGTTGTGCAATCAATGAGAATATACATGTGCATATGGTGGGATCTTCCAAGACCTAGACTCCAAGATTTAGGTTGGCTGAGTGTTTATTTATTTAGGGGCAAGGTTGGAAAGTTGTATTTCCTACAGTCACTCATCATGTGATGAGCATGAGTTTGTAGGATAAAGGAGTTGAGTGGCTTTTTTCATGTACCCTATCCTAGAAGGAAAAACAAAGTAACATGAATAGGTTTTAATAAGTGATAACTAAATTAAATGAATGGGATAATTAAACTTAATGAATGATAAAAGAATACATGTATGGTCATCAAGCATCTTGAGGGAGTTGGTACATGGGTGTGGTGTTTGTATAGTAGCCATTATCATGTGCAAGTTATTTAAAGGGCATAATGCATGTAAGATTTATAGTCTTCTATATAAATTAATGTGAAGATACATGATGAGGCATCTTGAGGGAGTTGATTTACCATACCTTATACAACTTGGGCTAGTATGAGCCAAGTGATTACACTCCATAAAATTTCTTACATAGTTATCCAATATCATGTCTTTCTAGTGACCTAACATAGTGTATTACTGATGGAGACACAACCCAAGTACAGAATGGAAACAACAAGAAAGGGAAAACTTTATTAACTATGAAAATATGCCAATACACTTAGTGCAGGGAAAATAGACTCCAAAACATGCCCTATGGGCTTACAATAGTATAAATCTAGAGATAATTTCTTCTCCCAGTACCTTCTCTCAAACTCCACTCTGAACTACCTCTTACAATGCTAGAAATGTCCTTAAATAGACCCCCAAAGGTTAAGGATTACGAATAAATTCTAGAAAGTGCTAGTTGGCATCCACCACCAAAATAGAAGGCTCCAGAAGTCGCATTAGAAGTCAGCGCAAAATTAGAAGAATCCAAAAATGGTAGCCAAACTTTCAGGAGGTATAAATTTTGAACCATAGCTCTGATTGACGAATCATTTACATTCTTGGAAAGCTCTCAAAGTGCTCTATAGCCCTATGGACAAGCTTTTCTCATCCCCCATTTTTAAGGCTTGTACAAAGTCATTTTGTACCTCAAACTTGACTTTGAAACATTCTTAGGAGGTCTCCAAAAACTAAAAAATTGCAATAACTTTCTAACCATGGGGCCTTTTAACCTAACTCACTGTAATTATGGCTCAATTACATAGTCCTATTTTTTTGGCATTTACACGTATCCCAAGGTGCTTTAAAATCTCTAACCCAAAACACTAATAGTGGAACTATGAGAGTTGGAACCTTTATTTGACCCAAATGGGTATCCAAAAATGAAAACACATGAAATAGAAACTAAGTCAAAGTATATGTTTTTGGATGACATAGGATTTTCATTATACCTCTGGATGCTCCTACATCAGACACCCAGGGTAGATTGAAAAGTGACCCTATCACTTTATGGATGATAGAAGAAATCCCAAATGGGAAACCTCAGTTGCTAATATCCAAGTTGAGTCCTTTATCAACCATCCTTTCCACTTAACCAGGTATTCTTCATACTTCCTATTTCTGGTACTCCTACCCACATGACTATCCAAAATTTCTTCTATCTCCTCCTTAGAAATTGGAATTGGACATGGCTCTAGCATCAACTCCTCATTTGCACCATCATCATGATACTTAGTTAAGTCTGCAATATTGAAGATTGGAGAAATGTGAATTTCATCCGGCAACTCCACCTCATATGCATTTCCTGAATCATGTTTCTTCAAAAAATTTCAAGGGCCAAATTTTTTCATCTTCAGCTTGTTGTAAGTACCTACTAGAAATCTTTCTTTTCTTAAGTGTACCATGACTAGATCCAATACTTGGAACTCCTTATGTCTTCTCCTTTGATCAACCCTAGCTTTATACTATTGATTCATCTTGGTAATGTGTACATGGACCTCCTCATGTAGATGCATGATATGTTCAACAAATTCTTCTGCTTCAACACTCATCCTCTCCCCTTGCTCCATCTTCCTCAATTTTAGTGCAGTCCTTGGGCTACTTCCATATACAATTTGGAATGGTGATCTACTAGTACTCCTATTTATAGAGTTATTGTAAGCAAATTCCACTTGCGGTAGAATCAAATCCCATCCCTTGGGCTTATCCCTAATTAAACATCTCAAAAAATTGCCCAAACTTCTATTTACCACTTATGTTTGTCAGTTAGTCTGTGGGTGATGTGTAAAACTAAACTTCAAGTCCATTCTCAACTTCTTCCACAATGTTCTC
Source organism: Cupressus sempervirens (assembly GCA_028749045.1). Taxonomy (NCBI): domain Eukaryota; kingdom Viridiplantae; phylum Streptophyta; class Pinopsida; order Cupressales; family Cupressaceae; genus Cupressus; species Cupressus sempervirens. Next base: position 406,363,688 of record CM053786.1, read on the forward strand.
CAGAAATAACCCACAAATTTAGTATCTCTGGTAGAAACTATACTCCTTGGGAGGCCATGTAGTCTTACCACCTCTCTGAAAAACAAGTCTACTATATGGACAACATCATGAGTTTTGTGGCATGGGATAAAATGTGCCATTTTGGAGAACCTATCAACCACCACAAATACTAAGTCATTACCCCTTTGTGTCCTCAACAATCCAAGAACAAAATCCATACTTATGTCCTCCCATGGCTTTGATGGAATAGGCAATGGTTGATATAGTCTAGTATTGTGACTAAATCCCTTGGCCGCTTGACAAACTTGACAACTTTATACAAACTTCTTCACATCCTGTGACATTTGAGGCCAAGAATAATGTTCTCTAAGAATTGAAATGATCTTATCTTGACCAAAATGTCCTACCATCCCTCCACTGTGTTTCTCCTTGATCAAAATTTCCCTCATGGAACTCCTTGGAATGCACAATTGACTACCCTTAAACAACATACCATCCTGAATCAAATAGTCTAGCTACTTGGTTCTATCTACAACAACAGGTTCCTTACAAGCTTTCTATTCTTCAACAAAATTAGGATCCTCAGGGTATAGATTCTTGAGTTCATCAAACCCAACCACTTCAACTTGCATTACTGTAAGCAACAACTACCTCTTACTCAATGCATCTGCAACCCTATTAGACTTTCCCCTTCTATGCTTCAACACAAATGTATAGCTCTGCAAGAACTCTACCCATTTCATATGCCTCTAGTTCAATTTACCTTGGCTATTTAGGTATTGTAATGCCTGTTGATCAGTATATAAAAAAAATCCCTGTGGAAATAAATAATGCCTCCATTTCTTTAAGGCCTGAACAATTGCATATAACTCTTGATCATAAACAAAATATTTCTTCTTTGCATCATTCAATTTTTCACTAAAATATGCAATAGGCTTACCTTCTTGGCTCGATATAGCCCAATAGCATTGCCACTAGCATCACAATCCACCTGGAACACCTTACTAAAATTAAAAAGTTCCAACACAAGTTGTTTTTTCACCTTCTTCTTCAGTACTTCAAAACTTCTCGCAGCTGCTATGGTCCATTTGAACTCTTTTCTATCCCCTCTTATTGTGTTAGTAAGGGGTGCACATATGCCATTGAAATTCTTAATGAACTTCTTGTAAAAACTAACTAGACCATGAAATGATCTTACCTTAGTAGAAGACCTTGGAGTAGGCCATTCCAAGATGACTTTTACCTTCTCTGGATCTATTTTGAGACCTTTAGGTGATACTACAATCCCCACGTAGACTAACTCTTTTTTAGCAAAGCTACACTTCTTAAGATTAATCAACAGTTTCTCTTCCCTCAACCTTTCAAGGACACTATGAATATGCAATAAATGTTCATCAAAAGTCTTGCTGAAAATTAAAATATCATCCAAATATAAAATAACAAATTTTCCCAAGAACTTCTTAAGTACCTCATTCATAAGCTCCATGAAAGTGCTTGGGGCATTCATCAATCCAAAGGGCATGACTAGCCACTCATAAAGACCATCCTTGGTCTTGAAGGTAATTTTCCACTCATCTCCTTCTCGTATCTATATCTGATGATAGCCACTCTTGAGATGTATCTTTGTGAAGTATCGAGCTCCACTCAAGTAGTCCATAAGATCATCCATTCTTGGTACAGGAAACTGATACTTGATGGTTATCCTATTTATAGCTCGAGAGTCTGTACACATTCTCCACTCCCCATCCTTCTTTGGTGCTAGTACTATAGGTATTGCACATGGACTTAGGCTCTCTCGAATCAAACCCTTCCTCAATAGCTCCTAAACCTATCTATTTAGCTCCTTAGTTTCAGTAAGAGTCATCCTATGAGTAGCCTTGTTAGGAAAACTAGCTCCAGGGATTAAATCTATTTGATGACTAATTTGTTTTACTGGTAGCAATCCTTTTGGAACATTATCAGAGATGATATCTCCAAACTCACTTAATAAATTTGAAACTTCAAGTGGTATTTCACTACTACCTTCCTTATCTTTTCTAGGAATCAAAGCATAACACATACGCTAATGTTTCATGCCATCCAAAAACTTTCTTCCATCAACAAGATAGATCCTATCACTGCTACATACCTTTTCACCTTCCTTTATCACAGGCTTTAGTTTGTGGAAAACTCCATTCTTTGTTAGAGAGTATGTGTTTGTATGACCATCATGTACTACATGCCTATCAAAGTGCCATGATCTTCCCAACAATAGATGTTAGACATCCATTGGAATAATATCATAGAGAACTTCATCATGGTAACTCCCAATTTTGAACTTCACTAAACATTGTTCACTTACCAGGACCTTATGATCATCCTTCACCCAAGTGATTTGATAGGGCTGGGGGTGTTTCTCCCTCTTGAGCTTCAACTTAGAGACCATTTCTTCTAACACCAGGTTGTTAGTGCTACGACCATCAATGATCACATCGCAACATTTATCCTCACACTTGCACCTAGTACAAAATAGACTTCTCCTTTGTCTTGGTTCAATCTAACCACTTAGTAGGACCCTTTCATTTACTAAAGTCTCTCCTCTTTCTACATCCTTTGAATGTGATGACTATACATCCTCATCCACATGAGCAACCCTATCTTGACCCTCAGCTCTCCTATCTATCCTTCCTTGTCATTAAAGGCATTCAAAGGCATGATGACATTCTTCATTACAATGGAAATAGGTACCACAAAAATGTCCTCTTCTTGAACCTTGTCCACATCCTCTACCTCTTCCTCTCTGATCTACAAAGTCTTGATTATGGGAGTGATTGAAACCTTCGTTCCTCTAGTTCCTGCTAGTACCCACATCTTCATTTTTATTTTGGGTCTCATTTCAGCCTCCAGATGACCTACCACTACCCCTTCCTCCTTGAACATTCCCTCTTTGTCTCCCTTCAAACATTTTATTTAGCTTCTCTCCAACTTGCAGGGCAAACTGGTATGCCTCTTCAACACTAGTCATTTTTACCAGAGTTAATTCCTCCTAGATGCTAGGTCGCAACCCACTGATATAACAAGAAACCTTCTCCTTATTTCCTTCTGCATGCCTTCCTCTAATCAGAAGTTGGTAAAACTCCTTCATGTATTCCTAGATTGATTTTCCTGCTTGCTTTAACCCATGCATCTTCTTAAACAAATCAAGCTCGTAGTCAACATGAATGAACTGCTTCTTTAGTTTGTCCACCATGTGATCCCACCTTGTGATCTTCTCCTTTCCTCTTCTATTTATTTCCAATTGAACCTTTTGCCACCAGATTTTGGTATGGCTTTTCAATTTGGCCTTTGCAAACTTAACCCTATCCGGGTCCTTGATATCCTCATACTCAAAGTACTCCTCCAGTTCATTGATGTAGTCGATCAACTCATCTGGTTTTAGATTTTCTAAAAATACACCCACATCAATTGTAGGTATTTTTACAAACTTAGTAATGCCCCTAAAAGGCCTCTCTTTTGCCTAATTTAGAACTTCCCCTTCAACTTCCCTTCATGTCCAATGTCTTCTTCTTCATTGTCATCCTCACTTTCAGCTCCTGCGACAACATTTTTTCCTCTACAGAGCTCCTCCTACAATGCTTGAACCTATCTTTGGAGGGATCTAACCTCCTTAGGATTAATAGCTCTAGCCCTTCAACCTCACTCTCTTCATGGAGCCATCTTTTTAACTCAAAACCCACAACAACATAGACTTGGTGCAAACTGCTTCACAGTCGGTGCTCTGTCTACACACTTAGGAAAACCTGCTCTAATACCACTTGATGGAGACACAACCCAAGTATAAAATGGACACAACAAGAAAGGGAAAACTTTATTAACTATGAAAATATGCCAATACACTTAGTGCAAAGAAAATAGACTCCAAAACATGCCCTATGGGCTTACAATAGTATAGATTTGGAGATAATTTCTTCTCCTAGTATCTTCTCTCAAACTCCACTCTGAACTACCTCTTACAATGCCAGAAATGTCCTTAAATAGAACCCCAAAGGTTAAGGATTATGAATACATTCTAGAAAGTGCTAGTTGGCATCCACCACCAAAATAGAAGGCTCTAGAAGTCACATTAGAAGTCAACACAAAATTAGAAGAAACCAGAAATGGTAGCCAAACTTTTAGGAGCCATGACTTTTGAACTGTAGCTCAGATTGATGAACCGTTTACATTTTTGAAAAGCTCTCAAAGTGCTCTATAGCCTAATGGACAAGCTTTTCTCATCCCCCATTTTTAGGACTGTACAAAGTCATTTTATGACTCAAACTTAACTTTGAAGCATTCTTAGGAGGTCTCCAAAAACCAAAAAATTGCAATAACTTTCTAACCATGGGGCCTTTTGACCTAACTCACCATAATTATAGCTCAATTACACAGTCCTATTTTTTTGGTATTTATAGATATCCCAAGGTTCTTAAAAAACTCTAACCTAGAACACTAATAGTGGAACTGTGAGAGTTGGAACCTTTATTTGACCCAAATGGGTATCTAGAAATGAAAACACATGAAACAAAAACTAAGTCTAAGTATATTTTTTTGGGTGACATAGGATTGCACTTATACCTTTGGATGCTCCTGCATCAATTACATTCATGATCATATATTTTATTTTTAGTTCTTGTGTCATGTACTGATTGGTGTGAGTGTTAGCCTTGAATACTTTGTTTTTTTATTATGATCGTGTCATTATCTCCATGAACATAATGTGATGAGCCTACAAGTTCCACATGGAGATATTGTTTCCTATACCACTATAGGGGATTAGAGAATAGGGACAACTATCTATTAGATGTGGGATATTTTGGAGTTATCCCTCTTCCTCTTATCCACTTGACTTCACTTTTATTCTTGTACTTAGGCAAAAACTCTTCTTGCTTGGAGTTACTCTTGTATCTTGATGGATAACTTAGATGATTCAATTTCATGTATTTTCCTTCTTCTTGAGTGGATGATTCCTTGACATTCTTGTATTTGGTACTCTCCAATATGGAGTTATCTTTCATTTTATGACATGTTTGGTGTCAACATGTTCCTTCTTTAGTTGTTCATATCATCTTATTCATTGCATGTTGTAGCAACTACAACCACCTATTTTTGGCCATGTTTAATTCCTAGGTAAGGTATCAAAAATGAGTTTTTCCTATCATAGTTTTAGACTATCCATGTCACATATCTCACCAAGACCTTTCAATTTTTTTTTGAACATGTAGGACCAGAAAATGGGTTAAATGCATAACATACTATGAGCAAATCAAAAAAATCAATCAACATATGTTAGCACCAACTAGTCTACCATGAAAGCCAAACTCATAAAGAAAGAAATAGAAACCCCCTTTTTCATTTGTATCTCCCATGTCCTTCTTTCTTCTCCAAATGATTGTAGCTCCAATTTTCCTATAGTGCACACAAGATTGAAGCCAAAGCCTATGATATGGGTAATGCCATGAGAATACTAGAAGTGTGATTTTAGTGTGAGAGCAAGAAGTGTAAATGCAAAGAAGTGGGGACTCAAAGACTCAAGAACTTGGATTTTCAAGACTTAAGCATTAAGATTCGAAATGAGAGAAAGGGTGTCCATTTTATAATCAACACTCAAGGTGAGAGCATTGGATTTGTCACCCATAGATATGCGATGTGGCAAGAGATTCCTTTCAAAATCCATGATGCATATGACAAAATATGCCAATTGTAAGATTTTATGACACATGAAAGTCAAACTTGGCTAAATGTGGAAGAGAATCTATGATGCATCATAAGACACCTCAACCCACTTAAAGCCAAGAATCTATGATGAATAAGCCAAATAGGGACATGCATAAGAGATAAGAATATTTGATTATGAAATATCCTATCCAAGTGTCAAAGGAGAATCCACAAGGTGCCATATCCAAGTGTCATGATGAAGCAATATTTTGTGGAATATTTGAATTAAAAATCCTTTTATTCCACAAAATAAGAATTAGTAGAAAATGGAATTAATGTTGGAAAATGAGACTTAGGAAATTAAGAATTTCCATGGTTTGCAAATGATAAATCAATTAATTAATAAAATTAATTAATTGAGGATGATAATTAGGAAGAATAATTAGAAAGAATAATAGGATTAAATTATGGGTTATTTAATCCTATAGAGAAAATTAGTTGATAATTGGCCAAATTGATTAAATGAATGCAACCGTATCCTTTGATGAAAATGTGACAATGATGGATATCAAATAAGATGATGAAAAGGTAGACTAAAGCCATGGTCAAATTGATTGATAGATCAAAATTGATAACATGCCAAGGACACATGACATGAATTGGTTGATATGTGACATTTAACCAACATTGTAAATGCTATAGGATTGAAATTGATTGATAAGGTTTGATCATAATAACATCGAAAGACACTGTCAATATTATTAAAATGGTTGATGATTCCATGATCTAACATTGAGAGCCTCAACAATGTCAAAGATAGGATGACATGAATGATAGTTTGACCTAGCACTGAGAGCCACGATAGTACTAAGGTCAGATTCATAAGATTGATAGGTTGATAGATTTCCAAGGCATTGAAAGCCACAACAATACCTAGGAGTTAGATAAATGATTATTGATTTGAGATGTTTGATATGTTTTGGGTTGATTAGGACTGATTTCAAGTGATTTTGAGTTGATTTGGGGTGATTTCGAGTTGATTTGAAATGGTTTTGAGTTGACTTGATATGATTTCAAGTTGACATGACATTGATGTGAAAGAGGATACAAATGATGAAATATGGTCAATCTATCCAAAAGATCAAATTTAGTAGAATGTGAAAATAAGACAAATTAGTATGAAGAATGATGAAACCATAGATGCGAACCATTTTTTAGCGTCTACAGAACAAAATCAATTAGAGTCCAGATGTGAAAATTATGAGTTCTGAAGTCAATACCATTTCTACCACACTTTGTTAGTGTTTTAAATCACACAATTTAGTATTATATTGTGTGAATTTCAATGTTTTATTGTTCCTAGTTTTGTGTTGTATAACACAAATAATTTTATCTCACTCAATATAATCTTTTATCATACAACATTATGGTGATGTTTCATACTCATTTTAGCAGTGTATAGTACAATACTCTATTTCATTGCACCTCTAAAGGAGTTTTATTGAATGATACTTATTGTACTTCATCATACCTTGGAAAATGATAATATATACTTTTTTAAAGTGCATGATTTGGTTTTTCGGATACCCTTTTTGAAGTTGCATCTTTCAAAGTAAAAATAGATTAGTATCATACATTTTTGGATTGGTTAGAAAAGTTATCATTAGTCCTTTACATTTTAGATGGAAATGAATTTATATTTTAATCATGTATTAATTTATATTTGGATACTAAAATTAATGTCATGTCTACTAATAATATGGTTAATAGAATAAACTTTGCATGTTTAATCACCTAAATGGAAATGCTTGTGTTTGGAAGGTAATGAAATGCTTTAGGGATCTTTGGTTAGTTGGTTAAGTCTTCTTCATGATATTTATGATTGATGAACGTGTGTATTTATTTATATCCCATGGATTCTTTGGTGGGGCATTACACAAAAACCTCACACCACAATTAAAACATGATATTTTTAGTATTATTTGTTCAAAGAGGCCTTTTGTAGTTGTTAGTTAACAAATTTGTACTTCAAATCAACAAAAAATTACTTTTGATGCCCATATTGAAGTGAAATCATTGCTAAAAGTTGGATACATTATCATAAGATTGATAATCTTCCTTTGAATTTAATAGGGTATGGCTCCCTATGCAAGATTTCTAATGAAATTTGCTACACTACAACTATGCATGCTTTGAACCTAAAAGAAAGAAAGGCACATAGGAATCTACTCATAAGTATGGAATAGACATGATTCACCATCTCTAGTTGAAAAGATGAGATCCTAAAAAAATTGGGAAAGAGAGTCACATTGAAATGGATTAGAAGGAATTTCTTGTGAAGTGGGTGGAGGGAAACATGAAAACAAGAAAACACATACAACTCAACTAAAAAAATCACCAAAAATAAATGGAAAAAAAGAACTAACTGAACATTAGACAAAGGCTAGGCTATGCACACCAAAACTTAGCTAGTCAAAACCATATTTACAAATATGTACTAGTAGGAAAATCCTACCTTATGAGATAGATCAGAAGGTGAATCACATAAAACCATTCACTAGATGGGAGAAATATGTGCCATTGTGAAGAAGATGAATGCCCTTGAAATGCATTTTCCAACTTGGAATCCATAGGAGATTCCACAAAAGGCTCACCATATGCAAGAAACATTTGAAAATAGAGTTACAATCTAGAATTCTCATTCCACCATATGTTTGTTGATTATGATTTTCTACAACTCCATATTTGATTTTAGATAAACTAGGGACATTTACTTGTTGACAATCCACCAGTGCAACTTGATCCAAATCAACCTCATCTTGAAAAAAATAAAAAATACTATAAGTTGTATTAAATTTGTCAAATATGAAACCATTCTTGAGAAAAGGGTGTAATAATTCCTTTTCAATAAACATTTTATCATGTTGGGTTGTTTTAATTTCATGAGTATTTTCTTTTTCAAGAGCTAAAAGGTATTCAACCATGATTTGAATATGAGGGCTAGCATTTGCACCCTTAAGAATATAATCATGAGAAGGAGGAAGAACAAAATTATTTTGTATTGATTTATAGAAAATTCATTTCATTTCCATATGATCATGTTTTCCTTTCTTACACCATACATTTTCAGCACTATCATCATCTTCAAGATTGATTTCAAAGTAACATTTTTCTATCCCATATACTTCATCAATTGACTAAAAATCACACACTTCAAAAAATGATAACTTCTTACCTTTGGGTCTTCACTATATTCATCTGGTAAGCATAATGGATTGGAATGGTTTGAGCTTCTTTCAAAATGTTCCTCCTCAAAACATCTCTTAGCTGATCAAGGTTTGTGTTTGGGGTTGATTCTTGAATGGTATTATGAGGAGATTATTCTTTGCCAAGTCTAGAGAGTTCTTCATCTTATTCATCACTTGATTAATCTAAAACATACATTTCTTTGTCCAACTATGTATTAGGAATCAAAGATTCTTTTCTTAAAAATATCTCCTTTTTTGGGTTGTAAAAATCATTCATCTAGAAGCCAACATTTTCAGGTATAAAATCTTCATTTTCTAATCTCAATTATTTATGCATAACTTATGAGAAATATTTTTTTTGAAACCATCCTGAAAATAGTGAATCATCTTCAATTTTAATAGCTTCTTGTTTAGCATCTTCCAGGTTACATACCTTTCTCCATTTGAGGTAAATTTCATTTCTAGATGCAATGTCACGATGAAAATTGATAACAAGTTGGCCTTGCTGGACTAGTCAACTTTTAGAATCTTGGCCAATATTGGATTAAATCTATCCACAAAGCTTCTTTTTTCTTCATTTTCTCCTTTATGGATTTTGAAAAAATGAGACTATAGGAAACCCACATCTATTGCTAGTTTAAATTTTACAAGAAACTTACCTTCCAAGATAACCCAACTAGTAATGCACCCATCGTCCAAACACTAAAACCAATTTGTAGGAACACCAACTAGGGACTCAACAAATAATCAGAAAAACACTTCTTCTTTTGAAACACCAAGAATCCTACAAGTAATGTTAAACACTTGGATGTACATGTTGGGATCTTGATTATTCTCTCCAAAAAAATTAGGAAAGTGTATCCTGGAGCCTCTAAGTGTGGTAGTGTAATGAGGCAAACCAAAATGACTAAAATGTGGCTACAATGATGGAGTTACAATAAAATTCATGTTTACACAAAACTTCTTTCACCAAATAAATCTAGGGTCATCAACCTCCATCCTTATAGAGGCACCTTCATATTTCTAAGAAAAGAAAGCACTGGAGCTTCACTTTCTTTCCCCAGCAAGTTCACCAAAAATTTGTTAGTTAATAGATTTTTACTTCAAAAAAATCAACATAGAATGACTCACGATGCCCAGATTGAAGTACAATAATTACTAATAGATGGATATATTATGATGAGATTGATAACCTTACTCTAAATTTTATAGGGTACAACTCCTCATGCAATATTTCTAATGAATATGCTACACTATAACAATGCATTTTTTGAACCCAAAAGAAAGAAAGGCACACACGCATCTACCCCATAAGCATGGAATAGACACAAAGAAGTGAACAACTAAGGATAACCAATAAATAGCACAAAGTTCATTTATTCAAAACTTTTATTACACAAAAAAAAAAGGAATAAATGCATATTGATTTTTATAATTATGTGAATAACCAAGACTCAAAGACCAAATGATAAATACATGCAAAATCAAATGAAAAATGTTTATATCTAGTGAAAACTGAATTAATTCAAAGATTAATCACAATCAAAAGACAAGCAATCAAAATACAAAGTCTGATATATAAATGTCTCCTTTCTCTGAATACACAAAAAGATAACACAAATATTCTTGCTTTTGAAATCACTAATTATAAACTCAAATCAAAATAATCCCTTCCCTTGCAATTACAATCAAAAACAAAAATAAATCCACCCTACATAAAGTCTCCACCCAAAATGGTAGAATTATGGAACCCCCGTTCTATCCAACATGTTACAATAAATAATTATAGAGAAAACTTATTCAATTTTGTAACCAAATGTTGAAGCAGTTTCTCATTCAATTCCCTTCATCTTTTTTTTTTTTTTCATTTCTTCCTCAAAACTTTACAATTTTGAAATTTAAAATATTTTTATTAACTTTTGAAATAAATTTTTATAATGACATTGTTTGACAAGTGTAATTTGGATTATGGACATGTGACATATTTTGGTGATGAAATCTTTATTTTGGATTATGAGTATAAAACTTCCCTTTAGAATCTCCTTTGTCTCTGGTTTTTCCTTAAAGTTAACCAATCACATGAACTTGAATTCACCAAACAAATAGATGATTGCTTGTAGCGTTGTCATTATTTTGTGGTTGTCATTAATAGTTTTGGTAGTGTTGCACTCCATTTTTCATAAATTTTTATTTGTAAATCATTTTTCAAAATGGATTGGAGAAAATTTGGATATTTAGGTTTGATAGACATATGCAAAATTTGGCATGATCCAACAATTGGATTAAAATTCATGACCCCACAATATTACCCATTTTTGAGTTTTTTTGAAAGTATGTTGTTGTTGTTGTTGTTAAAATTGAACAATTTCAACACGCGGACCTGAATTTGCACATTATGAACCTTTAAGCTTGAATTGTGCCTTCAATTCATTGAATCTTTGAATTCATTGGGTTTGTGAACCTCTTTGAACCATTTTGAACTCATATAATTCACTTCTTTAAACCTATTGAACCTGGTTGTACTAGTTGAACTAGTTTGAACCAATTGAACCAATTTGAACCAAGTCAAGGTGGTTCAAGGTATATTCTTGAACTCACCAATACTCAACATGAAAAATAGTGATAGAATGACTGATATTCAAATTTTAAACGGGGTATCCATGTGAGGGCTAACAATAGCAAAGGAAATCATACCTCACTGAAAAAAATGAATTATTTGAGGATCTACATATCACCTTTTCTATTTTATTTCTCAAAATGAGGTATCTTAGTATTTCATGAGATTTAATTTGAAGTATAAAAAAAAAAAGAGCTTCTTGAGGAGTATGAATAGATAGTGGACTAGGATTGGGTCAGTATGATTGATTATTGTGTAAACATAACACATTTTACAATAAAGTGTTAATGACAACATGAATGAGTGAATTGGATTGTGA